>OZ024907.1:19115261-19715261 GCA_964017125.1 Flabesymbios commensalis | reverse complement strand
GGTCCAGTTTAGTCTGTAAGCACACACAAATGTCCTAAATCATCATTCATTCAGGAGCACCCTACCCCAGACACACAAAGTTCAATACGTGCTTAGCACACCCGGCTTGTAAAAAGTCCATGTTGCCATTCAGCTGACATCGCTGTCTCAATACTGGGCAAACGTCTTCGACGCTGGCCCAGTATTGAGACAGCGTTGGAACAACATTCGGGTGTAAGATCGGCGAACAGGCTGGCATTCGTCCTCTGTCGTAATGCATTATCTGCTAGTTCTAAAGTAGTAAAAAGTTAATCTAGACATGTCACTGTGTGACAAATAACTGATGCCCATTTCCGCTGGTTGTAATCATCACTATCTACAACTGGTCTTATTACCCTTGGAATCAGAAGGTTTGACACAAACTACATTTAACCCGTCAACGCTGAATTAATTTGCAAAAAACATCGCAACCAAAGGATTTTTTTCAATTTGAAATCATCATAACTGTCTTAATTAGGTCTTTCCAATCCATTTGAATACCTATGTTATGGGTCTACGGTCATTAGAAATATTTTCACTCTTACAGTGTGGTGATCGACTTTAGTTGTCAGAATCTGACGTCTTCAGACGTCAGATTCTGACGACTAAAGTCGATCCCCGCGCTGTAAGGGTTAAGATTAAGAGGCTACTATGGTTGACATCAGTGCTCTAAGAGGTTAAGCCAATCACGGGGTGGAACCCAGCTATATAAACCTCACTGTGCGTGCATCATAGTACACACTTAGATAATATATTTTTCTTAAGCTAGGATTCCTTACACGCGGTATGCGGCATGCGTTAAGCGTTAAACGGCAAAAACCGCTACAACACATTACAGTAGGTATGATTCCTTACATACGGTATCGAGGTACGGTATGCGGCAATTTAAATCCCTCCATGTAGCGATCCATGCGGCATCCGAATGCAGAATCGGACGGGGAAATCTACGAATGACGTCAATTAACTATGACATTCCAGAACATCCCCTTCACTTTGTTTATTTAATTACTGTGGCCCAAGTACTGTAAAAAATCAGGTCTGAATGGGCTCAGAACTGATGGAGTATTTAAAGTTGTTTGGTTGGTGGTTATTTGGTTGGTTGGTCGGTTGTTTGTTTGGTTGGTTGGTTGGTTTTGTGGTCAGGGTGAGAGTTAGGGTCCATGGTTTGGGACGGATAAGGGTTCCAGTACCTGGTTCCCCATAAAACCCGATATCGACCTGTCAACCGTACTCTCATCATACCCTAAAGGGTCAGACTTTCGTCACCCCTTCAAGGCATGCCTTCCCATGTTTCCAACCTAGTGCACTGACCGAGGAGAAATATAGCCTGATTTATAAAAAGGAAAACAATCATACTCATTGATATAAATTATACCTCTTGTAATGCATTTATTAATGTAGTCAGATCCTGACTTGAGTCGGATCCGGTAACCGTTGGGTTGTCCAGTGGGGCTTTCCCCAATCTTGGTTGGTTGGCTGGCTGGGTAGTTGATTGGTTGGTTGGTTGGTTGGTTGGTTGGTTGGTTGGTTGGTTGGTTGGTTGGTTGGTTGGTTGGTTGGTTGGTTGGTTGGTTGGTTGGTTGGTTGGCTGTATAGTTTGTTGGTTGGTTGGTTGGATGGCTGGCTGGTTGGTTGGCTATTTGGTTGGTTGGTGGGTTGGTTATTTGGTTGGTTGGCTGGCTAGATAGTTGGCTGGTTGGTTAGCTGGCTGGTTGGTTGGGTGCTTAGTTATTTGGTTGGTTGGTTATTTGATTGTTTGGCTGAAAGGATGGCTGGTTGGTTGGAAGGGTGACTGGCTGGTTGGTTGATTATTCGGTTATTCTGAGGAAGGCTCAGCAGAAAAAGAACGGAAAATTAGCCGCATTCCGTACTAAAGGAATCACACATGCCGCATACCATACCGCATAATGCATAACGCATGCCGCATACCGCATGTAAGGAATCCTAGCTTAACTCAATTGTACAAAGATAAGGAAAATTTTGAAGAATACAATAAATGTGGCAATATGAGTGGATTATTTCACATTCAGTTTACAAACATTTCAAAATGTTCTTTGGGACCTCGTCCTATGTATAATAGTAAAATGTTCTGTTTTTCTAAGAGTACTAAATCCAGGGAACCACATCGGCCGATACGTATACAAGGATCGTGTCACCGTCTGGTGAAATTCAGGTGATCCGTCTTTAAGCTATTATGACGTAATATATATAGCAGGTAGGCCTAGTATATATGTATATATGTATGTATGGGCCACACCAAACCTTGTGTATTCACAGTGACCTCATCATCATCAATTATGACCAGTTGAGGTGATGATGATCTATAACTCTGTTGTCTACATTGTGACGTCATAATATGTGTCAGGTTATTATGATCAATTATGACATTTGAGTGATCTATCAGTCATTGTCCGCATTGTGAGGTCATAATCGGCAGTCATGTGGTTGTTTATAAAATGCTGTATGTCTGTCTTTAGATGACGCAGCTAATCCCAGCAAACACGAGGCAATGACCCGATGTTGTTTTACTGTTGGTCCGATGTCAAAGACGGCGGGCCAATATCAGAACAACATTGGGTCAGTGCCTCATATTTGCTGGAAACACGAGACAGTTCATCCATAGGTGTTTTAATGCTGGGTCAGCGTTATTGACGGTGGAAAAGCATTAAAACAACATTGGTCCAATGCGTTTTGCTGTTACATCTCCCCTGGTGTGATCACGTAGATTATCTGTTATCCTCGTTCTGATTGGCTCCTGATACAATCCGTTTCCATGACGAGCTCACGTGACTAATACCGCAGCTGCGCAGAAACTAATAGCTTCAATGACAGAAAATACGAAACGTTGAAAATGCTGTTTTAATGGTGGACCAACGCTGCAGACGGTGGGCCAGCATTAAAACAACACTGTGATAACGTCTCTTGTCTGGCTCAGACAATCTTTCCCAATTAGACCGACCAATCAATATTAGGGAGACAGACTGACAAGTTCACGTCAGCACGACTAAAGCAACAAATCCCTAAAGACAAAAGTAACCTAATTACAGTGGTGCTTGACAAATGTCTTTAATAACCCTCCCCCTGATGAAATAATCTCTATTTGCATGTAGTATTCAAATATTACTATTTATACCTTACTTTTTAAAAATGTACACTATAATTTGATAAGTAATTTTAATTTTGAATGTGCAGGTTTAAGCTTGGCTAGTATTTTCTGTTTAATTACAGGCATTATAATGACTACTGTTCTCCATGATCCGATGCTGCTAATGTTTGCAAAAAATCTGCGACTCTAGCGCAACATTAAAACAACATTGGTTCAATAAGTCGGAAAAAATGATAACTTCTCCGTAAACTTTGACGATCGCGTCCATGAAAAATACAGGAACCATATATAGTATCTCCACGCAGGAACGGTACATTCACCAAAGTAGACGATACGTCAATTAAGAACACGCAACTTCTACTGTTGACCCCCTCCCCTGATCTTAACCTCTAGGGCCATTATGTCGATAATAGTAGTGACTCCGTGATTATATTCATCATTGCGTAACCACTTTATAAAACTGACAAAATTTAATATGTTTAAAACTGATACACTATGTGAACGAATTTCACAAATCGGACTAATTTTCAGTCACTTGAAGCTGTGGATCGCGGTAGCGAGACGCAGCCTCGAGTGACTGAAAATTAAATTGAACATTTCAGACCTCTAGGGGTACAGAACACGTCACTACATCATCTGATCATACCTCATCAGTGCATTGTCATCGTCAAGGAGAAACTCAAAGGGGTTTTTTTTACTGAAAACAGCTGCAGAATCTGTACTTTGTACTTTCTAAGAAAAAGTGATTTTAAAAACTTTCACTGATTAGCTTCACCTGTTACTAGTACTGACCCTGTGAACTGTCAGCATGCCCTGCCCAGCCAGAGCATGGGTTTCGTTTCACATTGTTGGTATTCACGTTTCGAAGAAAGAAAATGCTACTTCCGCTGGTTGTTAATTTACCATCATTCATTTTTCTCTTATTCGCTACATTTCCTCTAAATTTGAATCCGGCATTCCTCACGCAAAATCAAACAACCTCTTGACAAACAGCAAATATTCACAGAAATCCGTGCAATTTATTGTTAGAAATAGAACCACCGTTGTAAATGGGAAGTATTTGCCAAATCTTGTGATTTATTGGCCGCCAGAGACCACAACCGGACCCGGTGATCACACCACGGATTTAGCCAGAAATAATTGAATCGGTGGCCCAATGTTGGCCCAACGCAGGACCAACCTCTGACAAACTGGCACTACTTTTATAGGAAGGGGTCGGACAGTGTTGGTTTAAGGTTTATAGGAAGGGGTCGGACAGTGTTGGTTTAAGGTTGTCCCAGCGTCGTAAACATTAAAATAACATTGGACCAATGCTTTGTACCTGATGGTACCCCTTCTCTGATCGGACAACTAACTTCCCGGCAAACACGAAACGTCCGATGTGTTTTTAAGGTTGGGTCGACGTCGACGACGCTCGGCAAACATTATACTAGAATCGGTTGAGCGTTTCCTGTCTCTTGACATTGGTCAGGTGTGATGTATCGGTCACGGAGTCCCTTGACCAGCAAACAAGAAATATTGACCCAATGATTCTCCAAATTGCGTTTCATTGCTGGCAGCCCGTCGACGACGCTAGAACAGCATTAAAACAACATTGTATTAAGGCCTCCTGCTTGTCGGGTGACCATGGCGGGTACCTCGGGAAGCCGGAATCCCGCTCAGTGTGTCCACAGATTCACTCGTTTGTCACCAGAATGTCCTTGCCTTCGTCTCTACTACCTATTTTCTCCACTTCTAAAATATCTACTATTCATGGGTCGTTTTCTATGTTAATTTATTGACCCGAGGTACAGTGACGACATTTGCTTACCCATTAAAAACGTACCTTTTTGGCTACAAAAAAAAAATACAAACCACGAAACCTGTTGAATTCATTCGAGTTTTTAAATTAAAATATACTTCTGTTGGACACGTCTCCCGAGTTCGGCTCCCCGAGAATTCAGGCTCCATACAACTCACTCACTCACTCACTCACTCACTCACTCACTCACTCACTCACTCACTCACTCACTCACTCACTCACTCACTCACTCACTCACTCACTCACTCAATCAATCAATCAATCAATCAATCAATCAATCAATCAATCAATCAATCAATCATTCCAATCAATCAACCAAGCAATCAATCATTGCAACCAATCAATCACGTTCCAGAAAACAATCTGCTTTCGCAAGTATCTGTCACTATAACAACTGACAGACACCGCCCTTTCATTCATCGGTGAAGTGCCATTCAATATTATTGTTCTTTTTCGAAGTTTTTTTACATTTGTAAGCGGTAAAAGCCAAATGTACATCACTTAGTGATGAAAAACACACAAAAATTGAACCTAATTAAATTGGGAACCTGTTTTTTCTGATATTAGGATTATCTTTGCCTTTCAACGAACACAAGATGTCCACTTAATGTTGGCTTGACGTTGACCCATCGTCTACGACGCTGGGCCAACGTCAAGCCAACATTCAGTGATGGCCTCGTGTTTGCTTGCGTGTTTTCACACAGACTTTGAGGAGCTGTGTGCTGATCTAACATCTGATGTAGACCACCTCACACTACCAGCCTTCAACCCTTACAAACCCTAACCCTTACAAACCCTTGGCGGTTAAAGGGTTAAATCCTGGAGCTATGATGTCGATTAAAGTAGCATTTTTTGCACATATGAAACTAAATTCTATAAATAAAATGTCCTAAATTTGTGATATTAACCCTTGAAACGCTGAAATATTTTTTTAAAAACAAAGGTTTTTTTAAATTTGAAATCATCATAAATGTCTTATTTAGTTCTTTCTGCTTCATTTGAATACGTATGTTAGGGGTCTACGGCCTTTAAAAATATTTGAATTATTTCAGTGCGGGGACCGTCTTTATACGTCAGAATCTGACGTGTAAAGAGGACGTTGAAAGGGTTAGGAAACATTGTGGCTGAAAACACATAAATCCAAGTAATTTTTGGTGACATAAGGCAAAATTCATCACAATAAGGACGTTCATATTAGTATGAGTATTTTGGGAAAGAAGGCTATTTTTAGGCAGTAATGATAATCCACAACTTGAAGTCACTGAAATCTAAGTCCCAACAAATATCATTGTTTCAAGACTTAAGACAGATTCAGGGTTGTCACAAAATTTCAAAACCTTAAATATCGATTTTTCACTGACTTTTCATGACCAAAATGGAGAGTATTTTTATGGTCCAAATGGAGCACAAAGTATGCAAAAATCAGTGGAGGATCCAGGATGTGAAGAGCGGGGGGGGGGGGGAGGGTTCGCGACTTGGGCGGGGAGGCGAAATTGTCTGGATAAAATTAGGTCAAATTAGGATATTTTAAGACAAAATTACCGATTTTTTCCTGACTTTGCTAAAAAAATCAAACGCATGGTGTTTTTCCAGACAATTCAGGCTTTTCATAAAAAATCCTGACTTCAGGTTACCCTGCGGTGTCATGGCAACATTGCATATTTTATTTTTTAACGACTTGTTAGACAAGAAGTGCTAATAAATACAAAGAGAAGTTACCATAGTGGACATCAGTGATCTGGGGTATAACCCAAAGGGTCAAATCAAATTCCGGACCGGAGGTGTCCAGAATTGTTTTTATTTTCAACTCAAATTGATGACCTTCTGGAGTTTCCCGGCCAGAAGGCGGTCAACGAGAAGGGAATAAATGGCTGCTGACTGGGGGCGGGTGGCACTGATGGGGGGGGGGGATGTGCCATGCCAGGTACAGGCCAAGAAACCCCGCGCAGACCGACCATACCATCTGGAATCATCATACAGAGATGTCACAATGCTGCGGTAATGTTGGGCCAGCGTCGCAGACGCTGGCCCAACATTAAATCAGCATTGGGACAACGTATTGTTTCTGCTCGGATACCATCAGTCACAAAACCAGAGCTGCCCAACAGCCAACCCTACACTCCTTGGCCAGCCCAGAAAACAAGAGATATTCACCCATTGTTGGTTCAATGTTGGTCCACCGTCTACGACGCTGGCCCAACAGTGAACCAGTAATGGATAATTGTCGTGTTTGCTGGGAGGTTAGGACCGATCTATTAGCATTGTTTGACTGGTGATTCCCCTGTTTATTGCCACTCCCGTTACGTTTCAACATAAAGTTCCCACCAGATTGCACACTTGTCACTTCTCAGGTCAGCCAGGGAGGACACCTGGATTTATCAAAATCCAGATTGCTACGGCTAGATTCCATTTGCAGCTAGATTTGCGCTAGCAATTCCCAACTCAGTGAATAAAATATGGGACCGAGTATGGTATTCTACCCTCGACCCAGGAGAGAGTGGATCAGCCTGTCACATGAGGAGATCTCCGCCGTCATTCAGATGTTGTTTAAATTAGGGGGTAGAATACCATACTTGGGCATAAGAGATTGATTTTTGATTAGAAATCAAACAAACCTTGGCTCGATTGTGGAGCCAAGTGTCTTCAACACTGGGCCAGAATTAAACCAACATTTCGTCACAATGTCCCTCGGTGTATATAACACCTGGTATACTGACGTGGGCTGAGGAAATGAAGTGATAATAGCCCTAAATCCATCAGACATGATCCAGCCGATTACAGCTTCTGGGTGGTCATTGTTAACAATCATATAAAAATATTCAAATATTTACAGCCTCAGTAATTGCGACCTTTCAGCCGAGAGAATGTGTCTACACGCACGATTGTATCAATAACAGAGGTTTTTGTATATAGAACCACGCGTTGCGCGCTCCTTCCATCATCAGACACCATTGTCGCACTTAGACACGACAATGCTTTCTGAGGTTTTTACAAGAATTTGGGTTTTATCAAATCAAGAAGTTTTCATTCATGGACGCTAACATTTATTAATTGCTCTAGTTTTAAGCAAAATATCAATTTTTTTACTTTAACTTAGTGATGTATTTGTGAAGATAATCATAAGTCGTGAAATAAATAAAAAAGCATAGTCGTGTTAGCCCCCTATTAAATGTGCTATTGAACCTATGTTGGTTCAATGCTGGCCCGCAGTCTACGACGTCGGCCCAACATTGAACCAACATTGGTTCAATGTATCGTGTTTGCTGAGTGTAGCCGTTTTCAGCCTTTTAAAAAATAACATTTGAAGGAAAAACGAATTTCAATTTTGCTAGATCGGAAAATGTTTTGATTCAAATTGTGCAGACATAATTTTAAGAAAGTAAAAAAAATATTTCTGTAACATCGCGTTTCAAGGGTTTGTCTTGTAGATTAATTCAAAGTGTATGCGCGGCTTAAAACGTTGAGTCGGATAATAATACGACAATAATACAGCAGTATAATTACCACGTAAAGCGCTACATTATAGGCCTAAACTTTTTTTTTACGGATTTGGAGTTGTAAATCACTGTAGAGAGAGCTGCGAAACACAGCTTCAAGTGGGTAAAAAATCATGTACCTGTACAATTGGAATCAAAATACATATTAATTCTGAAAATGTAATGTTGAGTTTTCGATTAAATTCTCAGGTTTGAAGGACGGAGACTTCAGAGATGATGGCTAGTTAAAAATATGTCTCAGAAAAAAAAGTAAAATCGTTTGCTGCGAAACTGATTCATTTTGTAAAGTAAACCACCGGTGCTAAACCTCTCAGAAGAGATAATGTTCACTACTGCCTAGCACTTAAATATATTCTTACAAGTGTCATCGCCTCATATTACGGCAAATCAATGACAAACCCATTTTTTCTATTATAATATTGTATGTATCGGATATTAATGATGGCATTATATGAAAATCCTTTTTTCTGCGAAACTAATCCATTTTGTGAAGAAAACCACCGGTGGCTAAACCACTTAGTGGCGATCATGTTGCCTACTGCCTAGCACTTATAGGACTTCAGGCAATACCATCACCGTATAAACGGTGAATCACTTTTAAAAACATATTTCCTATTACAACATTGTAGGCCTACATGTCTGAGATAATAATGATGTCATTATACGAAAATCCATTTGCTGCGAAACGGTTTCGTTTTGTAACGTAAATCACCGCAGGCAGAACAGCTGAGTGGCGATGATGTTGCCTATTGCCTAGCACTTATAGAACTTGGGTATTATATCTGATCTTTTTTTTTCAAATTGTATTTTTCCATTCAGGAGAAGCAGAAAATCGCGTCAGCGTCATATGGATAAACAGTAATAAATATCAATTGTGTAGCTAACCCCTGTGCTGCTAGGTCTTTTACTTTATGTACAGTGATGTATACGGTAGCTAACCTTTGTGAAAGTCCGCAACAAATCTCAAACCAAAAAAACACATTCTACGTAAATAAATTCTATTGAGATGACTTAGCGGTTAAAGGGTTAATATATCATTACTCGCTTATGGCACTTCCCAGCAAACACGATACGGAAAACCAATGGCGATTTAATGTTGGGCCGACGTCGGAGACGGCGGGCCAGCATTAAATCGGCATTGGTTTAACGTGTCGTGTTTGCTGAATTGTCCTCTTCTATTCACAGAAGAAAAACAAGCAGTCCTATTACTGGGGAGTCGAGCATTCACGCCGGGGGCGGGAGAGTTAGGTATCAAGACCTAATTGGTAAGAACAATTACATCCTTGTTACCGTCGCGGATCCGGGGGGGGGGGGGGCGAGGGGATTCGAGGTAGGCTCCACTAAAAGTCATACGAGACCATTTTTTTGTAGTCACTGTGTGAATAACCTACATTGATTGTCATAAGCTGCACTGTACCTGAGATTAAAGTCTACGAAATTGACAAGTCAGCTTCAAATTTGATACTCAGTTTTTATTATTCTTTCTCAACTTGCAGCTGGCCCCAGGTACGTTCAGCAGCAGCCATGTTGTCGTACTACAGTCTGTTCTGGGAGTAGCCTTTTTTCAATTTGCTCGGTCGCTGCTTAAAACTTTTTAACACATTTTTCCTTAGATCATTTTTTCATCTTCCCCCAGCATCGGTGAAAAATTGGTAAAATTTTGTTGTGTATTTTGTAAGTTAGACCATTCAGCATGTAATTAAATTCTTGTTTCGAGGTAATGGTGAAATGAGAGCTGTCATTTTGAAATTGTACTACATGTCAAATGGTGTAACTTCGATCAAATATACGTAACAAAAATCTATTAAATCATACGAGAATTTTTTTTTGAACATTGGCTACTCCCAGGATGTGGTGAAAAAAACTGTAATTCAGGCTCGCGTGCATGCTGTAAAGGGAGGGGGGCGCACCATATTTAAATGTGGTACTTAATGTGCTAATAAAAAATGCAAACCCGAATATATGCGGCACCGACGGTTAAAGGGTTAAAACAAGTTGCAAATGTGACCCTTTAAACCTCAGATGATTTGAACATTTAACCCTTACAACGCTGAAATATTTGTGTACAAAACAAGGAAACCAAAATGTTTTTTTTTCAATTTAAAAGCATCATAGATGTCTTAGTTAGCTCTTTCCGCTTCATTGAATACCTGACCTATATGGGTCTACGGCCTAGACGTCAGATTCTGACGTCTAACGTCGATCCCAGTGCTGAAAGGGTTAATCATCAGGTAAGGATTTGCACTGTGATGCATCCTAGGTGCTTAATTGGATAAAAATAAAGCTGTGTTTTTGTTTTGGCTGTCATGTGTGAGTGGTGCTGCACTAGAGCGTTTCTAATGGAAATGATTTATAGAGAGCCAGTGCTCGGGGCTGTTGTAGATGGTGAAGCGCGGGCTTACAGTGTGTGTGACATGACAGATCAACAACACCTGAGAAAAACAAAGCCTGGTCTGTGGTAATCCGCTCAAAAAACAAGGCACTCACCTCACTCAACCCACAAAACACGAGACACACACACAATGCTGGCTTAATGTTGGCCCGCCGTCTGCGACGTACACCCAACATTAACCCAACATTGGGTGGATTCCTAGTGGATGAAGAGGACATGAAGTGAACAACAAATTAAAGAAATGGCCATACATATATTATTGAAACAGTTCCCTGAAAATTATCGTTCTGAAAGAAAACCCTTGGGTGTAGGAGTTTTCAAGAATACAAAATGACACTCTGAGGCATCTTGGTGGTTTAATCCGCTCAGCGCGGAGACTGACTTTAGACGTGATTCTGACGTCTACAGTGAAGCGGGATAAGCTAACAATGACATTTATTTTGATTTCAAATTGCAAAAACCCACTTGGTCTCAATGGATTATACAAAAATATTTCAACGTAGCCCTTAAGAAAATGTCAGCTAAGAAATTAGTCATCTTGAAGCTATGTTCAAAGGAGTGAAAGTATTCAAATTTGTCAAATTGGTGGCCAAGCTGTTTCAATTTGTACTGATATGAGGCATATCTGACATTCGAACGATTTTTATATGAGTTGTACTTAACCTTTAATTTATCAAATTTTTCACCCACTTGAAGTTGTGTCTCGCTACCGCGAACCAAAACTTAAATTGGGTGAAAAATACTCATGTTTGCCTAATTTGAGCACTAATATTTGCAAATCTTAATGTTTAGACACACTTTTTATTCCCAATAACAGTGATTTGGTCAACTAAAAAAACAGATCAAGAACGACAATAGTCGTGATCGGCAGCATAAGGGTTAACATAGGTTTATTCTTTGTGTTTCAGGACGGATGTGTTGACGATTCGTATCTCGCCAGTGTGCAGAGGGGGATGCGGACTGGATCAGGAGGGACTAAACGCGAGGGGCGACCACGCGAGTGGGTGAACACGCCAGAGAGTGACCACGCCGGGGACTGGCCACAGGGGATATAGACAACGCTAGAGATCCACACCTACAATCAGCCGTCGCCACTGGTCACCTATAGCGCTGACCATCACACACCACATACATCACTAATAACATCAGAAACAGACAGTCACGCCTAGGCTGCTCTCAACGAAAAAATAGATTCCTGAATAACTATCAAACCCATTGCTACAGAGAGCGCTGCTGGATATTTTCTTGTAATAACTTATTTCTTCTCCCCTGCTACACACTGCTTTCTCTTGGATACTTCCTAGTCATTACCTATCTGGTGTAATTACTTGTCAGTGCATACAAAATTCACTATGAGAGGAGAAACCGGACAGCTCCCCGTCCTCTGGTGATACGGCATGATAACAATCTATTGATAGCAGATTGCTAATAAAAGGATGTTCATTTGTCTGACACACGATATCTGCATGTGCATTAAAAGACATAACACGAGCATCGTCAGACGAACATGGGGAACAGAGGAAAACTGACCATGAGATACTAAACGGATCTACATTCTCAAAATCAAAATACCGTAACTCTGTGATGCCAGGGAAATATTATACCGAATTGTGATCTCAAAAGAGCTAATATGCCCGGAATGGTTTAACAGCCGAGTATATTATAACTTCCAGGAAATAGTTGACAAAGTGTGTTGATATGAACGTGGAATCCTCTAACTATATGTACGCGACGCAGGGGGATAGTCATTGCGGTTAACATGTGAGCGAGCTTTAACAATTCTTATCTTATTTATGTTGAGACCATTCCCATTCATTATGACATAGCTATAAGTGACATCCATTACATAGTGATGCTTCTATGGAGCTACAGCTGTCATACATTGTCACACAAAGTGATGCTCCTCTCTGAGACACACTGCAGTGATGCAGGCAGATTGGCTGGCGACACATTGCCCAGTCCTCCTCCTCAGTGTGCTGTGCTGTGTGTAACGTGTCTGGCGCGCTGTGGGTGAAGTCATGATCAGGACGGGTCTCACCATGAAATCATTCTCCTTGAGAGTTTCGTAATCACACTTGGCCTGCCACAGTGCCCACCAATTACTACAGCGTCAGTCTCATCTCGCCAAACAGAAAAACAGCGTCCCGGCGACAATGTGAGCGGAATAATAAGCACCCCATAGGCTGGTAAATCAACTTCAGAGAACAACAGGCAAAGGCACAGACAGACACACTGCTGCCAGTGTTAGAGCTACTTAGCGCCACTGACAGGATACCAGCGGGCTTCTGATGCATCCAGACATAATGACACCTATTAGGCGTTTACGGTAAATAGGACTTGATGATGAACACATTCAGTTTTAAATCAACTCTTCTTAGCGATTGTTTTGTCATATTTTTTTCGTCATTTGAAGCTGGAATTGCTGACGCAATTTCCAGGTTCAAATGACGAAAAACATATATTCAGTGGCATTTTATTTGGTGTGGAGCTTGACAAAAAATGCACACGGGCCTAGCGGGACACGGCTGGAAGTTATGTCTATTTAAGTGGGCAGATATAATGCGGTGATTAGCAGAAGGTAATAGTTGAAAACAAACCCAAGAGTACTGATATATAAAACACATTTTATCCACATGCAGTTGTGTCTCGCTACCGCGATTAACAATGCCACAGATCTGAGAGATATTGAACTTAAATTGCCACATGACAGCATTGACGTTTTAAACTTCGCTTCCTACTGAATTTTGGTTTGTATTTTCAATCATTTGATGCTGAAATTGCAAATGCAATTCACAATTCACAGATTCAAATGACGAAAAGAGAAAACACTGACACATCAGTGTAGTGGACATTAGTGTTCTAAGTGTTAATGAGGGCGAGAGGGTAGCAGTTACCAGTATGACGAACACTACAATGTACCCAGACCCCACTCAAGGAGAGCATCCATGTGGAATCTTCTTCTTCATCATCTACGGCCCATTGTTTGGAGTTGTGTGTGCATTCGGCGTGATTGGCAATTCCCTGTCGTTTGCGGTACTTCACAAATACTCCCGTAACAGCGTCGCTAACTACTTGCTTAAAGGTCTCGCCATCAGTGATAACATGTTCCTGGTCACAGGCTCGTTCGCCCAGATGTACCTTGCCATGTCCATGTTTTTTGGTCTTCAGTCTCAGTTGGAGCCTATCTTTCCGTACATACAGACCTACGCCTGGCCCCTGGTACACCTCAGTCAGATGGGTACTGTATGGATGACTGTACTAATCGCCAGTAATAGGTACATCGCCGTCTGTAAGCCCCTACACGCCCCTAGACTCTGTAGAAAACGTAACGTCCAGATGCAGACATGGGGCATGTGTTTCTGTCTCATCATATATAACATCCCCCGTTGCTTTGAGTATAGTTACGTACAGAGTAACGTCACACTGGCCGATAACACTACAGAAGTACAGGACGAGAACGTAGGCCTGGCCTCATTCCAGGTCTATAATATAATGTACGAGAACATCTCATACTGCTTGTTTGTATTCCTCATTCCACTCCTCATATTGGTTGTTCTCAATGTACACCTTGTCAGGGACCTGAAGGCGGCCCAGAAATGCCGTAAGACAATCTCGTCCCGGTCCACCATGGAGGAGAATAACATTACTCTGGTGATGATCGTCATCATCATAGTGTTCATGGTGTGTCAGACTCCAGCCTCCATCAACCAGATACTCTACTACATTATACAGGACAGGGAGGACACCTGTTCAGTGTACGCCAGGTTCTACCATGTCAGTAATCTGCTCACAGTCACCAACTCCTCAGTGAACTTTATCATCTACTGCTTGTTCAGGAGACAGTTCCAACAGGAGCTGTGTGTGTTGCTCAGCTGTAAGAAGAGGCGTACACACCATGGACTGAGGAGAACGGTGATCCTCAGGGCGCTCCACGAGAGGTCCTCAACGCTCCTCAAGAAGGACCACCTGGAAAACGTGCCACTCCAGGAAAACTCCACTGTGGACACCAGTGTTAACTCCAACCAGAACCACACTGTGCGACATCAAATGGGAAGCGCACAGGACCTGTTGAATGACTGAGAAAAGGGCAACCGCTCACTCGCCACACCGCGCGACACCAACACTGAACTACTGCACGACTGTGAAACGGGTGAACGCTCACTCAAACCAAGGGGGTTAACCTACTTGCTCAAAGACATGGGCAACGCACAGGATGAATGATTGAAAAAAGGACGTTCGCTCATTGAAATCAGGACTGCTGAATGACTAAAAAGAGGGGGGGGGGGGTTGAATTCACTGAAAAAACAGGACCCAAGAGACAAAGAAATGAAATAACACGAGATGTTGTACCAAAGTTGGTGTAAAGTTGGGTCAGTGTCGCAGACTGTGGCCCCGTATTAAACATGTACCATAATTGATAAAACGTGCCATGTATTTAGAGTCTGAAAGACCCATATTTTCAGCTGCATCGATTCGAGGTGCAGCTACAAAATACTGGATGAACTTAATCAGACAGCGAGTTGAATAGATTCACTACGTGAGTTACAGGGCGGGGGCCCCAGGGTAGTGGTTAGCACCGCTGCCTTTCACGCCAGAGTTCGGGGTTCGGTTCCCGGTCTAGGCGGTTTGAAAGAAACACAAATGTTTCTTCCCTATCCACGTGTGAAAGTTAGTATTGTGGGGAGCCTCCGTGACCGAGAGGTAGCGTGCTCGGCCTCAGACCGCCAGGGCTCGAATTTTGAATCCTGTGTCTGGAGGACAGTGTCATCCCAATCATCTCACCATCCTCAGGAGGTTCTCCTGGCCCAGTTTAGCCTACATGTGCACAAAGGTGGCCTGAAGCCCGATTCATTTCATTTCATTTACGTGAGTTACATTTAAAAGACATGGGAATAAAAATGAAAAAATAAGCTTATCCGTAGTTACTCTACTTCTAGGTTAGAAACACAAAGGGCGCTAACATACATGTAGTTCATGCTAAATGACTGACAACGCAAGCTCTCCTTGAAAGTCTTCTGTTAGCCACGCGGGGGAAAACTGGTGTTGGTGGTAACGTTTGCTTTAATCCCTCATGTGTTGGAGACGGAAGATCCCAGATTACCATCTTCTCAAAAAATTACAATGATATCGCTAATCACAGGATCTCATGTGCTTGTAACTTCTATTGACAGTAATATAATATAAGATCAAAACAAGCATGTCTCTCAAATAATGCACACGTTTTTATTAGATTTAAAGTAATACTATATTGTGAATGCTACATGTATGCTAGGTTAGTACAAACGACTAGCTATTTTACAATTTGTGAGTTGGGACCTTCACCAGCTGGAGATCAGTATACACATGATTAGGCTAGTGGAAGTTGTAAACCTACAAAGGCCTGTCTATCACCAGTTAGAGAATGGATCAATCATTGCTACGTGTATACGGGCCTATTAGAACAGTTTGTTTTTCTAAGATCAGCAATGTTATGCTCTACATTAATATTGACAATTGCTCATCTCATTATTATACTGTATTATTTTGTAGCACAATCTATATGTGAATTAGTTACGTCAGCTAGTCATTTACATAAGAATGAAACAATGACTAGTGTTCTTCGCTGTGCAAATGGATTACTGAACACGACAAATGGCACTGTGTCCTGGAATAGGAAGATTGACATAACGCCATGTCAAAGTTATATTATTATTTTATAAGAACACAAAAATGGATACGCAATATTTGTGACGCTGAACGTGTAATTTAAACATGCTGAACCCACCAATCGTGGATACATTTGCTGCCATTTGAACGTCAAAACGTGGAATAAATGTGACTGTTTGCACGTGACCTGTTGACGTCAAACACATGACGTGTTTATGACGTCACGTGAAATGCTTGTGACGTCATAACGTATTTAATTTTCACCACATCGACACCACGTGACACACAGATGATCACGTGACACGGGGCTGATAACTCTGCAAATTGTGATTAACGGTAACCTAGTATTAAGTGTACTGTTCTTGTTCATAACTGCCATAGAATAATATAAATTATGTTTGTTGCTATAAAGTATGTGTATTGAGTTGTCACATGTGTGCTGTTTGAATACGATGACAATGTAAATGGCTGTTTATCCATGGAATGGTTTCAAGCCATTGAGACAAATATATGGGCGCAGTGTTCAAGACTTTGGTCCTTTACCCTCCCCCCCCCCCCCCAATTTACAAAGAATGCCTTCGAAGCAATAGAGTGCTACCCTGCAAACACGATATATTCCCCCAAAGCTGTATTAATTATGGTCCAACGTCTAAAACGCTGGGTCATCATTGATACAACATTGGGTCAGCGTCTCGAGTTCGCTGGGAATCTGTTAAAGCCGGACGATCAACATTTTGTTGGACCACCCGATTTCCTCCATCAAGTTCGTCTCGAACCCTGTGCACCCCGCGGCAGGTCTTGAGCGCTTTTTAGTGTGAGTGTAGTAATAAGGTTATATTTGGTGAACAAGGTATCAACCTCTCTTCTATAAAAATATCACATGTGTGTGTATCCACGGGGCTACTCCAATACGAGGAACGACGTGGAAACATACCTTTGTGACAAAATACGGTAAGTCCACCGGTAGCCTATGCATGGCCTGAGTGAAACAAGAAACTGGGCCCGTATTCTCGTAAAAGTTACGATATATCGTAGGTTTCGAATTGGTCGAGATGGCCATCTCGACCAATTCGAAACCTACGATATATCGCAATTTGTTGTTGACCTGATCTTCTTAAGTATTTCCAGTTCGCAATGCATGTTATAAAAAAAATTGGTCGGGGAAATTCAAAATGCAATCGGCCAATAGGAGAGGAGCTATCAAACTGAGCCAAAGTCAGACGGGCCACTCACAACCTAGAACTGAGAGTCTGGTTTCTGGTCTCGCTCAGGGCAGTATTCAGGCTAGTACACCGGCCGAGCCGCCATCAACATAGTTTGTTCCTGAGTATTCTCAATTGTATCATAATTATAGTATAAATATTGTATAGATAGTAATTTAAATAGTGTCAGTAAAAGTGCCCCTTAAAACGCCATATTATAGTTGTGTCTCGCTTCCGCGACCTACCACTTGAAGTGGGAGAAAATTACTTCCATTTGCTATATTTGCTGTATGCCACTAATTTTATCAATATTAAAATTTTTAACTATATCACCTAAAAACTTGGATTATATTAAAGTAGTATATATTAAAAAACGACAATTATCGCCGGTGGCACTGGAAAGGTTAGGATTCTTCCACGTGTACTTTTGGCGAGTTATTCTTAAATCGCTAATTTATATAATTTAAATCTCCACCCACTTAAAATTGTGTCTCGCTAACTCGACCCACAACTTCAAGTGGGTGAAAATTACACATATTTGTTTAATTTGAGACCAAACGTTTCTAAAGGTCGTTGTTTAAACACGCACTTCACACCCAATAACAGTGATATGATCGAATAATAATTATAAACGCTCAGGCCTACAGTCGTGCTTAGCGGTGAAAAGAGGTGTTTAGACTTCTGACGTAAAATTTAAATCCTATATCCTATAACTTATCTCTTTTAAGGATTAAATTATGAAAATATTTTGATGGTTGCGGATGCATATGTATTCAAATGAAGCAGAAAGAGCCAAGCAATGTTTTAAATTTTTTATGTCAAGGATCTCATTTAATCTGATATTTATGGGAGTAATCTAAATACTTGGGCAACACGTATCAGTCACGTTAACCCTTTCATTGCGGGGACCGACTTTAGACATCAGAATCCGACGTCCATCGTCAGATTCTGCCGTCCACAGTCGATCACCGCTCTGAAAGAGTAAAACATGCCTAACCACCGTAGACCCATAATATAGGTATTCAAATGAAGAGAAAAGAGCTAACTAAGACATTAACATTCATGAGGGTTCACAAACCCTTTGGTCTCTTGGTTTATATAAAAAAATTGTCACTGCTTTAACTCTTACATCGTCTGAATCTGACGTCCACAGACGTTAGATACTGACGACTAAAGTCGATCCTCGCGCTGTAAGGGTAAAAATATTTCTAATGGCCGCAGACCCATAACATAGGTATTCAAATGAGCTGATTGAGACATTTAAGATGATTTCAAATTGAAAAAACCCTTTGATCTCCATGGATTTTACATAAAGAATTCAGCGCTTTAAGGGTCAAGGGTTAACCCCTCTAGTACGCAGCTACCGGTATTTTAAAGTAGTTTTAAATTTATTCACCTTGAAATGTGATTTTTTAAATCGCAATGTGAATAAAAATGTTCAGCTCCCGATTTAATATAATAGACAAATGTAATAAAGTCCTTATTGTGACGGATTATAATGTGATGCATTTCATTTAACCCTTATTCTGCTGAGTACGACCCTTAAAGCGCTGAATTTTTTTATAAAAACCGAGGCCAAATGTTTATTTTCAATTTGAAATCATCATAAATGTCTTGATCAGCTCTTTCCGCTTCATTTGAATACCTATGTTATGGGTCTACGACCATTAGAAATATGTTGATTCTTACAGTGTGGGTCGATCCCGCGCTGTAAGTGTGAATCTGTTCTGGGGAAAAAAATATGTGTCTAAACATCAAGATTTTCAAATATTTGTGTTCAAATTTAACAAATGACTAATTTTCAGCCACTTTAAGTTGTGGGTCGCGGTAGCGAGCCACAACTTAAAGTGGCTGAAAATTTAAATAAATTAACTTAGCATGATACGGGTTAAAATATTCCACGTATTGTATACAGCTCACGAGGCTTTAGTTTAAATTTAATACGAAGATAGAAAATGTGACATAATAAATCATCACGCGAGACATAATAATATCTATATCAGTTTCAGCGAAAATAGCAATAATATCGAGAAGGTGTAAGATTTACTAACTACATATAAGCCATTTTATAAGAGTTTCAGCACTGAAAGGGTTAATCAGACACGCCAATATTCACTTTTCTTTCACGCTGTATGTATCAGGAGAAAATAAACATTTTACATGTAATATATGTCAGCACCGTGTTTTTGTCTACTTATTTCCTGACAAGAATGTATGAGTGTGTGTCGGTGTGATTACAAGGGTGTACAGACCTCCAGACAATAACAACCGGAAAACTCGAGCCGTCAAAATCATGATTTGACCACATAAAACGTAGTCAGCTGCTACTTGGTATTAAAAATTATTATAATTGAAGAGTTGTACACTTTGTTAATATGTATTGTTGGAGACAATTTAAGCAGTGTGATTCAATGCTAAGTATAATAATAGACTTTTCAGGGCCTAATATTACTTCACATTGATATGCTCTCCGTGGAGTTGAGATGGCACACGAATGAACAGGTCCAGTGACCAGGGGGTAAAAATGTAAAAGTCGGATGAAATACTTGATATCAGACTATAAACTTGCACCTTAACCTTTTTTATTTATAATAGTCATTTCTGAAAGTGACTTGTAAATGAGCATGACAGTGACATTATTATAACATATACCGCCTCAGCATTGGTATTTGTGTCAGTGGTAGACTGATTAGAAAACAAGACTGACATTAAAAGGCCAGTGCAGACAACAGTAACCTCTTACTTGAAAAGTAAGCAGCTACTGTTGTTTGTCTTAAAAGAACATAACTGTAAATGTAATAAAGCTTAATTCAATTTAATTAATAAACACGCCGATCACACAAATCAACCCTTAAAGCGCCAAGTTATCATTTTTTTTAAATTTTCACCTACAACTTGAATTGGTGACAATGTATGCAATTTATTTAATTTGAGGCCAAACATTTGCGAATCTTGATGTTAAAAAAATCATTTTATTCCCAATAACTGTGATTCGAACGGCGGCCGCGAATACTGAAACAAATTAAAAACGACTATACTACTGATTAGTAATCAGAGGGTTAATTATTGTCCCGGTGCATTGTCCTCCAATCATTTAACCCTGTAAACCCTCTCGATACATCAAATAATTTTGCATCCCCAAAGATTGACTTAATTTCCTACACCTATGGGCGTTAGAGAACGAACAATTTCATGGAACTGTTTGAATAATAACAATATTTGTTTTTATTTGCCACCCACTTCAAGCCACCTTCATCCACTAAAAGGCGAAAATAGCGACAATGTCCTTATGGGAAATTCAGGCATGAAAGGGTTAAAGCTGGAATTGATAACGCAATTTCCTGTTTTCAATGGATTCGAAATATAATGACAATAAATATACACAATATTTAATTATTTGATTGGCTGCCCAGCAAATAAGAGGCGTCGAACTAATGTTGTTTTAATGTTGGCACATCGTCTACGACGCTGGCCCAACATTAAGACAAAATGACCAGCTTGAAAACATGCATATGTTGGGTCATTGTTTCGATGTTTGTACCTTATACTCTCACATGCTTCATACAATTGACTCAGAGTTCAATGACGAATGAGTACGAGAGAATCCTGAGATGGAAATGTGTACGGTAAGTTCAATGCGCCTAAATGGCCGCAGGACTGTATGTTATCCGTATAGTTGAAATGGAACACGAATGAGCAGGTTCAATGACCAGGGGTTAAAATGTAAAGTCGGATGATAAGTATTCAAAAGATTATGAATCTGTACCTTTGTCTGTTACCTCTTATGGGCCAAGCAGAATTTCGACAATAACGCTTTATCACTTCAAACGACGTTACGTTAAATGTCTTTATTGTTTACGTTGACTTGTAACTTATTTTGTCCCACACTTGAAAGAAAGGGAGATACATTCGCCCACGACAATACGTTGACTTGTATATTATTTTGTCCCAGACTTGAAAGAAAGGGAGATAAACTCGCCCACGGACGATCATATTGCATTTGTCTCCACGAGTAAGCAACGTGAATTATTTACTATTTTCTCTGATGTCAGCTCGCTTGGAATGGTAACTGTGTGAAGCATGGACGAATATTATATATAAATCATTCACACGGCAGACAGAGCCAGACAGACTAGACCAAACCTTCAGCGAATCCCTGCCACTTGTCATATTAACGGTAACCCTTTCAGCGCAGGGACCGACTTTAGACATCAGAATCTGACGGCTAAAGTCGATCCCCGCAGAGAGAGAGTATAATATTTTAACCCTTGTCGTGCTATGCCCGGATATATACGGGGTTAAGGATGTTTTGGATCAATAAAAATATCACCTAATTTCGAAACAATAGTTTTTAATAGACGCTTTGTTGATCCAATAATTTAATTTTAGACATGTCTATTTTTCATAAATAGTAATATTTTTCGTCATTTGAAGCTGGAAATTGCGTTAGCAATTCCAGCTTCAAATGACGAAAAATACAACTGAAGCAATTCAGCAGGCCTAGGGTTAAATGGCCATAGACCCATAAACAGATAACAGAGGTATTCAGATAAAGCGGAAACAGCTAACTAAGACATAAATCCCATTCCACTGAGACAGCCCTGTTAAGAGTTCACAATGACATCTCAGTTTCTCTTGACAAGGGCCATGTCACAGCTTTGACTTTACTTGATTTGTCTGCGGCGTTCGATACTATCGACCACAACACTCTAACAAATAGACTAGCTGAGTGGTATGGTGTCTCTGGAATGGCTTTGGCTTGGTTTAAATCCTACCTTTGTGGCAGGCATCAAAGAATTAAAATTAACAAATCTTTTTCTGACTCTAGTTTGCTTGAGCATGGAGTGCCGCAGGGGTCTGTACTTGGCCCTCTGCTTTTCAGTTTGTACACCGCTCCTCTAAGCACCATTATTTCAAGTTATGGATTGAGTCATCACTTATACGCCGATGATACACAAATTTACATCTCCTTAACAGGTGACACAGCTACTGAGTCATTAAAAATGCTTCAGAGCTGTATTACCGGGGTATCTGCTTGGATGGCTCAATCCAAACTAAAACTCAATCCTAGCAAAACTGAGTTTCTTCTCATTGGCTCGAAATCGCAGAGGGAGAAGTTTATTAACCTTTTCCCCCTTGCGGTGTTGGACAATGAGATGAATCCAGCAGATTCCGCAAGGAATTTGGGCGTCTTTTTTGACAGTGGTTTGAATTTTCGTCAGCACATTTCACAGGTGTCCAGTTCCTGTTTTTATCACATTAGAGATCTTAAACGCATCAGAAAAAGTCTACCTCTAGCTTTAGCAAAACAAATTGCAGTGGCACTGGTGACAAGCAAACTGGACTACTGTAACTCCTTATTACACCAAATTCCAGCTAAAGATCTACAGAAATTACAGCGTGTTCAGAACTGTTTGGCAAGGGTTGTGACAAAGGCTCCTCGTTTCAGTCGCTCTATTCCTCTACTAAAATCATTACATTGGCTTCCAATCAAATTTAGAATACAATTCAAAATATGCACTTTTGTATTTCGTTGTCTCGATGATGGTCAGCCATCTTATTTATCTAGCCTTCTTTTTTCTGCAGACTCCGTGAAACATCTGCGATCAAACAACACAAATAAGCTCAAAGTACCACGTATCAGAACTAAGTTCGGTGCTCGTGCCTTTTCTGTTTCTGGTCCTACTCTTTGGAATTTACTGCCTCCACACCTTCGTGTAGCTAAAAACATTTCCTCTTTCAGAAAACTGCTTAAAACGCATTTCTTCGATCTGGCTTTTCCGCCCTAGCTCCTCTGCGTCCCGGCTCCCTGATGACGACCATGCTTATTTCCCTCGACTCTTCTTTGGAATTTGATAAGGATGGATTGCGCCTCTGAGCTCGGCCCTCCGAGGAGTTAGGCGCTATAGAAGTTTTCATTTCATTAATGATGCTAACAAATAAAAAACAAAAATTTTATATAAGATCTTTCTTTAAGGGTTAAAGCGCTGATTTTTTTATGAGAATCATTGAGGCCAAAGGGTTATTTTCAATTTGAAATCATCCTAATTGTCCCGGTTATGTCTATCTGATTCATTTGAATACCTATGTTATGGGTCTACGGACATTAGAAATATTCTCACTATTACAATGCGGTGATAGACTTTAGTCGTCAGTATCTGACGTCTACAGACGTCAGATACTGACGACTAAAGTCTATCCCCGCGCTGTAAGGGTTAACATTAACTAGACATATATATTCGCATTACATAGTGAACACGGATCACCCCTCTGATATTAGATTAGAAAAGCACCATTAGGATCTGAGAGTATCACTCACAGAAGCATGTGCGTGAATGCGTGCGTGTATTTGTGTGGAGGGAGGGATGAACACGGCGGCCATTTTGAATCTGACCCTGTCATTTTTAAATTGGCTAAGCTCGTCCGGTGAGTTTGAAGGATGAGCTTTAGAGTGTATATTAGCGCCAATAAATTACTGGATACGTGAAGGTAAGCTCTGGAAAAGCAGATGCATGTAGCCGAGGGAATCACTAATAGATACATTCAGATGTAATACTTAAAAACAAACTTATTGGTTTAAACTGAGGACATATTCTCAGAATACTGTAGAGAGAATTGTTTATCAAGTTGATACCAGGCTTTGAGCAGCAGCTGTATAAAGGCATCATTTAGCAGGTTACATGTAAGTACCAATGTATCTCTACCCATTTTCGTTGACCTTGAGATGTGAATTGCTGTCGCAATTCCCACCAAGGTCAACAAAAATGTCATGATTTGATAAAATAACCGAGTATAAAATCTCAAATTGGAGCTTAGAAAGACCTTATTGTGACGTATTATAACGGTATTCATTGGCTGAATTTTATTCCTATTTATGTCATGTGGTGCACAAATGTGACATGGGCGCTTAAAGGGTTAAATATACATTGGGATGTAGTACAAAGATGCGGCTGTTTTAACATGAAGATTTGCATATGTTTGGTCCCAAGTTCGACATAATGAGTAATTTTCACCCACACCCACTTGATGTGGGTGAAAACTCAAATTTTTTAGCGGTTTAACCCTTTCAAGCCTGAATTTACCATTGTCATTTTCATCCACTACAAGCCGAGAATTGTTGTAGTGGATGAAGATGATTTGACGTGGTTTAAAAATTAAAGAAAATTGACGCGTATTGGTAAACCAGTTTCATTGAAATTTTCGTTCTAAAACCTTTTGTTGTATGAACATTTACTTTTCAGGGATGTAAAATTATGCTTTAATGCACCAACAATAATTGGTTCTTAATATAGTGTTGTGCTGCGTAGTAAGCCTCCAGTATCTAAATCAGGCAGCTGTTCTATAAGTAACATTAGATAACAGGTGTATTAATAGAGACGTCCTGGAAGGGGGGGGGGGGGTGAGCTGGGGATCCCAGGTGGATACTGGCGTGTCCATGGCAACTCAGGGGAAATCTACCTCTCTATGTGATATGATACTGTAAGTGGTATTTTTTACCACATTACAGCTTTCAGTCTGCCGAAAGAATAAACTAATCTAAGCCCCAGTCACGTTTACATGTTTGGCATTTCTATGAGCATTCAAAATAAAAAAAAATGAAAAAGAGATGTGAGTAATAACAAGGCAACATGAAGTGGGTGAACATTGAAATGTAATAACATGACGCTCAAACTGTTATATACAAATGTGTTCAGATAACATTAACCCTTTAAAAAATGAAATGAATCGGGCTTTAGGCCACTTTTGTGCACATATAGGCTAAATTGGGCCAGGAGAACCTCCCGAGGATGGTGAGATGACACTGCCCTCCAGACACAGGATTCGAAATTCGAGCCCTGGTGGTCTGAGGTCGAGCACGCTACCTCTAAGTCACGGAGGCTGCTCACAATATTGAATATTTACGAGTGAGCGGAGAAGAAACATTTAAGAGTTGATCTCGCATTTAAGCAGCACGTGACATACATGTATTTCATTTGTTTCTGATCTTTCACATGAGAGAGAATATACTTGGTTATTTTATAAAGTAAGAACATCAGCATTCATCTTGAGGTGGGCAAAATGAAATGAACTGAATCGGGCCTTAGTCCATCTTTGTGCACATATAGGCTAAACTGGGCCGGGAAAACCTCTTGAAGATGGTGATTTGAATGAGATGACACTGCCCTCCAGACACAGGATTCGAAATTCGAGTCCTGGCGTGAAAGGCAGCGGAGCTAACCACTACCCTAAGGCCCCCGCCCATCTTGAGGTGGGCATTTCGGCTGAAATCCACACCTCAACTGAATGTTAGTATGGTTAACCATTTAACTCTTACAACGCTCAAATACGTTTGTATAAACTACGAAGACCAAGGTTTTTTCAATTTAAAATCATCATAAATGGCCTAGTTAGCCCTTTCCGCTTCATTTGAATACGGTAACCTATGATATAGGTATTTTTTTTCAGTGCGGTGAGTGACCGTCTTTCGTCAGATTCTGATGTCTAAAGACGGTCCCAATGCATGCACACCAATACATGCAAATGTTTGCTCTCAAACTAAACAAATATAAGTAATTTTCATCCACTTAAAGTTGTGGGTCGCCGTAGTGGTAAGTGGGTAAAATTTATATGATTTAATTTAGTGCTTTAAGGGTTAAATTATTACTAATTAAGTGTCATTAACCCTTACAGTGCGGGGATCGACTTTAGTCTTCAGAATCTGACGTCTGTAGACGTCAGATTCTGACGACTAAAGTTGCTCCCGCGCTGTATGAGTTAACATATTTATTATCATGATTATGGCTGTAGACCCATAACATAGGTATTCAAATTAATCAGAAAGAGCTAACTAAGGCATTTATGATGGTTTCGAAATGAAAAAAAACTTTGGTCTGCATGGATTTTACAAAAAGAATTCAGCGCTTTAAGGGTTAAATGTTGAATGACGCGGGCCTTCTCCTTCTCTTATAAATACGAATGTTACGGGTTGAACTAGTAAAGTTAATAATTGTAAAGTATTTGTATAAAGAAACAAAGTCGGGACCTGAAAAACATCCGTCATCCGATGTGGGTCATTTCGGGACTTGGGACCTGGGTTGACCGGCAATATTTACAAACATCAAGACGGATGCTAACGACTGAGCCTTCAGGAGTTTGGCACCTCTATCAGTATCAGCTGCTCTGTTAGATAACACGTGTATAATAATAGACAGAGATGCCGCATTTCCCAAATCAAGGTAGTTTAGACTTTAAAATTGGGCCGATTCCCAAAATTCCCAGGTGTATTAAATGAAAGCCTCACTTTCAGGATAATACCATTTTACATTGAAATATTTTTTAATAAAAAATGTTGTGATCCCCCCCCCCCCTGATATCTTATACATAGGCATAGTGATGTAATGTAAAGTAAATAGGCTTCTCAACGTCACTTTTCGGACAATTTTGCCATTCAAGGAACCTGGAAGGAAGGTAGTCAGTGGACTAGTTAGTCACCTGCTATTCAGTGTTGCAGCTAGTGTAGGGCCGTAGTTAAGTAGTGCACTAGAAATCTGAGCCAGTTATCAGATGATTAGCACTACAACACAAGGTCTGCGAGAGAACAAGTACAAAACTGAGATTACAAACTGGATGTCTGCCATATCATATACACAGGTATACTGACATGTAGAGATCAGCAACAGTAACTGCTTACTGGAAAAGTAATCAGTGACTGCTGTGTGAGTCTACATTGCAATATATGTCCTGAATGAATGGATGAATGAAGAAATAAACAAATTAGGTAATATGGCTTCGGGCCTGTTTTTTGCACATACAAGCTAAACTGGACCAGGAAAATCACTTGGTAAAATGAATCAAATGCCCAAAAGAAAAATGATTCCAACTTCGAGCCTTGGCGGTCTGAGATCTCGCACGCTACCTCTCGTTAACTATCGGAAATCAGATTGAATCAATAAATTGGGACTGAAAACCATGGTCGCTTCAGAGTATTGTGTTCTTGTCTTAAAGTAAACAGTTACTGCAGTTTGACATCAATTAAAGTCAAACGGCAGTAACCTCTTACTTTTGAAGTAAGCAGCTACTACTGCTTGACTTTGCATGGCCATATTCTTTTCATACCAGAATCCCATGGTCCTATCCCAGAATAGACCGAGTACCCTTCCGCTAATTAGTTGACCTTTTGACCTGCAGTATTGCTGGCAGACGTGGCAGTGATGTATCGACTGTCTGCACGCTGCGAGTTCAACCTCTGAACAAACAGTTGGCAAACCGCTGGAAATAACCCCTTAAACGCCAAGACTAAACTCTGGCGACTATTTTTCACGGATTTTTTCTTATTTTATTTGGTTTTAAAATTGCCTGAAACGAAGGCTATAAATGTACGATCCAGCATGGCAAGGGTCAACCATTGAACCTTAAGTCCTATGATCGGTTATTTACACCTGAATCACTTTAATCAAACACATAAAATACAATAGTTATTATCAAACGGACAGACTCATTTTCCTTCTGTGTGTGTCTGAACGTGTACACATTTCAGTGAGAGGTTATTTCACTTTTGACATTCAGGTGGCGTTTAACTAAACGATATTGGAGGCCAAAAAAAAACAACTTTAACATGGAAAATGAGCTATATAAGTAACTTTGGTAAATTACATTTCTGAAAGTTTTTGTGCTGCTGAAGGGCTAATTTATATTTTTCCTCATTCAAAGCCGGAATTGCTAACGCAATTACCAGCTTTGAATGCGAAAAATATTTTCATTTTAGAAAATATGCATTCCCAAAGTTGATTTAACAGTATTTGATTAACCGACCACCTACAAAAAACGCTTTTATCAATTTCAGTGGCATTTTATTTAGTTTGGAACTTCCTTGAAGCTTACTTGATAAGCTTCAGTTGAAGGATATCTATAAATAAACATTACATAGAAATATAGTGACACGGGTCTAAATAACACTCAGTTGCACATAATCTACACAAATATATAGTGCTGAAATATATCAACGGTTCTGTGTAAAATAAAGATGTAACGATTCGTCTATCTTACATAATAATAGAATCTTCTTTAAATTTTAAGATATTATTACTAGAATAGTTCGAAGAATATCTTTTCTCTACCTTCATATAAAGTCAGAAATCTGTTAACGATGACGATATTAATGGATGTGGCTGATATACATGAAATTCGTCAGTGAAAAGTTATAAAAAGAAAATAGAATGAATAAAAATAGCCTACTATACCGCACGTGGCCGCTGGCGACAAAATGCATTGTATCTGACTCGCGGAATGTTTTGTCTAATTTTCTAAGCGCATTGTCTTCTGAAAGAAGGGGTGCTGTTTATAGCTGGGAGTACGGATATTAGGTGAGACATCCGTATTAATGAACAATCTCTACATTGTTTATTGTGTCACTCTCATTCTATTGTTAGAGACGCACACTTCTTTTTTTACTTACCTTATTCTGAGGCGAGATTGATCAGCTATTCTAGCTATAAATAGCCGACCACAGAAAGATGGAGTGAGTGGGTGGGTGGGTGGGTGGGTGGGTGGGTGAGTGAGTGAGTGAGTGAGTGAGTGAGTGAGTGAGTGAGTGAGTGAGTGGGTGGGTGAGTGAGTGAGTGAGTGAGTGAGTGAGTGAGTGAGTGAGTGAGTGAGTGAGTGAGTGAGTGAGTGAGTGAGTGAGTGAGTGAGTGAGTGAGTGAGTGAGTGAGTGAGTGAGTGAGTGAGTGAGTGAGTGAGTGAGGGGCTATACAGTCAGCCAGCTATCCATCCATCCATCCATCCATCCATCCATCCATCCATCCATTCATCCATTTATCCATTCATCCTTCCATCCATCCATCCATCCATCCATCCATCCATCCATCCATCCATCCATCCATCCATCCATCCACCCACCCATTTAATCCAGTCAGCCATACATCCAGCCAGCCTGAGCCAGCCAGCCAGCCAGCCAGCAATCCATCCATCCATCCATCCATCCATCCATACATCCATCCATCCATCCATCCATCCATCCATCCATCCATCCATCCATCCATCCATCCATCCATCCATCCATCCATCCATCCATTCATCCATCCATCCATCCATCCATCCATCCATCCACCCACCCCAACATTTAATCCAGTCAGACATACATCCAACCAGCCATCCAGCTATCCATCCGGTCAGTCCTTTTAATGTGAATTGCTTTGTGTATGTGATGTTATTTTTAGTGTGCAGGGAGACGATGGTGTTCTAGTGTTACCTCAATCTGTAGGCTCTTGACTCACCTGAAGACGCCTCTAATGATCAGCACGTTTTCCTACTCAAGTGTTATCCCTGTGTCACTCTACACTCCTCTACATAGGCACACCACACTAAGGGCCTTACATCTCAGATAATCTTAACGTTATCTCATTCCCATTAGAAATGTGGATCATCTTAACTGTTGTGATGGAAATTAAAGAAAATTAAGAAAATCTCGACTCCTAATATTCTCTCATTTTTATTAGATAAGTTAAAATGTTTTTAACTTGAGTCTTCTTAACTGGAAAAGAGAGAAATGCTAAGAGTTGAGATTATCTTAAAATGTAAGAAAGTTATGCTAATCTTAACATTCTTAGTGTGATGACACCCTGGGCTAGATGATATCGTCCCCTTGGATATAAAAGGGTGTATCTTCCACTTTACAAAGTGGCAGATACACCCTTTCATACCCAAGGGGGACAATATATAAACAGTGCTGCTTCAGTGCGGTATGGGGAAATACAGCACTCAGCCAATGAATAATGTGTGAGTATTTAAGCGAACAACTTATAATTGGACGTACAACAGATGAACAATCTTAGCATTTTCTCACACGATCAATTCAAAAAATATATTCCCTTTCTTTAGACTGTGATATCAGAAAATGCAGCACTGGAGTCGTCACATTAAGCACCTTATTCATTGAAAAAGTTACGTCACGTTTATATTTTGGAGCTTTATTCCTGGGTCACTTAAAACCCATCTACCGGGCTAGATAGTAGTAGTACTAAATCATTGCTTTACGTCACTTTTCGGCACAAAAGGTATTTTAAGTGACATTGTAATACAATAAAAACGTTGTAGTCAATTTATGAGATGAAATGATGTACAGATGATGATGTGAGGGTGGGGGTGATAGGGCATGGTGGGTTATTGAGAGCGTTTTCCTTCGCTCTCCTGATAAGGGGTTCTGGGTAGGTCTAGGAGATCTACCCCCAGACATGCCCAGACGGCCGGAGACTTGGGTTTCGCTGTGAAATTTAATGCTGAAACTCTGTGGCATTTCGCGCAGCTCTGCTAGTCCCCAGAGTAACAATAGGAAGGATAACTCCTTCTGAACTCCATTAATCCCACGTGAGAGACCTAATGTCAAACACGCTATTGTCGGCTATTTAAGGCTACTACAGCCTACACCAGTGCCAGCACTGATGCGAGAGCTTCATTAGCACCGCAGTTGAGCGGAGGAACCAGGGTACGCCACTGGCAACCCGCCCGAAGATTATGGCCAGATACGAGGAGGCTGCAGCTTCCCTTGGATGATTGCTGTGGACTAGTGATTCCGTACCATGCCATACAGCATGCAACTGACGGAACAGATCCCTAATGACCCTCCCCAGATGGGGGGCAACAAGTACTACTACTAGCAATCATCCCAGTACCGGACTAGATGATGCCAACGATGTAAGAGAAAATGCAACAGGTGTGAACACCTGATTCATTGGAAAAGTACAGAACAGAAGACACAAGATATTGAATCACTGTTTCAAACATTATCCATCCGTTATAAATATGGATTATATTATAAACGACTCATATTAGTAGTAACAATAAAAAAAATGTTTTCAGTGACATAGATCACTTGGTCCTCGGTTTAACCTTCCTTCTGAATTGTCAGGACTTGCCAACGAAATTATGTTAATGAAAATTAATCATTTTCTAAAATAGCCGATATCATTTGAACCTTTCCCGTGTCAATTGCAACGGAAACCCAGCAGGACAAGGATAGCATGGTAAACTAATGCACGCCCCGTTCCTTTGAATAGCTTAGAGCAGCGTTCATAGGTTGAAAAAAAAAACATTTCATACGAAAAAGGGCACACTGGACAGACCAGTGGCCGCTGTAGACGTGTAATAACGTACACTAAGAAGTTGAATTCGAGTGTAATCAATGGACTGAAAACCTGACCAATATATTTAAGATGGTTGTACTATATTCGTCAGCTTGGATAACAAACAAAGAAAATATCTGTCACACCAATTTGTATCCAAGGGACGATATATTAGTTGACTTACCAGTTGTAGATACATCACAAACTAACACAATGTAGAAAAGTTCTGTAACTTGACTCACCTGAAACATAGAAAAACACACAAAGTATCAGTCACCCGCCCTGACGATTCACAATGTCAATAGCAATGGACTTGCTTATTAATATGTGGACGTAAAAGTGACGTGTTTTAAACCTTCAGCATATGTTTTGAGTCAAATGTTACATATCTTATTAACATTTTCACCCACATGAAGTTGCGTCACGCTACCGCGAACCACAACTTCAAGTGGGCAAAAAGTACTTACATGTGTAAAATTCGAATCAAAACTTATGATAATCAAGCTAATTAAATTCCCTTTTCTGCTGCAAACTGTCCTTAGAAACGGATGTTATAAGTCGTATTTAGCGCTTAAAGAGTTGAAAAGTTTATGATAATTTTGAAAAACTCAGGATTATAATTGGTTTTCTAAAAACAAAAATCCCCGAACGCAGTGCTTGAGCTGCGTGGGTGGCTGAATCAGTTGAATGAGCCACACTTTCGCATGTGCAGCTCATTTGAAAACTTGTTGTGGTTGTTCTTCCTGCATTGACCTTAGCTGACCCGACCCACAAACATAGAGATGGGGGATAAAAGTCCACATATCTTGTTAGCCGTATATTAACAAATTGGTTATTCCCACATTCAGTTCTTGACCCTTGCACTGCTGAATTGTTTGCTTCTATTTTTTAATTTGAAGCTGGAATTGCTTCAAAAGACATATTTCACTTTACGAAAAAATACATCTCGCAAATTGAATAAAAAAAAGGATTTACTGCAATTTATCAAGTGTGTAAATGTGAACTTTTAAGTTGCACAGCAGTCAGATTATGGTTATTATTATAATATTATTAGATTCTTTTCAAAGTATTATTTTTATCAATGGGAACAGTCACTTTTCTACATTGAACATCGACATCTACAATGAACGTTGATCAAAACTTAACTATTGGTCAGATGATCTGTCAGAACAGAGGTAAAGTCCAGAATTACATCATATTACAATTTAAATTAAGAAATTGACTAATATAAGAGGGTGCATGGGAGACACATCAAGATTTTTCAAAATAAAGTCGGAAAATGAATGCAGATCGGGGGTGTGATTTATGTTAAAAAATATCTATTTTTTATAATGATGACTGAATAAATTAAATTATTTGCGAGCTTTCGGAATAAAAACATTAAATTAAATTATTTGCGAGCTTTCGGAATAAAAACAACTGGAGCATACCCGGCAGTCAAATTGGTTTAGACATTGACAAGCGGCTAGAGAAATCGAAAAGATCGTCACTATATATGAGATATTCCATCAATCCAAAACTAACGAAAAAAGCACTCGTTATATTTTGTTATCCCAGCAAACAGGAAACATTCACCCAATGTTGATACAATGTATTGTACAAACATTGGGCGAACGTCTCGTGTTTGCTGAGATAGTACGCCGAAGAAATCTGTCTGGCGAGCGACGCAGCGCAAATATCATAGAAATAGATCTGGAGGTTGAATGAATAGAGCGTGAAATGGGTGCGAGATCAGTTGAGCTTTAAGTTTGTGGGAAGCCGTGAATAAATGGCGGGCCTTCTGACCCCAGGCGATAGAAGCGCCGTCTGTGAGGCAACCACAAAGACAGCTAAGACCAATAGCTGCCATCTCTCACCCGAGCAGGGCCACATATCAAAGAGATGAGCTGCAAAAAATAGAGGAAAAAAAACGAGATGGAAGAGACTTTAGAGAAACATTTAAAGTAAGTATCGCCCGTGGACCGAAAGGGTGTATCTGCGACTTTAACAAGTAGCAAATACAACCCTTTGGGTCCACGGGCGAGTTGTGTGAAAAGTTGTTTTCCAAATCGATCTATCGTTTTTAGCTATTTTAAAACGTCTAGGCTATCACACACTTCTCTATTGCATATAAAAAAGCCATATATGGAGCAAAAACAGAACTCATATGAAAGTTAAGAGAAGAAGCTCTCGTGTTTTATGGACTATTATACTGACAAGGATACGTGCTATAGCTCTATTAACCCGTCATGTCATTCCACGTGCGTGATATTTTGCCAGATCACTTTCAACGGAGAATGTAGTGTCACTCTGAAGAACGCGAGAATGTGGTACATATTAACCCTTTACCTGCTAAGTTATCCTATTTAAATGTTCACCCACTTGAAGTTGTGTCTCGCTAAAGCGATCCACAACTTCAAGTGGCTGAAAATTACTCATATATGTTTGATTTGAGCTCAACTATTTGAAAATATTGATGTTCAAACACACATTTCGTCCCCAATAATTTTCTAAAAACATATTACAAACGACGATAGTGATGATAGTCGTGTTTAGCGGTGTAAGGGTTAACCCTTATCCTGCTCGGTTAGTTTATTTAAATTTTCAGCCACTTGAAGTTGTGTCTCGCTGCCGCGACCCACAACTTCAAGTGGCTGAAAATTACTCATATTTGTTTGATTATGAGCTCAACTATTTGAAAATCTTGATGTTTAGACACACATTTTATTCCCAATAACAGTGAATACGTCAAGTTAAAAAAACATATTAAAAACGACAATAGTCGTTAACAGCAGGATGAGGGCTAACCCTTGTGCTCCTAGAATGAGCAGGGTTGTTCCATTTCAACAAAGGGTCTCTTGCCCCTGCGGGCTTAAGGGGTAAATAGAGGCACCGCATTCAGATGAAGAAATGCTGGTTCAATTGTGAACAACCGTTGTATACGCTGGCCCATAACTACCGGTATGCATTAATCGAGGCACAATGTTTAGATGATGCAAGCAATGCTGACATGGGATTTTATTTACTGATGTAGATCCCAGTGTGTGGAAGGTGTTGTAGATGTAATACGTCATCGTTTCATCTCCACTATATATGCAGATGTGAGAACACCACGATGCTTACACATAACCCTTTAAACCCTGATGATGCCTCAAAAAATGTAGCCCTGGAAACTAACTTACTTTCATAGATCTAAGGGTTTTAGAACGTAAATTTTCATGAAACCACTTTCACAATATATGCCAATTTTCTAAAATTTGCCCTCCCCCCCCTCCCCTCATCAACTACAAGACTGAGCAATCAGCGAAACTCATTCACTATAAATTCTACTATAGTTTGATACTTCTCCTCGGTACTCACATCGTTATTAACCCTTTAAGCGCTATGCACGACAACATTTGTCTTTATCCTGTTTTATTAAGCTCCAAACACACCAACGCGAACGCGATTATGCACGCGACTGTCTACACACCAACGCGACGACCAACGCGACATGTGAGCAGCGACAACCGGCGCGACGCAAATGTAACAGTTTTGAAAATGATCGCGTTGCCTATCGCGCTCGCGTAAGTCGTCGCGCTGGTATCTTTTGGCAATGATCAAATAGTGTGTTTGAAAAAGCGACGCAACGTCGCGCACGACGCGCGGAAAACCGCGCTGATGTGTTTTACGCTTAACCCTTTCAGGCCTGAATTTCCCATTGTCATATTCACCCACTACAAGCCGCGAATTGCTCTCGCAATTCTCGACTTGCAGTGGATAAAGATGATTTGATATGGTTTAAAAATTAAAGAAAATTGCCATGTATTGGTAAGCCAGTTTAATGGAAATTTTCGTTCTGAAACCCCTAATTGTGGGAAAATTAGGTCTGTTTTCAGGGATGTAAAATGATGCTTTAATGCATCGTGAGGGCTTAAAGGGTTAAGCCGATTAAATCACTGTTATTGGGCTCGACGTGTGTGTTTAAACATCAAATGTTTGGTCTAAAATCAAACAGATAAGAGTCATTTTAAACCACATGAAGTTGTGGGTCGCGGTAGCGAGAATCACAACTTAAAGTGGGAGATAATTTAGATTCTATAGCGTGAAAAGGGTTAACGCTTCGTCCCTTGTGATTTGTGATCCGAACCCACGTGGAAAAATCACTTTGTTGTCTCAGAGGGGGAATCTGTGTGGGATAGAAATTGTCCACCAGGGAATCGAGGGTGTTTGATGTTACTGAGCTAAGAGGGGGTTATGACCCTTTACACCCAAGTGACAGTACGCCAACATGAGATTGAAAAAAGCGGCCACAAAACTACACAGAATTTATTAAGCGTCACCTATTCCTTTGTATGTGACTTTAAAGTAATCATTAGCACTTACATAACATTGATGTCAACTCCAGTGGTCACTTGTGTGAACAGATTCTCACAAACTATGTTGATATCATGGCAATATGTGATAACATAATTCTAAGAATATTCTAATGCTATGTAAGACTAATTGTTCTACACTCAAATCAGATTTTATAATAATTTGGCTATATTAAATGTTACTTAAGGTCGATTGGTCTCCACTAAAATTGAACATAATGATAACTGTGCTTTAAAAATGGTATATAAGGCTAATTGGACTATACTAAAATTAGACATTATCATACTTTTGATATATATATAATGTTATCTAAGGCTAATTGGTCTGCACTAAAATTAGACAGTTCCCAGAGCTGCATGTGTTTATCCAAACTGACTATGAGATTACACCTCAGTAAACACGAAGCGTTGACGCAATGCTGTTATATTGTTGGGCTAGCGTATACAATGCTGGCCCGGCATTAAAACAACATTGGGTCAACGCCTGTTGTTTACTGGGAGGTGATATTATACAGAGGTGGGATTTAGACACACAACCTGCGTCATCAATCTGTCCCCAGAAATATATCCATTATGTAGCCTCAAAATGCACCAGACGTAACACCAACATTAAACCAATGACAATGAGGATTCTACTGCGTCTACGAAATAGGGAGCCAACATTATCTCAACGCTTCAGAGGACAACACGAACACAGCAACGAAGAAAAATGGTCAATCCCATTGAAAAATGTAACATTGAATTGTATAACCTAACAGTAATCCCTAAAGCGCTAAATTATAAAATTGATTTTTTAGCCACTTGGAGTTGTGTCTCGCTACAGCGACCCACAACTCCCAAGTGGCTAAAAAATCCTTTTTTCTGTACAATTCGAATCGAAATATATGCCAATCTAGCAAATTCAATGCTAATTTCTGCTTCAAATGTTCTCGCTTGAAGGACAAACTAAAAGGCTAAAACGGCGGCTATATACGTGATTAGTACTTATTGAATTATTTGAACTGCTAAGCTGTTCTTAACATTTCTAATGAAAAAAGTTAAGATAATATTAATCCTTTCAATGCGGGGATCTTGAACATTTTGAAGTAGTGGGTCGTGGTAGCGAAGAATAACTTCAAGTGGGTGAAAATCTAAATATAATATAATGCTTTGAGGAATAACATGATTTCCAGCTTCAAAAGATGAAAACTTTAACTATTTATAAAAAATAGACCAACTTTAAAATTGAACTATTTGATAATGATAACTTAGCTCAATTTTTTTTAGCTTGGTTGGAAATTTAGCCAAGTATGAGGTATGTACTTGTAGTTTAGATTTGAAAGCTGTTCCCGGTTGGCCGTTGGCGTACGCGAAAAAGCAATCACGCAAAATCAATATCTGACATGCGTGACCCATAAACACCATAGATAAGGACAATACAGTGAGAAAAAAATTATATTACAGAACACACATACCGTAAATCAGGTTTTCTTGGAAGCCCCTGAAACTGGCCACCACCCACTCCCCTCAAAAAAAAAAAATATTTTCCCTGTAACAATTTTCACTTTCAGGAGAGAAATTACTTTTCCAGATTTAAAAGAGAAAAAACACGACAAACGAATTCAGACCTGAGAAAAAGTCACTTATTTGTGAAAATATACCTCATCACTGCGCTTCAGAGTTTGTTTGATGTCACTAAGCTAGAAGAAGCCCTGGAGGGGTAAATCACCCCCCCCCCCATCGATATATTATGTACATCTATACGATTACATTTTACATGCAGATGCGATATTTATATTATTTCTACGAGATATAGTCACGTTAATAACAGACAAATGGCGACAGTTCACCTTCAAGAGACGTCTAACACTTTACCTACTAGTGACGCAAATAAGCATTATCCCAGTAAATATGGTACATTGAACCAATATTGTTTTAACATTGGTCCACCGTCGGTGACGCTGGCTCAACGTTAAACCAGCATTATTTCAATGTACCATGTTTACTGCCATAGAACATAACTCCATATGTTTGGATTGAAATCGTAGAAATGTAATTACATTTCACCCACTTCTAGTTGTGGGTCGCGGTAGCTAGAAGTGGTTGAAAACTTAAATTATATTTTTAGCGCTTTAAGAGTTAATGTAATGCAGTATTGCATAGAATCACATATTTCACGACACAAGTCACAACATAACGATAACGATGCTTTTATAGTGACTTGTGCTACAAATATTTCGCTACATAAAACATCAATGATACAATTTCAACACAATTATAAGTCACTTGATAATATAGGTATAACTTGGTGTCGGGCACTTTGCAAAAAATATAATAATACTATATTCAGTTAAATTTTAACAGGATGGACAAAACGAAGGTCACACATTTCAATAAACGCTGGACATCTCTATGATTGGAATCAATATCTGAGATGACATCTGATCAAATACTGTGTCTCTCTAAATGACTTGTCATTTTCTGGGCGTCTCAATAAATGTGGGGTCAAAAGGGGGCCATTTGGTTTGACTGGAGGTGACCTTGAGACGCCAGTCCACACGGTGAAGGGTCAATGCACGTACTCAGATAACACAACACATTGACACTGTGCTGTCTTAATGTTGGGCCAGCGTTGCAGACGGTGGCCCAACATTAAACCAGTATAGTGTCAATGTGTTGTGTTTGATGGGTATGAATGATTAAGAGTAGGGATGGATCTCTGATTCTATATATACCTCTCACACGCAGTGGACACTCACACAAAATTACAACTTTCTATTTGTTGTATTTAACCAGTTAACCCTTTCAGACCGGGAACCGACTTCAGACGTCAGAATCTGACGTCTATAGACGTCAGATTCTGACGTCTGAAGTCGATCCCAGCAGTGAGAGTAAAATATTTCTAATGGCCCATAACATAGGTATTCAAATGAAGCGGAAAGAGCTAACTAAGACATTTATATAAAAAACCCTTTGGTCTCTATGGATTATATAAACATATTTCAGGGTTTTAAGGGTTAAGGTCTTATCTTCACATTTATGCATCACATCAGAAATACATAATACCTGCATGTTTTATATAAACTTTGCTGATTAACCCTTTAAACGCTAAGCACGACTATAATCGCTTTTAATACGTCTTATTAGCCGATCAAATCACTGTTATTGGGAATGAAATGAATGTTCAAACATCAAGATTTGCACCAACATATTATATAGCATTTGCTCACAATTGTGTAGCAAATAAGTAAAATCATTGATTACATCACTTTTCGACCCGCCGGGTCATTCAAGTGCCCTTGTAATACGATAAAAAATGCGAATCCAGTTTAAGTAAAGAGAAATATCACCTGAGAGCTGCTGCATCAATGAACCTGTTAATGGAAACCCCAGCGGTGATCAATCTATCAACGGGTTTTTTGATCTCACATGGATATAGGCTTACAGCAGAATGGGAAAAATGCTAAAGTAGGCTGGAATAGTTACAGATGCATTCCATAAGGAGGACAAACTCTGGGAAAATGGAGAAATATTATACAGAGTTTCCACCAGGAGGGGCAAAGAAAACGGAAAATATTTTCCATAATCGAATTTCAGAATCCATTTCAGTTAAAATAACCCTTTCTAAGCAATAACATTTAAAACTCTTTTTCTGTAGGAGGGCCCCCAGACAAACAAACCCTTTTGGACCCCACCTCCGCTCAAATAGTCTTGGCGGAAACCCTGTTATCATTCCCGTTGACATGTTATTGCAAATTTATAGGACCTAAGACAAGTTTTCTTTTATAAAATTCACAGATTTTACCGCCTTTAATTGTAGTATTTGTATTGCACTTCAGCCTGGTAGGACCCATGACTGGCAATCGCGCGGTGCTACCTGTAAATTGAAGTAGCTATTGAGTACTTGGCTAATCCATGCCTCGTCTGCAGTGGTAGCTAGAAGTACGCCAATGGCCGGGATCATATCCTTCAAAGAAGAGACGATGAACAAGTGGTGGTTTGGGCCACAGTTTGCGGCGCTGGCCCAACATTAAAACGGCACATGGATAACGTATCGACCACAAAACGTGTTGTTTTATTGTTGGTCCACCGTCTGCGACGCTGGCCCAGCAATAAAACTGCACACTAGGATAAACGCCTCGTATCGTTTCATGTAGAGAACATTCATCAGTTTCCAATTGTTATCCCGTATTGTGAAACACTTGATGCCGGCCTGGCGTATCCAGAAGAGGGGGGGGGGGTGGGGTTGGGTACTAGAGCAACCTCCTCAACCCTTTTAAGCCTGAATTGACCATTTTCATGTTCATCCACTACAAGCCGCAAATTGACTTGTGGTGTATGAATATGACTTGAAGTGGGTCGCAAAGGAAAATATACATTGTTATTATAACAGTTCCATGACTATTTTCGTTCTAAAACCTACTCATTCTTCAAAGATGTAAAATGATGCTTGTATGTACCGTGAGGGTTTATATGGTTAACCCTGTTATGCTCAACTGTTTGCTTATATTAGTCATCCATTTGAAGCCAGAATTGCTAGTGTTATTGGCGACAAAATGAATGAATGGATGGATGAATGAATGGATGGACGGGTTTATTCCGTACATTTTATTGACATAAAGAAAAGTCATTACTGACTTATGTGTCATAAAAATGATAGACACATGTATATGTACATGATATGTACATGTATATAAAAGATGGTTAATTTGCTAAAATCACACGACAATTTATATGGTATCACATACAGAAATAAAATCATGTTAAAAGGCATTGCCAATAGTAAAACACTGGATATAGCGATAAAATAACAGATAATTGATTACTACTTGAACAATGCCATTATGTAAACATAGGTCTATCATTTTGTTTCCCGCACCAAAACCAGAGATAAAATAGCTACTATGTATGATCCAGAAATAATATATGACAACAAAAAAGACACTCTGGTTACCATAATAGTAGTCACCGGGGACAAAAAAAGAAATTTTATTACTTGATTAACCCTTGTGCTGCTGAATTGTTTATTTCTGTTTTTCATTCATTTGAAGCTGGAATTCCAGACGCAGTTTCCAGCTTCAACTGACTGAAATATAAAATAATAGACCTACTATCAAATTGAAAAAAACCCCAGAACATCTCCCAGTTGGTTGTATTTCATTCGGGTAGAAACCATTTCATTCTGTTCACAATTTCCCGCCCTGTCAAATGATTTCTCAAAAATCTAAGCACCCTCTTCATTTTTATCTGGATGCGCCACTGTGCCGGACAGGACTCAGGGACCATTACGTACTCCTCACCCTCTCAGGATCAGCTGGGTCTATCAACTCCCCCCCCCCCCCCCCGCCTCCCAGCCCAAACTTAGCGTTGTCTCAAGGCTGGAACAGCATCCGAGATGCTGAGCCAGCCTTGAGACAGCATTGGGCAATCGTCTCGAGTTGACTGTTCAGTAAACATAACGTACTAATCCCATCTATACCTGTTTTTAGCCTTTGTATTTGTCTATAAAACAAGAAAAGATTGAAGGAATAAAAGTGTCACTGACACTGACACTGCCGCTCACCCTTGTAATTGCGGGTGTATTTGATTTGAACATTCGATATGATATTGGCTAGCACACTAGCACTGGGATTTGTCAAGGGTGATTTTTTGAATTCAGATGTTAGTGAGTGTGAATGCAACAAATAGTGTTTCCCAGAAAACGGTGGTTAGAGATGTCATCGACAGGTATGTCACTGGCATGGATGTGCAATATGACAGGTGGCGCCACCTGGAGCACACCCTATATACATCCCTACTTGGTAAACATTGTGCAAAAGTTTGAATCTCCTAGGAGAAATAACGTTTTCCGGGAAGATGCACCGGGCAGCTCTGTAGCCATAACAGTGGCTGACACAGGTCCACTTAAATAGGCCGTGAAATCTGAATTATGATAGGTGTCACCGCCTGGAGCATACCCTAATAGCCCTACATGGGGAACTTTGTGCATAAGGTTAAACGAAATCTACTCAATATGCTAGGAGAAATAGAGTTTTCGTGAATTGTGGACGGACGGACGGCGGACAACGCGCCATGATGAAAATGAGCGTCACACTATCTAGATTGAAATATTATATATAAGGATTATTTTACTCACTTAATGTTGTTGTTTGCGGCAGCGAGACACAATTTTTAGGTGGGGGGGGGGGGGGATAATATACTTTCGCGCTTTAAAGTTTAAACCAATATTTGATGTCAATTGAATTTGATTATAAAAAACAAGGCGAAACAAATTACAGTGCAAGTTAACCACTGTTAACATAATTTAATTTTTCACCCACTTCTGCTGCTGAATTGTTCGTTGCTTTTTTTCAGTAATTTAAAGATGGATGTGTTAACGCAAATTCCAGCGCTACAAAATACAAAATTATATATATATATATATATATATATTACAAATACATTATCTCTCAATGAGTTATTTGATGAACTGAGCATCTATCAGAAACACTTTTTTGTGCATACCATGATAGTAGTAGTAGTAGTAAATCATTGCTTTACGTCACTTTTCGGCACAAAAGGTCTTTTAAGTGACATTATAATACGATAAAAACGTTGTAGTCAATTGATGAGATGAATGATGTACAGATGATGTGAGGGTGGGGGTGATAGGGCATGGTGGGTTATTGAGAGCGTTTTCCTTCGCTCGCCCGATAAGGGGTTCTGGGCATGTCTAGGGGATATACCCCCAGACATGCCCAGACGGCCGGAGACTTGAGTTTCGCTGTACAATTTAATGATGAAACTCTGTGGCATTTTGCGCAGCTCCGCTATCCTCGGGTCGGATAGTCCCCAGAGTAACAATAGGAAGGATCACTCCCTCTGGGTAACTCCATTCATCCCACGTGAGAGACCTAATGTCAAACACGCTATTGCCGGTTATTTAAGGCTACCACGGCCTACATCAGCGCCAGCACTGATGCGGGTGCTGCATTGGCTCCGCTGTTGAGCGGAGGAACCAGGGTACGCCACTGGCAATCCGCCCGAAGATTATAGCCAGATACGAGGAGGCTGCAGCTGCCCTTGGATGATTGCTGTAGACCAGTGCTTCCGTACAATGCCGTACACAGCATCCAACAGACGAAACAGATCCCTAATGACCCTCCCGGGATGGGGGCGAAAAGTACTACTACTAGCAATCATCCCAGTACCCCGCATACCATGATAGATATCTCTTCACGATCAATATTATTATGTACACAATAATTATATGGGTATCACGTATTAGCTGTAATGTATCCAGTATTTGTCTTCATTGTCCTATCTAGCGCACACCATTTACCAGAGCAATTAGCCTTCCAGTTGGAAGTGTCACTCTATTCATAAAAAAACAAGGAGAGAAGCATATTATCATGATTATTGTATTCAGTGTTTTTTTTATTTGTAACATGTCTGAAACCGTATATATGGGTCTAGCAGGACTAGGGGTAACAGCGTGAACCCTTGCGACGCTGAAATATATGTGTATAAATAATTTAAACTATGGAGACCAAAGGTTCTTTTAAATCATCATAAATGTCTTAGACTTTAGTTCTTTCCGCTTCATTAGAAAACCTATGTTCTGGGTATACGGCCATTATAAATTTGTATTTTTTTCGGCGCAGGGACCGTCTTTAGACGTCAGAATCTGACGTCTAAAGACGGTTCCCGCACTGAAAAGGTTAAACACGTGGGTAATTCTATCCCTAATAGAAGCGTTTCACAGTGTTAAGCTCGGCAGTTTTTTATTCTCACCTGGCATCAATATATTAGCTAACATGATCATGATGTATTACTTCATATTAGGATCACGTCACTCTGTGCACTTAATGCCAGTCTCTACTGGTCTGGCGAATGTAAGGCTTAAGGCCAAACCAAACCACACACAGATAAACTTAGCTAAAATATCAAAGTAACGCTATGGCCAAACTTAGCAACTTACAGATAAACACTGATGACCTTGAAATCAAACCAGAGTATCCACTATCTATCCACCATTGGCAAATACACGTCAGATATGATCACTGGAGATATTTTTCTTAAGAAATGCACAAACAAAATTAGCCAGAATAAAGCATACATGGTAATTAGAATAGTGTGAGCTATTGCTGTGATGATCAATTGGTTGTTCACAGAGTGAATTCTAAGATGGGTGAAAGGGCTTTTTTCGGTTGCGGCCAACCAGCTCTGGAATTGTATTCCTCTCGAGATGAAAAAATCTAAATCTGCACAGCCATTTCGGAAAAAATTGAAGACATTTATATTACGGCCAGTCTTTCCCATCCTAAATCTTCTGTGTTCTGGCATGCTGGATCAACGAATTGGAACGGTAAACGGAAAACGATAATAAGCCTGAATCGGATTTGCAGCGCCTCTTGATTTGAGCTTGGGACACTGGGGATTTAAGCGCGTTAGAAGTTTTTCATTTCATTTTATTTCATATAGCACATATACAAAAATGTAAAATGGACACAAATCGTCGACTTGGAAATAAAAGCAACACCCTTTAACCCTTACACCGCTAATCATGTCAATAGTCGGTTTTAACCTTTTAAGCCCTCATGATGCATTAAAGCATCATTTTACATGCCTGAAAACAGACTTAATTTTCCTACAACTAGGGGTTTTAGTAAAAAAAATCAATGAAACTTGTTTACCAATACATGGCGATTTTCTTTAATTTTTAAACCACATCAAATCGTCTTCATCCACTACAAGTCGAGAATTGCGACAGCAATTCGCGGCTTGTAGTGGATGAAGATGACAATGGTAAACTCAGGCTTGAAAGGGTTAACCCTTACACCGCTAATCCGTTTTATCACTTTATTAAATCACCGTTATTGGTGTTCGTGTTTAAACATGAAGATTTGCAAATATTTAGTTACAAATTATTCAAATATATGCGTAATTTTCACTTGCTTGAAGTTATATGTATATTATATACGCCAAGTGGGTGACAATTTAAATAATTTAATTGAAAGTTAAAATCAAAGGGTCGAATTATGCACAAAAAAATAGATTTGTATTTAAATTTACCATAGATTTGTATTTAAATTTACCATGGATCTTGATTCAAAGAAAAAAAAACTGTATCATTGCATTGAGCGAGGTCGCCGAAATAATATATGTGGTGATTGATGGCTCAGGGGAATATATCAGCGACATTTGCATGGATTTCACTTGCACATTGTCAGTTGCCCGGAATCAAATTGAGCAGAATACTACTCCAGACCACGGGGAATTGGGATGTGTCTATGCGTTGACAATCACTGCCATGTATATACTTCTACTGAGGGAAGAAAACTTTCAAGTCCTCGTCATTTTAAAATGACAAATGGACTATGTAGACTTTTGTTTTCTACCAAACAAATGCTACCATGGCATATCTAGTTGTCGTAGCAAATTATTGATGAATTTTCAAACGGAAATTTCATAATTTACGTGCAATAATAATAATTTTACGAGCTCGATTCTGACAGAAGCACTATTTCCAACAAAATGAGACACACTATTTCCAACGAAATGAGACATGACGTGAATAATACACTGCACTATTCAGCTTACTATTATATTGAGAAGTTACTGCCTTTTGGGTTTACACGATAGAATAGGGGCGCTGAATAGCCCCTATGTTGAGCGTGCGGGCGTGAACAATAGGCTTAGTATGTTGAGATTGCTGCTTCCACGATTTCAGTGAGTTACCGACATTGTATAGAACACCAATGAGCATATGCTGACCCTATCCCATCCAGTTGTGGTCCAGACCTGGACAAAATTGCATGAGGGTTGATCGAAATGGATGCCATTAAAAAAAATTATGTTGTTATTATCTAGGTCGCCTCTTTTTGACTGGACATTATTTGTATCAGCGGAACATCCCAGCGAACACAACATGTTGAACAAATGCGGGTTTAACGTTGACACACCGTCTACGACGCTGGACCAACATTAAACCATCATTGATTCAAATCGTGTTTTCTGGCATGGCGTCACATTCTACCTTTCTCATAGTTGTAGAGCTTTCTGAGCTCTGTGGACATATTTATCTATATTTTCAGCCACGCCGACCAGACAGGACCAGATCGCCTGAACATTACCGCCAGGGATACCTACTCTACCAGCAAACACGAGACGTTGAACCAATGCTGATTTCATGTTGGGCCAGCGTCGCAGACGGTGGACCAACATGAAATCAGCATTGGTTTAACGTCTCGTGTTCGCTGGGCTACTTTCCCATCTGGTTCACAGAATCATCGCAAACGTAAGGTTTTAGGCCACGATTAAGATACTCGAGATTAAGATACTCGGGATCATACGACGAAACTACGATTATCTTCACAATAACATAATATTCTTAATATATTAATACATATCCTACTTGATTATTATTAAAGCGTATAGTTCGAATAGGAATGTACTTAATTATTTAAAATTATCATCCTGCGTCAGCCATTTTGTTTAAATGGATTATTCTCAAAAATGCAATCAGAATTATCAGAAATGCTTATAGAGAACCACCAAGTCAAATTGTAATGCGATACAAGCAGCGGTTCATATGATATCGCGCCCACAAGCTTTTTGGTGACCATCTTGAAAAATGACCATATATGGATCGGTGACAAAAACTATATATGTGGAGAATTTTTCAGGCACACAGGTCATACCTGTGGAAAATCCAGAAAAAAACATCAGTTATTTTTTTTGTGATAGCTAATAGATTTGAGGATACGCCCGCCGAATCGGCGACGGAAAAATGCTAAACACTTAGGTTAATTTGGTTAATACCCAAAATAATGCTTGAACCCCCCTTATTGTGTGATTATACAATTTTTTAATCAGACTCATATAACCGACAAGGTACCTTATAAATCTGTGATCTAGCGTTTATGCGCATGATAAACATGTTTATTTTAGCCGTTGCCTCAGCCCCAGAGATGTACCTGGTGAACGGTCTGAGAGAACACAGGAAGCCCGCGGGTTCCAGGCGCATGCGCCTATCTACATCCGGATAACCCTTGTACTGCTATATATTATATATCTATATGGCTTCAAACTAAATAAAATGGCACTGAAAATGAGAAAATTGTTTGTGATAGATGTTCAGTTCATCAAATAACTGAATTTGAGATAAGCCGTCTTTTTTCATTAAAAAATTTATTTTTTTTGTCATTTGAATGATAATCAGGAAATTGCATTAGCAATCCAGCTCTTAATGAATGAAAAATAGAGAAAAACAAATCATTCAGAAGGACAATGGTCACCCTTAACCCTTTCACCACTGAAGCCCGTTTTTATGTGCTGAATGCTAAGGCATTCAGCACATAAAAACGTGCTTCAGTGGTCAAAGGGTTAAAGCGCTGAAATATGTTTGTAAAAAACATGGAGACAAAAGGGTTTTTTTCAATTTGAAATCATCATACATGTCTTATGAAATCATCATACATGTCTTAGTTAGCACTCTCTGCCTCATTTGTTATGGGTCTACGGCCATTAGAAATATTTTACTTTTCAGTGCGGGGGCCGTCTGTAGACGTCAGATTCTGAGGTATAAAGACGGTCCCCGCATTATAAGGGTTAAGTACCCATGCCAGACAGAGCCCCAGCAACCGAGACACGCTCAACTACTGTTTGTTTAATGTTGGACAAGCGTTGCAGACGGTAGCCCTACATTATGTGAGGGTATAGCGGGGGTCACGACCGATTTTAGACCTCGCCATTGCGATACAGAAACAGATAAAACAGTGCAATTCTAGGTGATGTAGATCATATCACTACACCTTTTGAAACCACGGGTAGATTGGAATGCATACATAAAATATGAAATATATTAAATAAGACAATTCACTTCCAGGATGTGTTTCTATAATCCACCAAAATGACAAAGTTCTGGACTTAATTTGAAATAGTACACAGGGATATTTGCTGATATCAGGTCAATTTTTGTTCACCTGTAAAAGAAAACTTAGAATAAATGCGTGCTACAAGGACTAAAAGGTGTATCCACTTAGGCTAATTTACGAGATGAATTCAGTATTTGAATCATGATGCAATTTTTGTCAAGTTTTCCATTTGTAATTCAAGGTCAAACAGAAATTCAATTTCCTTACTTAATCAATTTTAAAGTCATAGTTTAGAATTTTATGTAATTTGAGCCTGTGTGATTTGAGGCAGCATGGTAACTTCGTGCGGACAGAAAATTAGATTTTCTAATTTGACGGGAGATTGAAATAGACGTAGGGGCCTACTATTGCGAAAATATAAACTCACTACCCCTCTTTCCGACTGATCGTTTTGTATATTGATATGATCACTAATCGGAACACAAATAATCTGGTTGGCGCTCGATCATGTCATCGGTATATATTAAACTTACACGTTAAACCTTGTGCTGCTAGGCCGGATTATATACGGCTACAACTAATTAAAAAATGTCAATGAGCTTAATAAATAGACTATGGAATTCAGCAAGACAAGGGATAATTAGGCGTGGCAAAAAAATAAATATTGCGTAATCACAAATGTTACAAGATATCCAAAAAATAAACAAAAAATATTTATGACACAGAATGTGTTTTTCCTTTGCAGAAGTAGTCAGACACGTGTAATTGGAGGGCTTCTCAAAATGACCTCTACATCCATCTTATAAAGGTCATAATAACAAGAAACACCAGGAGACACCATGCTATCAGATGAAAGGTCAGCTGCACATATAGAAATACACACCAGAACATATATTCCATGCTGAACTGGGACTATTCAATCATGCCTAGTAAAATACACTCAAAATCAAATGTGTATTATTATGCTATGTACATATACAGAATTAAAGCTTTTGTTAATTTTTTTTATAAATATTATAGCAAAAAAAACATATTTTTGAAGGAAATTAATTTTATTGAGGAGTTATTGAATAAGTGAGAAAGTGTGGTGAGTGAGTGTGGTGAATGAGTGAGTCTGGTGAACGAGGTGAAGAGCGAATGAATGAGTGAGTGAGTGAGTGAGTGAGTGAGTGAGCGAGTGAGTGAGTGAGTGAGTGAGTGAGTGAGTGAGTGAGTGAGTGAGTGAGTGAGTGAGTGAGTGAGTGAGTGAGTGAGTGAGTGAGTGAGTGAGTGAGTGAGTGAGTGAGTGAGTGAGTGAGTGAGTGAGTGAGTGAGTGAGTGAGTGAGTGAGTGAGCGAGTGAGGGAGTGAGTGAGGGAGTGAGTGAGGAGTGACAGCTTATAATGATTCTGTACAGAAGGCAGCAAAATGACACGGCCTTCATTGGCCCCATTAGAAATTTATTGAGTTCTATTCTTGTTCCTTTCTCCAAAAGCGTATCTGAACAATCTTGCAGATATAAGACAGAACCCACGTTGAATAAGTGTTATTTGAAACTAAAATCATATGCATGCAGGCAGACGTCGTTCGCGTGAAAGGCCCGACCACCCCTCCTTACCTGATAAAATTGTATGAGCAGTCTCTACCAAACAAATGTATCTAGAAACCCAATGCTGGGGCTTCATGTTGAACCAGCGTTGTTGAATCAGCGTCGGAGACTATTTGACAACATGAACCCTTTGAGCGCTACTTTTTTTTAATTAGAGACCAAAAATTTTCAAATCTTGATGTTTAAACACACATTTCGTTCCTAATAACACCAATTTAATTGGGTGATAAAACTGATTGACTATAGTGTGTTAACCCTTACAGAAAGACGAAAGGAACCCTGTATTACAGTTTTGTATTGTTCCAATCGGAAAATAAAAATGTTTAAACCAACCCTTACAGTGCGGGAATCGACTTCAGATTCTGACGTCTAAAGTCAAAGAGTAAACATATTTACAATGGCCGTAAACCCATAACATAGGTATTCAAAGGAATCAGAAAGAGCTAACCAACACATTTATGATGATTTCAAATAGAAAAACCCTTTCCTCAGTATTGGGTCCACATGACCGATTTGCTGGATTTTCAGGCGGACCACGTAGAGACGCACGAAAGATACTTTGAAACCAGTGTTCAGCCGCTTAATTCATTGGGTTACCGAGTAATCTAAATCACCGCCGGACCCTGCATCACCCCTGTGTTTCTATGTTCAGCGACAATGACGTAGATAAGCCGGCCTGTTGCATGACCGGGCTATTAGGCGAGGTATAAATATAGTGTTGGGTATTATTCACGGGGGCGGTCTCCTTTTAGTAATGGTTCGGGATTTAGGGCTGGTGCTACACGTGAACAAATTAACTGTGCAAAATCCTGACGAGAATATCAGTGGAGACTGTCAATTCAATCATTCACTCTTATAGGTCGACCCCACGCTTGAAGTACTACAACCTGGCGAAAAAGGTAACCTTTTAGTTACCAGGTCACCGTGCTGCAGCTTTGTTTGTTTTTTTCATTCATATAAAGCTGGTATTGGCGACGCAATTTCAGCTTCAAATGATGAAAAATTATTTATGACATCTCACTCTTTGAATTATCTGAAATGTTTAGTATAGATGCTCTTGACTTTTTAAATTAAAGTAAGAACAATTTAGGGTAATATTAGCCCTAACAGTGCGGTGATCTAATGTAGACGTCAGAATCTGACGTCTGTATCCTGACGTCGATCGCACTGAAGTCGAACCCTGCACTGCTATATTACAACATTTATAATGGCTGTAGATCCAAAACATAGGTATTCAAACCTCTTGGTCTCTATGGTTTATGCAAAAAATCAGTAAGCGCCATAAGAATTTACGATTTTTAGTGGGGCCCTTAACTCCTCTAATTTCCATTAAAAAGTTCAGTCTTTTTTTTGTAATGGAAATAAGAGAAAATAGTGAATGTTGAGATTTTCAGTGTGACGAGCCCAGAACCTGTTGACGTATCTAGATTGCCTTATATGACAGACAACACTATAAAACACAATCCATACAGCTATTTTTTATGGGCGAATAAAAGGATAGATTCCCATCGACTCCTGTGTCTTTCTTGTTATTTGACGATAACATCGACCGGCGATGAATATTTATAACCTTATAGAGATTTACCGGAAGCGGAAGTTGTAGCCGTGCAGGCCGGATCGTCAGAAGTGACGTCTTGTGTGTATCACTTTAAATCCTGAATTTACCATTCAAATCTTCATTGACTACAGGCCGGGAATTGCTGCCGCAATTCTCGCTTTGCAGTAGATGATTGGATGACTTGAAGTGGATGATAAATTCACTTGAAGTGGATGATAAATTAAAGTGGGTGATAATTTACAGCGCTGAAATATTATTGTAAAAAAATATGGAGAACAAAGTTTTATTTTCAATTTGAAATCATCATAAATGTCTTAGTTCTTTCTGCCTCATTTCAATACCTGTTTTAATTCTATACGGTCATTATAAATCATCTTTAATTCTCCAGTGCGATGATCGACTTTAGACGTCGAAATTTGACGTCTGTCTATAGACGTCAGATTCTGACTTAAAATGCGGTCCCCGCACTGAAAGGGATAACGTGAGAAGGTGTCTATGTAAAAGGGGACTCTCAAATGTGAGAACGTATTCCTCTTTCTCAATCATAACAGACACTTGAAGCTCCAATATCAGACCCTATATTTGATCCATTAAAACATTATGATGCTGCAAAGCGTCATTTTGCGTCCTGAAACCCTTGGACCTCTGAGCTACAGTATACAGTTTGCACAACTATAGTCGTTTAACACAACTATAGTTGTTTAACACAACTAAAGTCGTTTAACACAACTATAGTCGTTTAACACAACTATAGTCGTTTAACACAACTATAGTCGTTTTGCATAACTAGTTTTTTATCATGTTAAATCACTTATCGAGAATGAAATGTGTTTTTTAAACAGCACCATTTTCAAATGTTTGGTCTCAAATTAAACAGATGAGTAATTTTCACCTACTTGCAGTTGTGGGTCGCGGTAGCGAGACACAACTTCAAGTGGGTGAAAATGTATTTATTTTTAATGGAGCGCTTTAAGAGTTAATGGGTGTCGGCATAAAGCGTACAGTGGCCTTAGACTGCACTGGTAGCGAAATAATTCAGAGTGCACATATATTCTGAGGAACAAATCTGGTCCCGCAGGCAGATTAACAGGTGATTGATGTATAAAGAACATGAGATGAACATTTATTTCCCATCGCGGACCGTGACTCAACAAAAACACTACTCAGAGAATCCTAATGACACCGAGAGCGGCAACTAGAGCTACATCTGAGTTATTCTAGTCGATATCTCTAAGAAATTCAGATATATATTACAATCCCAAAATTTTCATAGGGGATTACAATATACTTTAAAATTTAAAAGAGTAGTTCACTGTGTACGAACAGCAAGACATATATGTACCCAGGAAGCACTACGCTGATTACAAAGATAGAGGCAACTGGGGTACAACTAAAACCAGAAACATACATAGAGTGGTCAATAGCTTTAATCTATATCAAATGTAGTAAATTGTCGGTCATGTTTCGAATTGCCTGGCAAGATCGAACACACTAGTTCAGTGGAAGCGCATAGGAATGAGTGTGAGATGGGTTGACATCACCATACATCTCGTAGTATAGAAAGTCAACGACAACGAGTGCGAGACTATTCTATACTTCTGTAGTGTAGGGATAGTAGTAGACGCTAAACCAATGTTGGACGAACGTCACAGACGGTCAGCATTAAATCAACATTTGGTCAACGTCTTGTGTTTCTACATAAATTTGTGTTGCAGTAAATGTTCGAGATTTAATAACGTAATTTTGTAGAGAATAAAGCAGAATTAAAGGTGATCTATCACCCCTTATATAGTATAAATAATTTTGTGACAAATAAATCAAAGTTGCCACAAGATGGGGCACAAGTGTTTCCTTATATGGGGTGATTGGCAATCATGTGACCCTCTGATAGGGTCACACCCTCTGATAGGGTCACATGATAGCCAATCACCCCATATAAGGCCATAATTATTCATACCATATAAGGGGTGATAGATCACCTTTAAAATAAACGTTTTACTATAAATCATATAAAAATGGGAGAAACATATATAACTCTCATCAATTTTTAGAGATGATTATAATTAATGCAGTTGTCTATTTTCTATGTTTGTTAAAGTCTGTATTTATATAAATTCAGAATTTATGTTGTGAACTTTGTCGAGGAAATAAGTGTTTTCAGAGCATCGATATGCCAATCAAAATAAAATAGTCAGGCAGTGAAGACTGAGTGAAAATCAGCCCTGTTGATGTAAACACAATGAAAAAACAACACACAACACATTGGCGCAGTGATGGGTGAATGTTGGGCCAGCGTCCTCGACGATGTCCCAGAATTAACCCTGTATTGGGTGACTGTCTTCTGTTTTCGGGGATATATGTAGCTTTTATTACTTTTACGACCCACTTTTTATGGCGGTAAATATTGGAGCGTTTGGCGAGATGGCCAGGAAATATCAGGAAGGGTCCCGGCAGTTAAATCTCCAGAACAGGGGAGAGCTGCAAGAGATTCCCGAAATAGACAATGTTACTTACACAGGCGAGAGGCGGGTCAACGCTATCCTAAGAATTATTCTGCTTCGTGTGAACCTGTCAAGCCTAAATTTACAATTAAAATCATAATTCACTATAAGCTGTGATTGAATCGTTGTCGCAATTTTCGACTAGCAGCTGATTAAAATGTGAGATGGGCGACATATTACAGAAAACTGCTATATGTTAATGTTTCATGAACTTTTCGTCATAAAAACATTAGGTTGTTACAGAACTTAGAAAATTTCTTCTAACCGTTTATTTCAAAGCGACACAATCAGGCAAAAATCATCATTTTCATTTTGCCTCCTTGATATGTTCATATTATGTAAACATGTCCATAGACTAGAATTGCGTGTTTTTTTAATTTTGTGTTGCGCGTTTACCAGTTAAACGAGAAATAAGGACGAGATTTAATTTCGGACATGCATGTCCAAAATAAGAAATACGGGAATAACGAAGTTGCCACAGCAACCCAGAAATTAAAAGACTTCCCCAATTCTAGTCTATGATGTGTTCACATAATATGGACATATCAAGAAGATCACTCATTCCTCGGTGGCCAACTGACCATGGCATATCGGTCACATAGCATCCAGACACGGACATCAGCATAATAGTTTGTACCCATCATTTCAGCTTGCCTCACAATCCTGTAAGCCTCCTTCAGGTAAATCCTCCTGCCACTGATCCATGGCGTCTCAACACAACACTCAATATATACGAAAACGAACACAGAAAAATCCCTCTTATGTTATTTTGGTGTCTGTTTGTTCACATAAACAGGGAGTAGGATTGGACACATCACAATCATCATACACCGGAATAGCTAGCACAGTCTCCAGCTTCAAATGACGCTTCATTTGATGATTCACACAAAAGATGTCTCCCACTTCAACTTATTTTATGAATCCTCAAAGTGCTAAATTAATCATTTAAATCTTCACCCACCACTTCAAGTTGTGTCGCGACACCGCGACCCACAACTTCAGATGGGTGAATATTTTTATCAATTTCAGTGGGGTTCTTTTAGCTTGAAATTTGCAAGCACGAAACGTTGAGCCAATGTTGCTTAAAGGTTACAACAAATCCTTTCCCCTTGCTTGCTGGTTGGGGATCTAGCAGGACACGTGTTAAGCCGTCTATTTGCGCACTGAATGCACCCAGATCAATCAGACTTCCAGAGTGGTCTTTGTGAAGGAATAACACCAATATTATAAAAGACGTGCCACCTTTAACCTGGCACTAAGTCCCCCCCGTCTACAAATCTCAATATTGCCAAGTCTCCCGGAGAGATTTTTAAATGGTGGAGAGACTCTCAGATTTACAAATCTGCACCTAAAAATAAGATATGTCGGTGAAAAGCGCCGTATGTTCTAACATGTTTACTGGGATTTAACTATTATTACATGAGATATTGCAGGAACCATAACAGTTTGTGTTCACTCGGTCACAAAATATTTTAATAAAATGTCTTGGTTTCCGAAGATTTGAACTCACAAAACCGAAAGTCCCGAAATTGAATAGACAGTTTTAGTTAGCTATACACAAAAACACATAACTAAACATATCCAACAACCTTGTGATGTTGAATGGCCTGCTAATCATTTTTCGTTATTTGAAACTGGGATTGCTGCCGCAATTTCTAGCTTCAATTGACGAAGGGCCAACGAACACAAGGGTTAACGTTGGGCTACAGCCTAACACGTTGGCCGTACATGAACACAATTCAGTAGTCAGGAAACAAGTTATAACAGCGTTGTTTTAATGTTGGGCCATCGTCGCAGACGGTGGACCAGCATTAAAACCACAGTGGGTCGGCATCGGTTTGCTGGGATGAACGTGCCATGCGTATACAGTGTTTAATTCTCTTGTGGAAAACAATTTGTTTGACTGAATAAGTGGTGCCAAGATGAAGCGACATACATACTAATACCCCGTCGTTACCACCTTGGGATATTCACCCCCTCCAGGCAACATTTCATCGCGTAGCAAAAAGCTTTGCAATTCTGCCCACGTTCTGATCAAATTTGAATTTAGATGTATACATCATTGATAAGGAAATGTCAAAGCTAGAAGGAGAAAATCGCTAATAATTTTACAGCATGTTTCCTGTCCTGTATCTCTCTTTCCTAGTATTCCATTCTTGTACTACACCTTAATCACTTTTATCAAACTAATGTCATGCTTCATAATTATGTACTGGTTATATTTTATCCTATATGTTGGGGACGTGACGCAATGGCGAGTGTGGCGCTTTGCCATTGTCGCTGCCTGCCATGCAATTTCAAACCCCGTCTGGTTTCGCTTTACCCTCACGTGCTTCACTTGACTCAGGTGTAAAGGAGTACCTGGTAGGACAGAGAAGACAATGTGTACTATAAACTTGATAGTCTGATATCAAGTTACTACAGCTGCACTTTGTACAATAATGTATACTATAAGATTAAACAATATACATATGGCATTATAAATATGCTAGTGAGTATATTTATCTTATAATGTAAATAGTACTTACATTATGTAATTTACTACTGTAACAACTGTAGGACAAACTATATATACATATTATTTACAGCCACCTGTCGCGCTATATTATACTTCCAGACAATTACTTAACGGTTGAAAACATGTATATATTTGAACGTACCGGTATATGATATTCGAATAGGTGAGACTGCTCGATACTGAGAGGTAGATTGCCTGGCGACACAACAAAGCTTTCCGCCAGGTCATAAGTTAGGTGTGTTAGTGGCAGGGACGGGACGTATAGAATACGGGTAAAATGATGGCCAGTCGATAAAAAATAAAGTAAGAAACAGTGTATAACGTAGAGGGGCTTGATGATTGTCATGTTAGTCTCATGCCAATCTCAACACTTGAACGCTAAATCATAGAATTTAATTACTTATGAATATTTGTTTAATATGAGACCAATATTTGTTTATTATGAGACCAGTCATTTGCAAATCTTGATGTCTAAACGCACATTTCATTCCCAGTAACTGTGATTTAACCTCTATATAGAGCAGTGAGCTATTCAATTTGAATTTTCAGTCTTGAAATTGTGTCTCGCACAACTTCAAGTGACTGAAAATGTATGTGATTTGTGAAATTTAAATCCCAACATATTATATCAGTGTTTCAAGATATTTATCTTTCAACAACTGGTTATCAGAGGTTATATAGGTGCTAATAAAAATGTAGAATGTCTACTGTAGTCGACATCAGTGTTCTACGTCTAGGGGTTTCAGTGTTTCATTAGCACCGGTATGACCCCTTATAACGAGCTGTTCACAGTAAAATATGCCTTCAATCTTGAAACATCACAATTGATACATATTGGGACTTAAATTTTAAAAATAACAAACATTTCCGGTCACTTGAAGTTGTGTCCTCCAGACACAGGACTCGAAATTCGACCCCTGGCGGTCTGAGGCCGAGCACGCTACCTCTCGGACACGGAGGCTCCCCACAATACTGACTTTCACACGTGGATGGGGAAGAAACATTGTTTCTTTCAAACCGCCGAGACCGGGAACCGAACCCCGAACTCTGGCGTGAAAGGCGAGAGCGAGACACAACTTCAAGTGAATGAAATTTAATTGAATAGGTCAGTTATCTAAAGGTTAACCTGCTGTAGTAAGCTCTGATAATTGTGTCATATCACTAGTTCTGGAAATAGTTCGACCAGACAGGGACTTGATGATTCGGATTGTGTTTCGTAAACATGTCGACAGATCCCATGCGTCCGACTGGACGAGAGGGTCCACTCGTCCAATCAGATGCCTGGGATGTGGCTCAGAGATCAGTATCGCGTAGCGAAAAGCTACACAAGTTAGGCTAATTGCTAATCAAACCTTGAAATTAATTAGCGAAATAAATCATCTTTTTTGGTGGGAAAAAGCTAAGGAATGTGGAGTATTCTCGCGGATCCCTACACAATATTTCCGACACAAATTGAACCTGCATTATAAAAATATAGGGAAGTCAATAGAAAAAAAGTAAGGCAGTTATTTCTTGGAATCAGATTTGATCATCTCACGATATGGCCTTGGGAGTGCAGAAAGCGACGTCAAAACACACTCTCTACCAAGGCATTGAATATTCAACCGAAATCGCCTAATAAAAACAATTTTTCTTCCGCTAAAGATGTAAATGGGAGGCGGATGTAGTGGTTTTGGGTAGAGGATGGAGGGTGGTATCCGGGGTTGGTATGCCTCGTAGACAATCAGAACACTTAACCCTTGTAGCACTGAAACATTTTTGTATAGACCACGGAGACCAAAGGGTTTTTTCAACCCAAAATTATCATTAGTGTCTTATTCAGCTCTTTCCGCTTTATTTGAATACCTATGTTATGTGTCTACGGCCATTATATATATTTTACTCTTTCAGTGCGGGGATCGACTTCAGACGTCAGAATCTGTTCTGAATCGGTCCACGCACTGAAAGGTTTAATTCTTGTAGCCCTGGTGTCGACGACGCTAACTATACTAGTGTTTCTGTTATTTTATTCCAACTGTGAAGTTGCATTAAATATGCAACCAGTTTTTTTGGCCGCTTATGGCCAAAAAAAATATATGGGATGAATAGCCCAGGCACATATGTCATGTCTGTAAAAAAAAATGTATCAGTTAACATTTTAGTTAAAAAAATGACCCCCACTACCAAAGACAATTTTTTTTTATTGGCTGCGGCAGCCATTTTGTTTTCAATGGATGCATCCCAAAAGTTATTCAGATCATCAGAACTACCTAGAGAACAGCCATACCAAATCTGAATGCAATCCAACCAACGGTTCATAAGTTATCGTGCCAACAAGCTTCTTAGGCGGCCATCTTGGAAAATGGCCGCTTTTGGCTTGGTGCAAAAAAATTAATTGGATGAATTGCCCAGGCACATAGGTCATGTCTGTACAAAATAAACAAGAAATAATGAAAAAAAATGACCCCCACAACCACCATGTCAATTTTTTTTTAAATGGCTGCGGCAGCCATTTTATTTTCAATTGATTCATACCAAAAGGTAATCAGATCATCAGAAATACCTAGAGAACAACCATACCAAATTTGAATGCAATCCAACCAACGGTTCATAAGTTATCGTGCCCTCAAGCTTTTTAGGCGGCCATTTTGGAAAATGACCGCGTATGGCTTGGTGCCCCCCAAAACTATATAGGATGAATTTCCCAGGCACATAGGTCATATGACTGGCCGCCCTCCTCTGGTGATCACTATGGCTGAGGGGTAAAAATGTCTTGAAATCTTTGAAACTGATATACGTTGCAATTCAATTTTACAAATTCAAGTAATTTTCAGCTAGTTGAAGTTGTGGATCTCGTTAGCAAGGCACAAATTCAAGTGACTGAAAATTTAAATTGAATAGCTCAAGAGTTCTTGGGGTTAAAGGGATAAACTCTCTAGTACAAGAAGAGCGCCATAGACATCATAAACTACAGTCGAGTAATTTTCCAAGGTGTACATTTGTATGTGTCAAAACATTTTCCAAAGAACGATTTCCGTCGTGAGAGGTACAACATTTGTGATGCGATACCTAAATATTTTTCAGTCGGTAGCCCACGTGCTTGTTTTTAAATTCGAAATAACCGACTGGAAACATGGGGTGTGACCGTATCGCATCCTAAATTGTGTGTAGCTCTCACGCAGTGGAACACTGGTTTAAATCCGCTTTTTAGAAAGGGACGTGGCGAAATGGTTAGAGCGTGACATTTACCAATTGATGCTTGCCATGCGGGTTCAAACCCTTATTGCGGCAGATTTTTCAGAGAAATATCACGTATCTCCCCTTTCCGCGGTGGCCATTTTTCAATGTTTGTGTCCATGGGCCACTTTACCCTCGCATGCTTCTCTTGACTAAGGTGTAAATAAGTACCTGGTAGGACATAGATGGGAATGTGTAATGTGCCGAAATGGCTGCATGCTCTCTGTGGAGTTGAGATGGCACACAAATGAACAGGTCCAGTGACCAGGGGGTAAAAATGTAAAAAGTCGGATGAAATATTTCACATCAAACTTTGAAACTGCACCTTCTTCACTATAAAACTGCACCTTTACCTATTTGTACCGTGGTACATTGAAGCCTCAGTCACAGTTTGCATTAGCTTTATACCCCGTGAAACTATGTCCCATTAAACGAATATTGAATATCACATCCTAGCATACGTATTTAAGGTAAACCTTAAAGTTGAAATACTTCTTTTTCAATTTGCTTTGGGTCAACAAGGCTTTGTCAACCCATAGTATACAGAGCCAACATTACTAACTCGCGTTGCAAGTGGACATACAAACTGAATGAGCAACCGCGACAACCCACCGAAAAAAATATATTTCAACAGCTTTAAAATCATAGTTTTAAAACAATTATAAAAAACAATATCCCCCCCCCCCCAAAAGGGCAATAATTATGCTCTATATTTAATTATTCATAACCTATACCAAGGGTACCAGACACCTAAAACACAACGTGAGCTCATCTAGCTCAATTCCGCATATTATTGTAGGCTAAAACTGAGGAAACTCTTGTCGTTCCGTGTTAACTTGAAATTCTCCCTGGGCATACACCGCCCATCATAACTAAATGAGGCATGTTCTCTGTTGACTGGCACAGGCCCTAAGTTGAGCAATGTGCCCCACAAGGTTTATAATGGGTTTAGCCACCACTTCGCCTCCCTCTACACGCCGTATGGCTGATTAATTACGACTTGCTCTCACTGTAAACGAGTGGCATTCACCCGATGTTGCCATAACGTTGGCTCACAGTCTGCGACACTGGTCCAGCATTCAAACAGCAATGGGCAACATCTGCAGTTTGGTGCTTCTTAATGCATTCCCAGCAAACAAAAAACACTTGTATAACATTTGTACAGCGTCGGCCCAACGTCTTCGACGTTGGTCCAACATTGTACAAATGTTATACAAATGTTTAGTGTGCTGGATTACGTGGCTCCTCTCGTAACTAACCTCACGTTACGCATTACGCACACGTAGTAGACCCGCGGCTATAACGTGACTTTCACGTGGGTTCTCCACATTATGTCACATAACGCCCGCCTGTTTTAAGTGACCTTGGGCCCATTATAGCCACCGTGTCACAATCAAAGGAATGCTCTTAACACGTCAAACCCTGGCGTTATCTTATTGTAGTTATAAACTACCACAAAATATAACCTATCCTTGCAATTTTGATGTTGTTGAAAATTGAAGAGAGCAAAAAAATATTTCGATATTATGATTAATTTATATGTACTGGAAAAGTGTAAAACCATACCTAAATCACGGTTACAAGAGGTGTTGTTTCAAGGTTAGGAGCTTCGGGATCCAGAGGGTTAATGCTAATGTGAAGCCATGATGTAGGTTCTATAGGCGTCGCTTAAATCAGTCAGAAATGGTTGATTTAATCTGATCGCCTAACTGGCTTACCACAAGTAAGGAATCTATAGGGACCTATAGATTCCTTACCACAAGATAGGAGCATTATCTCGGTCCATCCCGCTACAGGGGAAAAATAAGACCAAGGAAATGAAATGAATGGGTTTTTTATGCCATATAGGATAAACTAGGTGAGACCAAGGAAAATATGATTTCATACTATTTTCCTTGGTGAGACCAACACATACACTTTATAGTGCTACTCATGCTGAATGGGCATTAAGAAATTATTTCATAACTACCCAGAGTAACTATCTCTGTAAAATTTCACAATCAAACCATATACTTTTTAACAGTTAGATTTAGATATGAATTGGTCAAAAAAATGTTATCAAATACACCCCCCCTCCACCCCTGAAAATCAAATGGCAGTTCTCTATCTAGGCACTGCTTGCCATGATCACAGCCCAGCAAACAGGAGAATTTGAGCGTGTCTTGTTTAGATGTTAGGACCACAATCACTCAGAGTCTGCAATTTGCTGAAATAGTGTCCGATTTAATGATAGTCATAGTAATCCTGCAAAATGGCAGCAATCCTCAGCTCATCATAAATGAAAATGAGAATATATGCATGCGGCATCGTTGGGAAGGCGAGACGTTTGGTGAGATATATACATCCCATGCATACATGTACGTCCAATAGTGAACTCAATCAGCCCCAGTACGAGAACAAGTACTTCCCAGTTCACAGCAATCGCAAGGTATTCAGCCAATGCTGGATCAATGTTGGACCAGCGTCGTAGACGGTGGTCCAACATTGAACCAACATTGTTTAAAAACCTCGTGTGTTGGTTTAACCATTGAGCTGCTGTAGCTGGTTTTAGGTAAGTTTCAGATCAAATAAAATGCCACTGAAATCCATGAAATAGTTTGTCATATTAGACAGTGGTAAATGTTGAGTTAATATGATAAAATAATTAATTTTGACAGATGTTTATTCTTCATAAACAGCTATATTTTTCATCATCTAAATCGGATAATGTGCTAGCAATTCCAGCTTGAAATGAACGAAAAATGGAAACAAATAATTAAGCAGCTTACGGGAAAAGTGATACGGCTTTGTAAAGAAATTAATCGGGGATGTAAAGAAATAAGTGCCGGGAACAAAGTCGGGAGCGTTTGTTTTTACTTACATGTATCATTGACTGAGAGATGAGCTGGATTGACTGTGTGGTTCATAATGTGACATGTTGCATATGAGCATAAAGTTCATGACAAAACTGGTGGATCAGTAAAGCAGTACTTACCTGAAAGCAAACAAAACAGAAAACATAGTGAATATAAAGCAGAGCAGCAAATAAAAATCGAACATTTTAAAAAGTCAATCATTTTTCTCAAAATAAACTACACGAGTGAAAATTACATTTTTTGTATAATTAAAATTAATAAGGTAATCCAAATTGCAGGCGAGTGGGTTTTTAAGAAGGTGATAATTTGTTAATCCAGAAAGGTTATTTCAATGTTGGGCCAGCGTCACAAAGACATCGGAAAAATGTCTGTATATATTGGGAACTGCTCAGAAAAAACACCATACGTTGGTCAGTGTTGTTTGAATGTTGGACCAGTGTCGCAGACTGTGGACAAACTATAAAACAACACTGGATGATCCCATGTTAACCCTTTGACCGCTTGTCCCGATTATATTCGGTTTTTCATTTTTTATTAGTACATTAAGTACAACCTATTAAACAAAACATGACATCAAATCAGCACGATTTGAAAATAGTTAACTTCCATTTTGTCAAATCTGAATAATTTTCAACCCCTTGAAGTTGTGGATCGCGTCAGTGAGACACAACTTCAAGTGGGTGAAAATTCAATTGAAATGATTTAGCGTTTAAAGGGTCAACTGTGCTCCTAATACACATGCACTTAACCATTGAAGTGCTGAAATACGTTTATATAAACCAAGCTACAAAAGGAATTTGTTCAATTTGAAATCATAAATGATGCCTTAGTAGCTCGTCCCGCTTTATTTGAAATCCTATATTATGGTCTTTATATTTTTTTAATTATTTTAGTGCGGGGGTTGAATATAGACGTCAGAATCTCTAAAGTCGGTCCCCGCGATGAAAGGGCTAAATCGCTTTTATTCTACCCATATATTCTGAGCCACCAAGGGAGACACATTTTTGTAAAATGCAGTGTATCTCTCAAAATAAGCGTAGATGCTCATTTTTCACACACCCACATCACACCCGGCACATAAACACTCGCCTGATAATCCAATAAAAAGCTGCCTGTAAGTCATTGTCAGATAAAATAAGAAGGAAAAGGATAATTAGGCACATTTTCTGGAAAAAAACACGCTACAACGCCCAGTAGTCATCGAGTGCGTATCAAGTGTGAGTGCTTCATTTATTATATGATTAATCACATTGTATAATCATTTCCCATTGTCATTTCACGATGCAAAGGTATTGTGAACAAAATATATGTACCTCAATTTCACCTACATATTTACATATAGATTTATTTTTTATAACGAATTTATAATGAACTCATTGTAATAGAATTTCACCATATTTATTATCCCATTCATTTGAATAATGAGGGCCTTTCTATCCTTTTTAATTCATTTTAGGCCAACGCCATTTTTATTCACATAGAAATATCGATTACTGCCGTATTTTCCATTGTATACTGATTTTATATTATAGTATAAAATAGCCAGGCTAAGTATAATATTTTAAATTCGACAGAACAAACTATTCTGTTTGAAAAAAATAATTCACCCAAGCAATACAGCGTATATCGGTGGTTCAAGAGTATATCTGCTAGGCCGAAATGGTAGATAATAGCATCCCTGGAAGGTGTGTTAGATTACGGAAATAAAGCCGGGTCAGTATAGTAGTATTGATACTGGTCCGTAGGTGTTCTTCATCTAGAGCTTGTTTGACCTTGACAGATGACAATCTCTGGAATTCAGCACTGATAACCACAGTCTATGTGGGGAGCACCACATACATAACAACAGTCTATGTGTGCTATCTATGTAGTCCATGCACACAGAGATCTACACTTACTAAAACCAAGAACTTTATAAAGTTCTTGCTAAAACAAACCTTAAGCATTATTCAATATCTTTATAAATTTGTTTGATACACACTTGTTAGTGTGATTCTGGATCAAAGCACTCCCTGGTTACGATGCAAATTCCGCTTAGTTCCCTTGATCCCCCAGATAAACCAGAAGCAGATATGTCAGCAGATAATGTTAGAATCATGTTTTAATGTTGACCGTTCAAGATTCAACATTAAATCCGTATTGAAAAACGCAGTGCACAATTTTAAAACCAAATTTTGAGAGTGACTGAAGGACTTGCGACGCTGGCCCAACATTAGCCCAGCATTGGCTAAATATATCGTGTTGTGTGGAATTACACCCCGGACAGCTCGGATAAATCTTAGCTTCCAAACACGCAGTTATAAGTGTAGGCCGGTATGTCCAAAGCCACTGACCCATGGCCACATCTCGACCAATCATAACCTGATATCTGGGTCAATGCTTTGAAAATGCAGGTCTTAATTCCTGGCCTTGAAATATGACCACCTTAGGTTGGTCGGAGCAAAGTAAAGTTATTGGTCAGAGCTTATAAGCTATGTATACGAAAAACCCGCACAAGATATTCTTGAATATTTTTAAGTAATTCGGGGTTAAAAAGATGTGTTGCCTAAAGTTGCTAAATAGTCTGGCATGATAAGTCTCAAAAGCTAATATTAGAAATACAAGTAATATACAAAGGCGAAAAAAAATCGATTTATTACAGTATTACATCAATGATACACTGATTATATAGCTACCTACGATAGATATCTCGCAGAAAAGTTAATGTATCGCCCTTTAAATAACGTATCAAATAGGGATGGAATATTTAATTGGCATGTTTATTTTTAACTTTTAGACTTTATGCGTGCAAATTAAAACATTAGTAAAGCACTAGATATATTTAAAAGCAAACAGAAAACCTTCCTAGTCTCAGATTATCAAACACGATTTCTCTGGCTTAAGAAGGAATACAAATTGATTTAAATATTTTATTCCTCTCAGATACAATACAAGCATCAGTTCTGCCTATGCCATTGATACAAGCATAATATTATTTTTTTATATTTCTATTTTGATTATTTCGTACCCCCCCCCCTCCAAAATATCATTCCGGGAGAGTTATGCCATGCTGTAGTGTTTACCGCGAACACGGTATGTTCATACAGCGTTGGTTTGATGTTGGCCTACCGCCTATGGCGTTGGAACAATAAAACAACATTGGCTTTACGTGTCGTATTGACTGGGATATTTACTACCAGCGCCGTCTGGCGATAAGGACTGTGGACACGTGGTACATAAACACCAGCGCCACCTAGCGACCTCGCGTGTCACCACGATGTGAGCACCGCCATACCCGGGTAAAAAATGATGAAAGATTCCATCCATGAATTCTGCACAAATACAACAACAGGGTTGCCCAAGAGCAGAATAAAAAATTTGTAAGAAAAATATCGTGCGCAAAAGTGGCTAGAAGTAAGTGTTTACCATGCAAAACACCCAAGAAGGCTCCCCCCTCGCACTTTTCAAATAAAAGTTATACTTTAAATATAATTTTACAGGATAATCAATTTGTACATGTAATTATCAAGTCATATTATGAGGCAGAGGCTAGCAGCTTTAGGCTGACTATAGGTGCTATTTTGACCGCAAAAGATTAAAGAAGGCTGCCAAGACCCAGATATTTTCCAGAACTTTCTGCAAAATTGATGCAGTCTAGGAATTAATACCAGCATGCAGTACGTTAAATATTGAGTGTATCGGATAAGCGGCTTTGAAGTTATCAGGGTGACAAGGTTCTAATTGGACGAAATAAGAATAAAGATAGCCGCCATGACGCGGATATTTTCTCGAAGTTTCTTAAAAATTGACAAGGTCCTAATTTGACAAAAGAAGATAAAAGATGGCCGCCATTACCCGGATATTCTTCCAAACTTTCTGAAAAATTGACGCAGGCTAGGAATTAATACTTGTATCCAGTATGTCGGGTCTTAATTATTTGCGATACTGTAATGAGAAAAATCAGATAAATCCTTAGAATAGGAAGTCTGCGAAAAAGGCAAATAAAAAATCTTATCTACATGTAACTACGGTTTTCTACACCCTTAAAAAAGATCAAGCCTAAAAGCGCCGAATTGAAATAATTGTAATTATAAATCATTCCGTGACCACAACTCTTAAGTGTTCAAAAAATGCCTATAATTGTTCCATTTTGGGCTTAAACCATTCTTGTTAATTAATGAAATAATTCACCTCTAAACGACGTTTTATGTATGAAAAAATCGTGATTTAAGGACAAAGGGTCAATTTTTGACATTGAAACCTTTCTCGCCGACATAATGAGCGCGACAGCCCAGCAGAAACGTGACGCTGATCCAATGGTGGGCCAATTTGGATCCAATGGTAGACCAATTTTAGCCCGTCGTCTGTGACGGTGACTCAGCCATAAACTCTAAGTCCAGCTTCAAGTGACGAACATTTTTTATATTTATGAAAAATAAGACATCTGTAAAATTTACTGATTAGATCAACTCAGTCTCCATCAGAAAAACTCTGATCAGTTTTAGTGGCATTTTATTTGGTTGAAAACTTGTTTGAAACCATATATACGGCGCGAACTGGGCCTGGTTTGTGGATTAACCCTTACATCGCTAAGTTCGACTAGAGTTGTTTTAATCCATTTTATTACCCGCTTAAATCACAGTTATTGGGAACGAAATAAGTGTTTCAACATCAAGATTTGTATATGTTTGGTCCCAGATTAAACAAATATGACTAATTTTCAACCACTTGAGGTTGTGGATCGCGGTAGCGATACACAACCTCAAGTGGTTGAAAATTAAAAGAATAGATGCAGCGCTTTAAATATTTGTTTTAATGTAGCGCTTTAAGGGTTAATGTCCTGCGTATACTGAACAATTATCGGAAGAAGGACCAAGTGGAATGACACCTGGAACGACAAATGCATGCGGAGCGGCAATACAAGCGTAATTGCAAGTGCAAGTCAATAAAGCGCATGTCTACGATCGGACAGTTTGACCGAGCTTGATATTTCCTTTATATCGGCACCGTGTCAGTAGTGAAAATAAGATGTTGACCTAATGTTAGGCCAGCGTCGAAAACGGTGTGCCAGCTTTAGACCAACATTGGGGTCAACGTCTCGTGTTGGCTGGGTCAGCAGATCACGAATATCATGCGACGAGTCACAAAAAAACAGCAGACATTTTATTGTAAGTAAATCTAAAATGACATTTCCGTCGGCATGATGTGCTGCAGATTTAGTTAATGTCTTGTACAAAAACACTGAACATGTTTATGTCATTTTTGGACTGAAAATGAAAATTTCCTTCAATATCTTGTAAATTTTCTTCTTCTCTTAGGTTATATATAAACACAGCTGATAGTCGGCCTACATTTAAATTCACTTGATGTAATATATTGTACTTATACAAAGTGATATGGAGATGGTGTATGAGTAGAAGTTGTATATGCTACATGAGTTTGAAGACCCAATTGTAATATAATCTGTAATGTAATTACAGTAAATGACATAAGGGGGCGATGAATTTCTGTGAAAATAAAATGATCCCGATTCGAAAGACGAAATTCTGCGTTTTATGCGTCACGTAGGTTACTCTAACTGTACCTGGCAGCTTCACGTAGCCTGGCATTAGCCGTGACCTGCTGACATGCTGTTTGTCAGACTGACAAATTATTAAGATCTGTTGTCATGCTGATGTCAGTAATCTAAATCTACCGGGATATAAACACTCCTTTGCATGCTGGATGGCTTTTTATTTATATTATAATAGGATGCTCAGTTAAACATATGAAGTTCACCCTTTCAGCGTGGGGACTGTCTTTAGACGTCAGAATCTGACGTCTGTAGGGAATTAGAAATAATAACAATGATTTGATTCATTATTAAATTGACAATGAACTTGGTAAATGTATTCATGACTGTCAGAGGAAAAACCAGGTGAAATATCCCGCCATGGTCCTAATGACAAATGACGAGTTGTTTCTTAATGATCGCACAGAAGCAGGCATTCGTGTATTATTGGCAGGTAGTCTAGACGGGGATACAGAGAGAATTGGAAAAAAACGAAATCACTTCTTCGTTTGCTGTTCTGTTGTTTGTTTGCTTAACCCTTAAAGCGCTGAAATATTTCTGTATGAACCATAAGGGCCATTATTTCCCAATTGAAAATCATCATGAATGTCTTAGTCAGCTTTCTCCGCTTAATTTGAATACCTATGTCATGGGTCTGCGGCCATTATACATATTGAATTTTTCAGTGCGGGTACAGTGAAGCATAACTATTAGCTTTTTACCAGACTGTTTGTTCGTTTGTTTGCTTAACTGTTTGTTTGATAGCTTACTTGGAAAATGATCGATTGATTAATTGATTGATTGATTGATTGATTAATTGATTGATTGATTGATTGATTGATTGATTGATTGATTGATTGATTGATTGATTGATTGATTGATTGATATACAAATTAGGATATACATGTACAGGTAAGGTAAGTGGAGTGGTTTTACAACTACTTAAAGGTGATCTTTCACCCCTTATATAGTATGAATAATTTTGTGACAAATAAATTAAAGTTGCCACAAGATGGGGCACAAGTGCTTCCTTATATGGGGTGATTGGCTATCATGTGACCCTCTGAGAGGGTCACATGATAGCCAATCACCTCATATAAGGACATAATTATTCATACCATATAAGGGGTGATAGATCACTTTTAACAGCGCATTATACAACTTACAAGGCGGGCTGAGCACCCCTCAATATAAATACGATGTTTGCTGAGCGGCTAGGGTGTGTATTTTTTTAAAACAGATAAGACCGCTGGATACACAGTGTGATAGTCAGATATGACAATACTTGTGTCTTTAGATATGATAGCTATGTATAGCTCTGCTCTGAAAAGGCAAAAGGTAGTATCTGCTTACTTGTAAATACTGCAGATACTGACTTATGGCTTTGCAGAGCAGAGCTGGTGGGCTATCAGCTGTTATCATACGCTTATTGCGTCATAACAATCTTATTCACATAAACACTCACATATCACGACTAAATAACAAATCAAACACAACATAATAAATAATCTGTTTATAGGCAAAACATATGAGCCCTCTAACCCCCACAACACCCTTTATTCAGTAGGAAGATGTGAATTGCTCTGACAATTCTCACCTCAATAAAAAATCAAAAGTATAATATTTCATAAGTATAAAATTTCAAATGAAAATTAATCAGCGTCCTTTTTGTGCCATTTTTGTGCCATTTTTGTCAAAAATCATACTCTATGATGCATAAAATATGCTGTGGTGCATCAATGCGAGTGTTTAACGGGAAAGCATCCTTCACAACTAGTTACTTAAAAATGGTGTACTCGCTGAAGTATGTTGATATAAACCATAGACCAACGGTTCTTTTAAATTAAAAATCAGCATAAACGTCTTAGTTAGCTCTTTCTGCTTCATTTGAATACGTATTTCGTCCCCTTGTACATGAAAAGGTATATCTGCCACTTTAAAAAGTGGCAGATACACCTTTTTATATCCTTGGATATGAGAGGGTGTATCTGCCACCTTTCATATACAAGGGGACGCAATAACAAGGGAACGGTATGTTATGGTCACTATAAATACGTAATTATTTCAATGGGGGATCGACCTTACACGTCAGATTCTGACGTCTAAAGTCGGGTTAAAGGGTTAAATCGATTATATTCTGCACATAATTAATATGAGCCACCAAGGGAAACAGGTTTTTGTAAAATGCATTCCATCTCTCAAAACGAGCGTAGATGCTAATTTTTCACACAGCACACCCGGCACATAAACAGTCGCCTGATAATCCAATAAAAAGCTGCCTGTAATTCATTGTCAGATAAAATAAGAAGGGAAAAGGATATACAGTGTATGGGCATATTTATCTTTAAAAAACGTTACAGCAGTCATCCAGGGGTTATCAAGTGTGAGTTTGATAACCGGGAGGGTTAAGTAGCCGCATCGAAAAACAACAAAGGTCAAGAAAAATGAAGAGATGCGAAAAATTCTAGCACTCGAGATTAAATGGTTTCTTCCTGCCAATGGTGTTGTTGTCAGGTAAAATGGCGGTGCTTGGGAATGAACAAGAGATCAGTGAGAAGTCTGATCGCTCAGCCTGGGGTGGAATAAATGTCTGGTGCGACGTCATCATGCCGAATCAACCGACACACAAATGCACTGTTCTACAGGGAACAATATACGTTGACCCATTGCTGGTTTAATGTTGGGTCATCGTGTTTGCTGTGTATCGTCCAGAGCTGAGGGTCTTTCACCGACATAGACGGAGACATGGACGGAGACGGAATGATGGTAAACACTATAAGCATTCCGATATTATCGGCGAATGGGATGCTTAATTATACGGTCCTAGCAGCACAGGGGTTCACGTATATATACGGTCCTAGCAGGACGAGGGTCAACGTATATATACGGCCCTAGCAAGACATGTATATTTCTGTTACAGTCCATATATCTTTAGATTCCAGTCACCTTGCTGGATAAACTCCGTGAAAAGATAACATACAGAGTGTGAAGACTAGAGGCTGCTATCATCTGTAATCACTGTAAATACAAACCAGCCTCTACATTATCTAAGTTCACAGCGCCAGATAGGCAATGGGCTGTTCCCACAGCAAATACGATATATTGACCCAATGTTGGTCTAATGTTGGGCCAGCGTCGCAGACGGTTGGCCAACATTAGACCTACATTGTGTCAATGTATGGTGTTTGCTGGGACAGACGTTGAGCCGGCGCTGGTTTATTGTTGGCCCAACGTCGTAGGCGATAGACCAACATTATACCAGAATTGGTTCATTGCCTCGAGTTTCCTGGGGTATAATGATTAGTTCACGGGCACCTAGGCTGATAGTACGGGATCTTAATCGTTATCCTGGTGAAGGACAAATAAACGTTACAAGTTATGTAGCCGTTAAAAATGTCAAGGACAAATATATGTTCAAAAATGCGGTAGAGATTAAGTGGCCCTTACAATTCATCATTTGTGTTAAAACTTTTTAAAAAAACATCTAACATCATTTGTCCACATCTACTCCGCATCAACGTTAATGAATAGTACTTAAAATTACCGATGTCATAAGTGATTAAAATTGCTTTCCGTCGCCGTCTGTACATTCTGGCAATATCGCGACATTACTAAGCCGGAAGTCGATAGTTACTTATGCATTACTCTCAGTTCCCAGCAGAACACAGTGTCATAGGCAAAACTGCACAATCCAAACTTTGGACAATTTGGAGCACTGTGTGAGAATAACCACGATAACAAAACATCGGTCGTCCATAATTTGAATACCGATCCCACTCTCACGTGTGACACAATGGAGTTATCCTCAACTATTGGTACTCTGGGGTCTATCCGACCCGAAGATAGCGGAGCTGTGCGAAAGGCCAGTGTTTCAGCATTTACAGAGCAAAACTCACGTCTCCGACCATCTGGGGGTGAATCCCCTGGACATGGCCAGAACTCCTTATCGGGCGACTGAAGGGAAACAAATTACAATGTCAATAAACCACCATGCGTTATCATCTCACCCTCACATCATCATCTGTACATCGTTCATCTCATCAATGGACTGCACTGTTTTTAACGTATTACAATGTCACTTAAATGATCACAAGTCTCGAAAAGTGACGTTAAAAGTGATCTATCACCCCTTATATAGTATGAATAATTTTGTGACAAATAAATCAAAGTTGCCACAAGATGGGGCACAAGTGTTCCCTTATATGGGGTGATTGACTATCATGTGACCCTCTGAGAGGGTCACATGATAGCCAATCACCCCATATAAGGACATCATTATTTATACAATATAAGGGGTGATGGATCACCTTGAAGGATTATCCTACTACTACTACTTAGGATACAGAGGAAAGGCAAACAGCAGTAACTGCTTACTTGAAAAGTAAGTAGTTACTGCTGTTTGTTTTTGTGGACAAGTCATTGACTATTCACTCAGTAAACCCAGTGCCCGATAATAAATACACAAGAAAAAACTTTATTCTGATTTTATGGCTGTCAGCCAGCCCGCTCTTTTACCTCGTCTTTACATGCCGTTTTCTCTTTGTAATGGAATCACTACACAGAGACGAAATAAAATAGATATTGCTGCTAAACGTCACTTTCTGCGCATTAGGGCAACATAGAAACATGGCCGTTATCAATGGGACCGTCTCTTCCTTTTTATCACGAACAAGACTTGAGATTGATAAATGTTCAGAAACACTTTTTCTATTCTGCATATTATATCTGTATTTACTTTTCATCAAATGTAGTTTATATGTCTGGAGATCTGAATAATTAAGTTGACTTTTATGAGAGTTTATTCGGTATTTCTTGACGTAAACGAGACGGTTTTGATTGTAAACGAGGCGGTTTTGATTGTAAACGAGACGTTTTGAATGTAAACGAGACGGTTTTGATTGTAAACGAGACGGTTTTGATTGTAAACGAGGCGGTTTTGATTGTAAACGAGACGGTTTTGAATGTAAGCGGGACGGTTTTGATTGTAAACGAGGAGTGAAACACACAGTATAAGCATGTGTCCAGCTTATGAATAATTAGTACTACTATCCACAGACACAGTCAAAACCACATGACTTTCCATTCAGTTCCTGTTTCTGGACGTTCCTTTGTTAACATCATGGTATCTTATTCAAATTTTAACCCACTTGAAGTTGTGTCTCGCTACCGCGATCCACAACTTCAAGTGGCTGATAATTACTATTTTTTGTTTAATTTTGGACCAAACATTTGCAAATCTTGGATGTTTAAACACACATTTCATTCCCTATAAGAGTGATTTGATCGCCCTATGATTTATAATCGGATGAAAAGATGAAATCATAAGGGTTATTACCCCCCCCCCCCCTAATACACGCATATTTATACTCATTAACAGTCACCTTGGGATGTAAATTACATCCTGAAATTTCCAACTGGAATTTATGACAAATACTTGAAGTGTCATTATCAAATTGATGAACGATGCCATTGCCATGTATCTGGTACATAAGAATTATGCCATGTATCTGGTACATAAGTGCGATCGGGAAACTTCAGCGTGGGGACTTTAGACGTCAGATTCTGACGAGACGTCAGATTCTGACGTCTAAAGTCGATGCCCGCTCCGAAAGATATACTTATGATGGCCGTAGACCTATAACATAGGTATTCAAATGAAGCGGAAAGATGATCAAAGATCAAACTAAGACATTTATGATAATTTCAAATTAAAACAAGAGCACACTCGACAATAGCCCGCCGTCATTATTGAACTTGAAGTTATTGCGCCACAATTATTGACGTAAAATGCAAAAAATCGCAATAAATAGGCCATTTTGATTTTTTTCAGCCATAATAGAACTTGTCCAAGAACTGATCATTAGTAACCTGCATAACAAATTTGGGAACGATACATGAACAGCTTTTCATGTTATCGCGCCCACAAGGTCAAATTATTGACGTAAAATGCGAAAAATCGCAATAAATCGGCCATTTTGAATTTTTTTCAGCCATTATTGAGATTGTCCGGGAACTGGTCATTAGTAACATGCATAACAAATTTGGAAAGGATACATAAAATACGTTTCAAGTTATCGCGCCCACAAGTAGTAGTAAACGTTAACGCCGACGACATCGAACTTCAATTGCAATAGCCCACCTTTTTGAATTAAAATTAAAAGGCGGGCTATAGAACACTTTTGTATTTGTTTATGTATAAATATTTCAGCGATTTAAGGCTCAAAGGGTTAGCAGGATTCGAACCCACAGCAGCATATTCTACCTCTCTTCTGATAGCACAATCGCAATACTACATTTATTTTCCCGTTGTATTGTGCTCATGTCAAAAAAGATGTCCATACTCATTATTTTAGTTTCTGTTGTGTATTTAATCTCACTTGTGTATCCGCTTAAGGGTCTGCTAAACAAAGAGTGTCAGGTAAAAGGTCACCAGTCCTATAGTAAATAGCCCGTCTGGTTATCTCCAGATAAGTGACCGCTTTTTGTGAATGACCTCTGCAGATAAAATGACGGCGTTATGAATGACCCAGGTCTGCTCAGTAAAGAAATGTCAATCAGCGAATGTATCTGAGCTGAGATGTGGATTATGTTAGTGACTGAGAGACAACAACCAGCAAAACAGTCTATATAAAATAATGCCGCCTAGCGACTAAAACGGGATTTACAGTAATAACATAATCCAAGAAAACCCAATACTGCTTTAACCCCTTAACCCTTACAACGCTGAATTATTTTTGTAAAAACCATGGAGACCAGAGGGTGTTTTCAATTTGAAATCACCATAAATGTCTTAGTTAGCTCTTTCCGATTCATTTGAACACGGTACCTGTGTAATGGGTCACGGCCATTCTAAACATTTTTACTCTTACAGTGCGGGGATCGACTTTAGTCGTCAGAATCTGACGTCTACAGACGTCAGATTCTGACGACTAAAGTCGATCCCCGCACTGTAAGGGTTAACCCGCTAAGCACGAATATAGTCGTTTCAATTTGAACTCGTTTTATTAACCGATAAAAACACTGTTATTGGGAACAAAATGTGTTTAAACATCAACATTTGCAAATATTTCGTTTCAAATTGAACAAATATCGGTGATTTTCACACACTTGAGGTTGTGAGTCGCGGTAGCGAGACACAACTTCAAGTGGGTGAATTTAGATTTTTAATGTGGAAAAATCAGATGGGGTTGATGCCTCTTATTTGCTGCGTAGCCTGGATGATTTCTCATGGTTTACACGGAAATAGTCGTGTCCGGATCCAGACACAAAACTAGTATATACACTTACACAATGCTGGTTGAATGTTGGGGCAGCGTCGCAGACGGTGGACCAATATTCACCCAGCATTGGGTCGGTGTATATCAAGCTGACTGGGAAGGCCGCCCATAATGCAGATATATCGTTTTAAGAATAGAAGATAAGGGTCATTTACAAATGTCCGTACTATGTCAGCTGGAAACCAGGAAGCGAGTCCTTTATTTAGAGATTCGTGTATCGTCCAAACCCTAGAGCTCTGAGGTAATACAAAATTCAATTTTCATCCACGTATATGATATACTGTGCCACAGATTGAAAAAAAATCACTTTTAAAAATTAGGTACACAAATGCTGAATAAAACACTGAAGATATATTATTGTGGTCGATATCAGTGTTCTAGGAGTAAATGTTGTTTTAAGGTTGGGACACCGTCGTATATGGTGTTCCAACAAACATGCGATGTAATAGTTGTCATCGCAGTTTAGAATATTATATAGAATCCGACCAGGCCGGGATTCGAAGCCGGTATCTGCAGGTTACGGTGCAGAGAGAAATTTGTTTGAAAAATATTGTTTAGCAGTTTCCTCATCCAAGTTGTAACTTGCTAGATATCCTTATTATTGATTCATGAATATTTTGCTAATAAATTACAAATTTAATTAGCAAATGGTCAGAATGCAAAAAGCTATGCGATACTGAACAAATTCCCTGTAGTGACAGGCGAGACCCTACACACATGTAGCCCTGGGGTTGGCTTGTTTCGGTCAGGTGGGGCTTCTCAGCCCCCTGAAGTGGGGTTTGAGAGCCGGGCTAAACACACCCGACCTACTGATGTACACAAACAAGCTCCCTCTCACGTACTGTGTAAATCACGTGTCAAGTGAGAACGAGCAGGAAAAACTGGCAAAAAGAACAGAAAAAAGTAGAAAAAAGTTCAGCTACTTGGATGAAGTGTCGATGATTACACGAGATACTGCGTGAACATAGTATAATCATTTGTGCTGCTACCATGAGTAAGAGAATGGCCAGCCACACAGCTACGGCTGAAGATATGGATATAACTGGATAACAAGTCGCTCACTGTATGTTCACATGCCAAAATAACTTCAAATGAAAATCATCATGAAAAGGCACAGGTTTATAATCTGATATCTAGTCTGAGGACTATCCGACTTCACATGCTACCCCCTGGTCACTGGACCTGTTCATTTGTGTTAAATTTCAACTCCACAGAGAGCATAGTTTACAGTCCTGCAGCAATTCCGGCGCATTGGACTTATCGCACACATTGCGATCTCTGTCCCACCAGGTACGGATTTTCATGGAATCATTTGAGGGTAAATGTCATCGAAACAATGTCCCAACGTTGAGAAAACATGATATTGCTCTGAAATACAGGTTTGGAACCCGCACGCCGGGCAGCGTCAATTGTAAAGCGCCAGGCTCTAATCATTACGCCACTTCCTCTCTGATATCGCATTGTGTTTTTTGTGTCGCGTAGAAAAGAATATATGTGGAGAATTAGAGAAAATCAATTAGCCTAATTCAAAATTATTGGATCAAGTCATAGGCGTGTGCAAAATATGAAGTTGAGCCATAAATGTTAAAGTGGACTGCACAACCATGACAAACATACATACATTTTTCGTTGTAGTAGTATACGCTCTTGTAGTCTACGTGGGGCTGGTTTGTTTCAATGCTGGCCCACCGTCTTCGACGCGTCTTCGATGTTGGCCCAACATTGAAACATCATTGGGTGAATGCCTCGAGTTTGCTGGGATACTATTTCCTCTGACTAGGAGCTGTCAACGCCGGGAAACTCATGTTGGGGGGGGGGGAACAACAGTAAAATACTGCACTTTATGTGGGTTTAATGTTGGCCCAACGTCGCAGACGGCGGCCCATCAATAAACCGGCATTGGGTTAACATCTCAGGTATGCAGGGAGCTACGTTGAGGCTGGTAGTTTGGTATCCCAGAAAACACGAGACATTGACCTAATGTTGGGTAATTGTTGGCCCACCGTCTTCGACGCTGGCCCAACAATGACCCGACATTGGGTCAATGCGTCGTGTCTGCTGGGATATTCTCTTTGACAGGGAGCTGTCAACGCGAGTGAAGCATGCTGGAGGGACATATAAACCAGTAAATAAGGTTGGATTAATGCTGGGCCGATGTCGCGGACGGTGGCCCAACGCTAAACCGGCACAGTGCACACGTCTGGTGTCTGGTAGGGAATACGGTGTTTATGACGGGCATAAAGCACGGTTGGATCACCACACCTCGCAGTCAAATCGTCAGCTATGATTAAGTCCCATCAAAGAAAGCTGCCAATTTCTCTCTAAAAGTGACTGACAATCTCATCAAGTCGTGGTATCAAGCGGTCATAAACGCCCGAACGGAACAGCCGAGACAGCGCCAAAATGAGAGCGCAATTCAAAAATGACGCATGCAGCCATCTAAAAAAATGTTGACAACTAATTGGAAATAGTTGAATTCTGCAATGAATAAACGGGGCTTTCGTGCATATAGAGGCTAAACTGGGTCAGGATAACTTTCTGGGGTCGAAATATTAAGGTGAGGTGCATCACGCGGCCTGAAAAAGTATTTCTTGTTTTCGCTGGAAGCATATGAAGTGATGACATAACACTGGTGAAGTATGTAGGCTCTATCAGTGACAGAGGTACTATAACAGCCACTAAGGACTTCCCAGTATATACAAACAAATTGTATAGCGTTTGTACAATGTTGGACCAACGTCGAAGACGTTGGGCCGACGTTGTACAAATGTTATACAGATGCATTCCCTTGATGTATGAAGCCTTACGACGCTGGAATATTTTTGTATAAACATGGAGATCGATTTAGAATCATCATAAATGTCTTAGTTAGCTCTTTCTGTTTCATTGAATACCCATGTTATGGGTCTACCGTCATTATAAATATTTAATTCTTTCAGTGGGGGAACGCCTTTATAGAATCTGAAGTCGGTAGTCGTCAGTTTCTGACGTCTAAAGTCGGTCTCCGCACTGTGAAGAAACATAGAGCAGACAATTCAGCATGACATTATTATTGCTATAAAATGTATGAAAATCAACTGTATAAGCATATTCGATCAAAAAAACTAATTGATTAAAAAATGATTAGATGAAGTAGGCTTATACGGTCTGAACATATATTTGTGTTATCTATGGACGCTAAAAATCACATTAGTTTTAAATCTCATTAAACTGTAAAAAGAAGTAAAGAAGTAGTTAATACCATAGATTATGGCGTTGAAAGATTTTGTCATTATTTGGTAATAAATCCGCGGATCTTGGTCGTAAACACCACATAAAGACGGTGATTTACATCCAAAATGATCAGAACGCTTCGCGCGTTCACTGGGCTGATCCAGGATATGAGCCAAGGGGTGTATGCCCGCCAGCTTTATCTGAGCAGCTAGTAACAGTTGACCCTTTCAGTGCGGAGATCGACTTTAGACGTCAGAATCTGACGTCTGAAGTCGCTTCTCGCATTGTAGTGCTTTAAGGATTAACCCTTGTCCTGCTGAACTGCTTCAATTGTATTTTTCGTCATTCGAAGCTGGAATTGCTAACGCAATTTCCAGCTTCAAATGACGAAAAATATTACTATTTATGAAAAAAATACATGTCTAAAATTAAATTATTAGATCAACTAAGCATCTACTGAAAACTATTTTATCAAAATTAGGTGATATTTTTATTGATCTAAAACATCCTTAACCCCGTATATATCCGGGCAAAGCAGGACAAGGGTTAATTAAAAATTATGTGTGGTGCATATTACGTTCTCAATATATTAGTAAAACCACTTTTACTTGATTATCATGCGTTTTTAACGAATTTACATGTGTTATATAAATATATATATTTTTTTATTAATAAATAAAAAAATTGCCTCTAGTCAAGGAACAGACGCAATTTGTTTCATAACAACCTGACATTTGTGACTCCTTTACAGATCTGTGAATACGCCCGCCGATTATGTCACTGCTGTCTAAAGCTCGTAAAAATAGAATTATCGACATTGTTTCGCTCAGTTTACATCAATAACAGTAAAAACGCTCGAAGACAACAATCAGGCGTCAATAGAATGTCATCAGATTAATGTCAACATGCTGGTTTTATGAGATCACACGTCATCTGCGGGCTGATGGAAAACTCTGAGAGCACTTGTACATCCGGCGACAAGGATATGCTCAGCCGATGCTGGCTTATGGTTGGCCCAGCGTCTCAGATTATCGAGCAGCGCTAAACAAACACTGGCTCAAAGTATGCCGTTTGTCGGTTGCCGATGGAGGCGTTTATAATTGTGATGTGGGGACGAAGTTCTGAATGACGTAAAAGTTTCCCGTATTTTTCAACTATAGATATACATCGAGAAGCACCTAAGAAAAAATAAAAAAAAATATATAGGATGGATTGCCCAGGCACATAGGTCATGTTTGTAAAAAATGAACAAAATTCTCCAGTTTACTTTTTTGTAAGAGCTGAATTTCTGACCGCCCGCCCGCCTGAGATCTTTAAATAGATGACTTCAACTTGAGAGACATGTGAAGACATGGAGATATGCGAGTGAGGAGATAAAAGCGATATAATAGTGAAAATGCAACAGTAGCACTTAAATCCTTTCAGCGCAGGGACCGACTTTAGACATAAGTATCTGACGTCTAGAGTACCCTCCCAGCATTAAAAGAATTGAAAATGTATAATGACCGTAGACCAGGCGTATACAGGAGGGGGGGGGGAGGTGCCTTGAAAATAATCCATAATCTCATTTAGGGGTTACTTTATGAGCTGGTGACACACTGATCAGGGACAAACAGTGCCCTAAGTGTCTTAGATTGCAAAAGAAGCCTTTGACATTCAAAAAATGTCCCGGGGCCGGCCCCGCGGACCCCCCTTAATGTTTCTTTTTCATGTTTGTAACCCCCTCGTCAGTGGTAAGCTAAACGCGCCCCTGAGATCCATAACATAGGTATTCAAATGAAGCAACACTATGCAACTAAGACATTTATGAAATGAAAATTAACCCTTTCGTCTCCATGGTATATGCAAACATATCTCAACGTTGTGAGGGCTAAAATATATATATTTCAATGAAATTCATTCAAGAGAATGAGGTATAAACCAGCAAAATAGAAACATTCTGAGCTTTCATTTCAGATATGACATACTTGTAAATTATGTTCTTCAATTCATCCCCGTGGAGAATAAAGGGTGCCTCTGAAAAATGACATATGTACCCTTCCAACTCCAAGGTGACGAAAAATGCTGTACTAAACCTCCTGAGGACGGTTAGAAGAATCGAAATTAGAGTCCTGGTTGTCTGAGGCTGAGTACGCTACGTCTCGGTTACTGAGATTCCCTGCTGAATACTTACGAGTGGGTAGAGAAGAAACATTCTGTTCTTTGAAAATACCGGTGTGGGGGATGAGCCAACGAGCTCCGACGTGACAGCCAGGCAGCCTTAACAACTGAACCATGGATATAACGATAAAGATGATCAGAGTCTCGTTATCCCCAACCTCTGTAAATAATGGAATGGCGATTAATGCCATTTTGGGGACATACAGGCTAAAATGAGCCTGAAGATGGTGAAATTATTCACATAACAATGCCGCACGACACAGGAATGAAAAGGCCAAGCAAGCTACCTCTACGTTACAGAGACTCCCCACAATATTGGATCTCTACCAGTGAACGGCAAAAGAAAAGATCTTAGAAAGAAAAGATCTTAGAAACTCGAATAAAACGAACAGGAAATGTAATGAAGTCTGGCGTGACAGGCGGTGGCGGTAACCACTGCATCGCCCCCCCCCTTTCCGTCCCCCAGGCTCTGGCACCGATGGTGACAACATCTCAATCAGGAGGACGTGGCAAGCCAACCGTTAAAACCCTTGTCCTGCTAGGCCCAAAAATACGGTTTTGAGAAATGTTGAAGCAAAATAAAATGTAACGGAAATTGATTACATAATTTGTAGTAAATGTTCAGTTAATCAAATAATACAATTTGGGAGGTGTCTGTTTTTCATTAATTGAACTATATGTCATTATTTGAAGCCCTGCGAGAAATATATGCGTCACCATTAAATTTGCATCCACTTTAAGTTGTGTCTCGCTGTCGCGACCCACAACTTTAAAGTACGCAAAACATTTTTAACCCTTTCAAGCCTGAGCTTACTATTGTCATCTTCATCCACTACAAGCCGCGAATTCTCGACTTGTAGTGAATGAAAATGACTTGAACTGGGTGACAAAAGAAAAAATATACTGTTATTTTTAAAACAGCTCCATGATTTTTTTTGTTCTAAAACCACCAGGTTTCAGGAAATTAAGTAATTCTTCAGAGATGCGAAATGATGCTTTATTGCATCGTGAAGGCCTAAAGGGTTGAATATGTACGAGATAGACTTTAGTCGTCAGAATCTGACGTCTGTCGACGTCAGATTCTGACGACTAAAGTCGATCCCCGCGACTAAAGCTCATTTCTCTTTCAGAGCTTGTATTTGTATGAGGCATAAAAAGGTTAAAATGTGACATAGATGTCACTAGCGCTTAAAGTGTTAGGGTGTATGTGAGCCGCTCTGAGAATACGGCTCTCACCGGCCGCCCAGAAAACACGACAAATTCAACCAATGTTGGTTTAACGCTGGGCCAGCGTCGCAGACGGTGGACCAACGTTGAAGCAGCATTATTCAATGTGTCTGCTGTGAGCGGCCGTTCACTGCACGCCCTTCAGGCTGCCATCTAATAGAGCGGTTTCACCGCTTATCTTAATTAGGAACATGTCCATCTAAAAGAACTACCCATTCGGATTTCTCAACGAGAATCAATTTGAATGCTAAACTAGTTCACATGAACTCTCTTCCAGCATTGATACAAGATTCTCGTTTCGTCAAATTGAGGTTTTTAACCCTCCTAAAACGCAGGTTTGCTCATTTTGTGTCACCCAACAAACACGATGCGTTGAACCAATGATGCTGGGCCAACGTCTGCGACATTGACCCGGCATTAAACCAGCATTGGCATAAAATTATATGGCACACGAATGAATAGGTCCAGTGACGAGGGGGGAAAATATCTGCAGACTTGATATCAGACTATAAACCTGCTCCTTTACCTTTTACACAACACTGCACAGCAAAGCCCTGCAATTGAATGCAATGCAGTGCAACGCAACGCAAAGCAATGCAATTTTTGCGCTGGCGTTGGTGTGTTGTACCATAGATTAACCATATATATTTGGTTAATCTATGGTTGTACGCTTTACGGACACCTGTACGACAAGCGTCGACCTATGCGTACTGCTTTCTACTTCGTTTACTGCCTACTACTTCGATCAAACTATAAAACAGCGCAGTTAAGGATATACTGAAACGAGAAGCAATTTAGCCGTCATCCTCACAGGGGGAAGCCTCTGCCCATTACCATGGCAACGGTTACCACGAGAGACCACTCGGTCCACAAATGGAGTTTCTGTAGTCATGACCGTATTCTTGTTGTCAGTCTGCGCAGGGTGTCACAGTGGCGGAGGTGGAGATTAGTAAAATACAAAAAATCAGATTAACAATTACCCTTTAACCGCCGGTGCAGCATATATTCGGGTTTTATTTATCTTTTATTAGCACATTAAGTACCACATTTTAATAATGTTAAAGATAAAATGTGACATCAACCAGCAAGACTTGAAAAGAGTTGACCTCCATTTTGTCAAATCTAAATAATTTTCATTCTCTTGAAGTTGTGGATCGCGGTTAAAGGGTTAAATTGCTGATCACGGTTATGGCTGTTTCAGCCATTTTATTTGACCTTCAAATAAGACAATTTGAAGGAGAATTGAGCAATAAATTGGCCAGATTGGCATATACTGTAGGCCTAGATCTGGTAATTTTCGCGAGTTTTAATTTTTGCGAATTTCTGATTTTGGGACTTTTCACGAAGTTGAGAATTCGCGAATTTTCATATTTCTTTAGTAGCGCTATTATAATAGTAATTCTCGCCAGATTCTAGAATTTGCGAATTTGTCCTCCTTGCAAAATTCGTGAAAATATAAACCTCGCGAATATTACCAGATCTACAGTAATATATTGATTCAATTCTACAAATGTAAGTAATTTTTTACCCACTTAACCCTTTAAGCGCTGAATATTTTTATTATAAACCATGGGGACCAAAGGGTTTTTTCAATTTGAGATCATCATAAATGTCTTAGTTAGCTCTTTCCGATTCATTTGAATGTTATGGGTCTACGGCCATTAGAAATATGTTTACTCTTACAGTGCGCGGGGATCGACATTGGTCGTCAGAATCTGTGACTACTAAAGTCGATCCCCGCGCTGTAAGGGTTAACCCTTTGAACCCTCACGATGCATCAAAGCATTATTTTGCATGTCTGAAGAATTACTTAATCACCTACACCTAGGAGTTTCAGAACAAACATTTTCATGGAACTGTGCTTTAATAATAACGATAACTTTTTTTTATTTGCCACCCACTTTAAGTCATCTTCATTCAATACAAGTCGAGAATTGCGACAGCAAATCGCGGCTTGCAGTGGATGAAGATATCAATGGCAAATTCAGGCTTGAAAGGGTTAAATTGTGTGTCGCGTCAAACGAGTGATATGACACTCTGGTTGCTAGGGGTCGATATATCATATGACTTACAATCAACTTTAAAATTTTTTTATCACGTAAAATATAGATATATACGGCATTTCAAATACGCAATAATTTAACATAACAGCGTGACATATCTGCATTAACCCTTTCAAGCCTGAGATAACCATTGTCATCTTCATTCACTACAAGCCGCAATTCTCGACTTGTAGTGGATGAAGATGACTTAAAGGAAATGAAAAATTAAAAAAAATTGCTATGTATTGGTAAACCATTTTCATGGAAATTTTCGTTCTAAAACCCCTAGTTGTAGGAAAATGAAGTCTGTTTTCAGGAAAGTAAAATGATGCTTCAGTGCATCGCGAGGATTGAAAGGGTTAATGACAGTAAAACTGTTGTCCGTCCATGCATCTCAGATAGAATTACACAGCTTGTTTTCCTACATCTTATCGCAAACACAATGAAGGAGAATAAGGAGGTGTTTACGTGGGTTGTTCTTTAAACCGCTCATTTTACGTGATATCCAAGGAAAATACTAATTATCCACGTCGAAAACAATAACAAGATTCACAATTTCGGGGATATTCGTGTGGTCGTAAGATTTTTGTTAGCAAATGCCACCCTCCACAACGTGTGGAGGGCGAGATCCTTCTAACTATAAAATTTAAACAGAATAAAAATCACTGGAATTTGTGAAATATTAAGCAATTTTGAATATAGACTATCACTTTTTTATAATTATTATTAAACAATTCTCGTCATTCGAAGCTTGAAATTTCATTTTCAAATAACTGAACGATAACAACTCGTCCCCCTTGTATACTAAAGGATGTATCTGCCACTTTGTAAAGTGGCAGATACACCCTTTCATATATAAGAGGGGGAAATAACAACTCAACAAGATAATAGAGACAGGATTGGAATTTGCATCCTCTGCATTTAGAGCCAATGCACTTGGCTTCAAATCCAGACAGTGACTACTTGTCTATGGATGTTGTCAGACGTGAAGGCATCTACTGGAAAATTGTTAGGAGCCATGTAGGGTGGAGCAGATCATGCTACAGACGATGTGAACGTGACTGGCATGTCTGTCTGGGGTCTGTCGTGACAGGGGCACCTCTAGATAATAGATTTAAACTAGCAGGGTGTACACGTAGACAGGGGGAGGACAGGGGCATCCCTAGATACTAGATTTCAACTAGCAGAGTGGATATGGAGACAGCGGGGACAGGGGCAACTCCAGACAGGGGGAGGACAGATGTACTTCCAGTTACTAGGTTGAAAGCTGAAGGGCGCGGATAGAGGGTGTAGGGGACATAGGGGGAGGGGGCTGCTAGTCACAGTTTTAAACCTGAAAGGTGTAAATGTAGGTAGGGAGAGTACAGAGGGACTAGATAGTTACCAGATTTAAAGTTGAAGAGCGGTGCTAGACAACGGCCACATCAGTGCCAGAAGCGATTACGGGAGCTGTATTAGCACCGCTGTTGAGCGGAAGATCCAGGGCAAATCCAACCGAATATTATAGCCTGCAGTTTACCTTGGGTGATCGCTGATTCGCTGTAGCTGTAGAGACTAGTGCTTCCGTATCATGCCACACAGCATGTAAAGTACTACTACTACTAGCAATCATCCCAGTACCACCAGAGGGTGTAGGCAGGGATACATGGAGACCTCTAGCTACAAGATTCAAACCTGAAAAGTGTAGATAGAGGACAGGGGGGGCGTGGGGGAGGTGGGGGGGGGGCTGCTAGTTATTGGATTTAAAGCTTGTGTGCGGGGCTAGACAAGGAGCAGGCAAGGTGATGGCGGGAGTGTGAAACATGAAATTACTGAAGAAAAGAGGGAACATAAGTTGCATTTATGCAATGCACTATATAGCAGGCATTATTATCAATTCTTTAATCCTTTAACCGCCAAATTATTCAATCTGAATTTTCACCCACTTGAAATTGTGTCTCGCTGACGCGATCCACAACTTCAAGTGAGTGAAAATTATTCAGATTTGACAAAATGGAGGTAAACTGTTTTCAAATATTGCTGATTGATGTCACATTTTATCTTTAACAGTGGTTTGAAATGTGGTACATAATTTGCTAATAAAAATGAAAACCCCAATATATGCGACACCGGCGGTTAAAGGGTTAAGCTCTATACATGATTATAATGATTTTAATCTGCTTTATCAGCAGGTAAAATCACGGTTGGTGGAATGTATACGGAGTGTTCAAACATCAAGATTTGCATGTTAATCCTTTACCCGCCGGTGTCGCATATATTTGGGTTTTCATTTTTATCAGCACATTTAGTACCACCTTTTAAACATATTAAAGATAAAATGTGACATCAATCATCAATATTTGAAAACAGTTGACCTCCATTTTGCCAAATCTGAATAATTTTCACTCACTTGAAATTGTGGATCGCGTCAGCGAGACACAACTTCAAGAGGGTAAAAATTCGAATTGAATAATTTGGCGGTTGAAGGGTTAAGGTGAGTGAAAATGGGACGGACTGTCTGTGCGTTCTGTTCAAAGGGTGGATTTGAGCGGCTGGGAGGCCAGGTACTGTCCTTCATTAGGATTTTATCATGAAATGAAACATCATTTTGCGTTCCTTAATTCCCCACACCTAGTAAAGGTTTCTAAACAAAAAAAATCCTAGTAAGATAGGGCAAATTTCTTTTCATGTCTGACACCCACACTATAATGTGATGTCTACACCATCTAGCCCCGCCCTTGAGCTTTAGATTTATTAACTAAAAGTCCCTCTGTCCTCTCCCTACCTATACCATTTAGGCTTAAAGCTAGCAGCTAGCCTTTACCATTTAGGTTTAAAGCTAGCAGCTAGATTACAATTGCAACTTCTGACGGACAAACGGACGGACACTGGTATGATTATATTCAACCCCATATCTCGCCTAGAGCTGCTATACGTATATACATAGCCCGCCGGCAGTCCTGGGCTGTGATCGCGATTTCCTCATTCTACATCTGAACAGTGCTGCCCTCTGCCAAGCAAAGCCAGAAGGCAGTATCTGCTTACTTGTAAAGTAAGCAGAGACTGCCTTCTGGCTTTGCAAAACAGTCTGTGGTAGAGTGATGGAGACCTTAACGTGCAGACCCGGGCCGGATAGCAGTATCATTCTCAAGTAAATAAGTATAATATATAACATCTTCTGGGGATATCCCGCCTATTCACTGGTGTAAGCCAGATAAACACTCAACATTGTCTCAAAACTGGTACAATGTGTAGCCAACGCAGCAAACGTTGTGCCAATGTCGGGCCATTTTTTTTTATCTTTGTTCGCAGGCTGTTATGGAAGACGAGAAAATAGTGGTCGGGGTGAGACGGGGATATAAATTAATCTCTGAAAATACATGTGGTTAAGTGGATAGCTCCTTTATGCGGCGACAGCTACACGTAACGGGGCACTACCGTAACTGCACGGTGACAATGGCTGATTAATGTGCGTGACTGTGGACAAACATACCACAATTGAGTCTGTTTTTGCACTGGTAATGGTGATTTCTGAATATGCGAGGAAACTTCACAAACGAAATACACTTTTTAAACTGTTCAAAACGTATATGTATAAATTGTAATTGCCAAGCTACAATAACGCTCTGCGACAACATATATACCAATGTATACAGAGGTGAATTCTTCGTTGGCACCGCTGCTGAAAGGAGTTGGTACAAATCAGGTTCTATTGACCCCCCACTCCCGCCCCCCCCCCCCCCCCCTTGATGAGCGTCACCCATCAACCTATAGGCAAACATCTACAGCTAGAGCGACAACGAGTCAGGGCGCCCTGGAAAATACGACATTTACTGCAATGCCATGTCCTGGGAATACCAGACCTGGAAAAGCACACTCTACTAATTACCAATTACAATTCAGTGTTAGTCACATTAAGCAAGCCAATACACAGCATGCCTCATTTCTACACGTTGACTGTGGATGACTGGGCATGAACCATTAGCGGCAGTACATGGCGGGCGGCTTCGACCATTAGCACGAGTATCGGCTGGGTGTTACCACCCATTAACCACTACAGCTGTGGACTATCCAATTAAAATTTCAGTCTCTTGAAGTTGTGTCTCGTTACCGCGACACACAACTTCAAGAAGACTGAAATTTATGTGTAGTCCAAAAAATCTATCACTGTTTTAAGATTTAAGACACATTTTAACAACTGGTTATAGAGGTGATAATGAACACAAAACGGTTACTGTAGTGGACATCATCCCAGCAAACACAAAACATTTTTTTTAACATTTGTACAATGTTGGACCAACGTCGAAGACGTTGGGCCGACGTTGTACAAATGTTGTGAAAATGTTTGTGTTTGCTGTGATCTTTATGGATGTTAGGACCCATTAACACCACTAGAAATAACAAACTAGTCTTTCTAATGGTCTATTAGGAGGATGTCATTATTGATGTCATCATTTTTTGAGCTTAATCATTGCTTTACGTCACTTTTCGGCCCAAAAGGTCTTTTAAGTGACATTGTAATACGATAAAAACGTTGTAGTCAATTGATGATATGAATGATGTACAGATGATGATGTGAGGGTGGGGGTGATAGGGCATGGTGGGTTATTGAGAACATTTTTGAGCTCCTATTATAGAAAACGTTTAACATGTTTAAAAACAAATTAAAGGGATCCTCCTAAAATATCATTAGAGAACAGACCCCTGTGACAACAATCCCCCACTTCCCGCTCTGGCTGGGAGACATTACACCACCAGGAGAAGGTCATGGCAATCAACATATAAATATTAACTCTTTCTTTGGTACTGTGCATAAAAGTAGTAGAATTACGGCTTAACGGCACTTTTGAATGGGGCAGTCATTTAACCCAAAGGGCTGAAATATTTTTGTTTAAACCATGGAGATTAAAGGGTTTTTTTTTCCAATTTGAAAGCATCATAAACGTCTTAGTTAGCTCTTTCCGATTTATTGGAATACCTATATTATGGATCTACGACCATTTTAAATATTTTAATTATTTCAGTGCGGGGACCGTCTTTATACGGCAGAATCAGTAGGCTCTCATTAGAGCAGATGTCGAGCCGTGGTCCTGGTGCACATATAGTCTCTGAGCGTGTTCTCTGTATAGGCAGCAGAATGCTAGTATTTATCTCAGGCCCTGCCCATGTGCCGTAAATCAGTAGGCTGTCATTAAATCAGAAGCCGAGCCGGGGTCCTGGTGCTTAGATAGTCTCTGAGCGTGTTCTCTGTAGGCAGCAGAATGCTAGTATTTATCTCAGGCCCTGACCATGTGCCGTAAATCAGTAGGCTGTCATTAAATCAGAAGCCGAGCCGTGGTCCTGGTGCTCAGATAGTCTCTGAGCGTGTTCTCTGTAGGCAGCAGAATGATATCTCAGGCCCTGACCATGTGCCGTAAATCAGTAGGCTGTCATTAAATCAGAAGCCGTGCCGTGGTCCTGGTGCTCAGATAGTCCCTGAGCGTGTAAATTTTAGTATGTATCTCAGGCCCTGACCATGTGCCGTATATCAGTAGACTTTCATTAGATCACATGTCGAGCTGCTGCCATTGATCTCAGCCTTAATAGCAAAAAATACGAGATATACAGAGATTTACTTCAATATTTGATGCCACAATCAATGGCGCCGGGAAGAACAAGGCGTGTGACACGCGGACACCCAGCGCCGAGGTGACATTTATGATGTGTAGATTTAGAGACGGGCAGGCCAGTATTGTGCTAAGAATGCTCAAAGTACACAGGACAAAGTCAAAATCAAACAGTCCTATACACAGGCTGTAGATCAAGGGCGATGGGAAAAGTGGGAGAGAAAACGGTCCCGCATTATACTCCTCTATTGTATTCACCATCCCAGCAAACAACAAGCATTCACACAGTGCCGTTTCAATATTGGTCCATCGTCTGCGACGCTGGCCCAACATTACGTGGGTAAAAAAACATGTACAATTTGAATAAAAAAATAATTATGTCATTCGTGCAAATTTAATGTCCTTTTCCATTGCAAATTGTCTTTTTTGAAGCAAAAACAGAAGATCTAACACGACTATAGACGCGATTATATAGTTATTGTTACCAGTAGGCTAAATAAAAGTATATATATATATAATATACAAGCCACGGCAATTGTTAAATTAGTTTTATAATTTATGGCAGACGCTCAATTAATCATATAATAGTATCCTATCGGTAGATATTTATTGTTCTTCGATTTCAGCTTAAACCGAGTAAAAAATACCAGCTTTTTTTCCCGCTAAGTGCGACCAGTCGTTTTTTTCCGTTCCATTTAGCCGTTTAAATCGCAGTTATTGGGAACGAAATGTGACATATTAATTTAGTGGTTCAACCCTTTAACCGCCAAATTATTCAATCTGAATTTTCACCCACTTGAAGTTGTGTCACTTCACTTCAAGTGAGTGAAAATTATTCAGATTTGACAAAATGGAGGTCAACTGTTTTCAAATATTGCTGATTGATGTCACATTTTATCTTCAACATGTTCAAAAGGTGGTACTTGATGTGTTATTAAAAAAATAAAACCTGAATATATGCGGCACCGGCGGTTAAAGGGTTAAGCATCACACAATATAAACCCTTTCACCGCTAAGCGCTGATATGGTCGTTTTATTCTATTTCATTAACCGATCAAGCAACTGTTATTGGTAAATAATAATTGTGTGTTTAAACATCCAGATTTGCAAATGTTTGGTCTCCAATTAAACAAAGATGAGTAATTTCAACCCACTGGAAGTTGTGGATCGCGTTAGCGAGACACAAATTAGGTGAAAATTTAAATTATTTAATAAAGCGCTTTAAGGGTTATTAAGCACAAACCACAATGACTACTGTTACATGGATGAGTAAAAATTTATTAGTAAAATACGGGCTTTTTAATGTGATAACATAATGTCCAATTGATGTGACACTGAGGGGTTAAAACAGAAGGTTTATCAAAGGATGATTATAGTATTTCACCGTAATAGCATATATTAACCATTAATCTATGGTAATAGTGTGAACAGATAATATAGTACAATTTAAATTACCCTTCTTCTAAATCCATTAATTTCAGAATATTTAAACTAAATTTTGAAAGAGAAAATTATCTAATCAATCTTGCAACAGCACTCTGTAAATTTAGATGTCGAAATCATAGTGTCCCTGTTGAAAAATTAGACAAAATTCAGAGTACAGAAATTTCAGATACTGCACTTTATGCCACATAAACGAAGGGGGAGACGAGTTCCATTACGTATTAAAATGTCCTTTTTTGCTGAGCAGAGAAAGTTACTACCAGGCAAACACATACTCACACATCCCTGGATCCTTATTTTTAATAATGTTATGAATGTCAGTGGAACTAAATTACTGAAACTATCTAAACTCATACAAATTATCGTTAAGAATGTGAACAGATAAAAAAAATATTGCAATGGATTCTACTGTATGCCTTCCTGGTAATGTACAACTTGTGTATATATCTCACATGTCTTGTAACAAGATTAAGATTTTAAATTTGATTTGACAATCCTTTTTTTTCCTATGTTATTATGATTAATAGTAACACGATAGATCTCGTGATTCCCATCAATGTGCAGGAGTCAAAACACGATGTTTGTGCTCAGACTGATTTATAATTAAACACCGGCGCACGCAGAACACTAATAAATAACGTCCTGCAAGGTAATTTAAAATTGGAATCCTAAAACGGCAACGCGTACCTACAACTCACCTGAAATAAATCAACCTACAAGGTGCGTCCACGCAGGCGTCGATGATTATCAGCACGACAAAAGTCGTTTTTAATCCGCTGTTATTGGGAACGAAATGAATGCTTAAACATACAAGAATTAGACATGTTTGATCTCGAATTAAACAAAGGTAAGTAATTTGATGTGGGTTGCGAAAATTAGCAAATACACTATTTTATAATTTCTGAAACTCACCAACACTAAGCCGGAAATTGGCGTTCGCCTTCGCGTTGGTCTGTTTTGGAAATGATGACAGGGCATTTAATAACATTTGCGCTCGCATTGGTGTGATTTACGGTATATATATAGTGTTGGCGATAAATATTCACGATAATAACAGTTATTCGCAAATAAAGCCATGCTAGGAAGGTGGGATGAACTGGACAACTAGCAAGCTAGAAACATTCAACCAAATGCTGGTTTAATGTTGGGCCAGCGATGGATCAACATTAAACCAGCATTGGGTCAACGTTTCTTCATTGCACTTGATTGCTCCCATTAATTTGTAAATCACATGCAATTTTTGAAATAACATTTTTGTCAAGAAGAGAAGCAAAATCCAGCAAAATAAGGTCGTTTTAAACTTGTATTTGATATTGAATACTACTCGACCAGAGTTGACTATCATTCAGTGTAGACGATAAAAAAGGGGAAAAAGGGAATACATGCGTTCAAAGCAGTGCACTCACACTATATTAACTATTTCAGTGCTAAGCACGACTATAGTCGTTTTAAATCCGGTATATTAGTCGATGAAATCACTGATATTAGGAATGAAATGGGTGTTGAAACATCAAGATTTGCAAGTGTTTGGTCCCAAATTAGACAAATATAAGTAATTTTCACCTACTTGAAGTTGTGGGTAACGGCAGCGACACACAACTTCAAGTGAGTGAAAATTAAAATTTGATAACTTTGTGGGCAGAGGGTTAAACACGAATAGAGTGGCACACATATGCAAAATAGAGAGTGGGATGACTGCTCATCAAACTCACTTTCAGAGTTTTTTCATTTCACCAAGTGAGATTATTGACTATACTGGCTGACCTTATGATTTAATTAAATTGACCACAATTTATTTATCACGCAAAATGTTTCCAGTGAAATCAAACGAATGTTCAACTTCTGAGTTTGCTGTCGGCATAATCGACTAATATGATTTTGATGTTGAAAAAAGCACTAATACAATGCCAGTAAAGCACTTTACCATAATAATTTTACCCTTGTACCTTTATTCAATGTTTATCTTTTCTGCTTTTAGTTATTCATTTCTCATGGCTCATAAGGGAAGAAAAGAAAACAAATGAAGCTTGATCCAAATCAGAAGTATATGGAGTATATTGACAACAAATAACGCCGTCTCAAATGCAAACTAATTGGACGTTTTTTCCCGATCGCCTTCAGATCCGGCGAACTTATTTTTGATCAATTACTAACAGCTCACATGATTATTGCCACTATTTCTCACTACTTGGAAAGCCGTGTATTTGTTTTATTGGTGTCTGAATGTTGGGCGAACGCGTTAGGCCGCCATGTGAGATTCATACAACATTGAATCAACATTTAGTCTACTAGAATCATCTCAATCAGTATTCTTCAGAAAATCCCAAAAGACGTTAGAACAGAGCGGAGGGCCGATATTGAGTCGATATCTGCGTGTGAAAAATAGCATTCAGGTGAGGCTTAGATTTCATCATAATGACTTATAATTATGTCCTACAGGGGCTACTCCAGGAAACTGTAAGGTGGGGGGGAGGGTATAATTTCATGCAAGCAGTCTACACAAATCATTGGGAACGTAAAAAGTGGAGCGCCCATCACTTGAAGTTTGTGATATTAACGTACATAGGCCTACACCGATCAACTCAACTTGGCCAGCATTAAAGTGTTGGCTACTTACCTGGAGAGACAAGAAATAGGAATATTTACAGGTGAAAGGTGAAGCCAGAAAGACGACCAGTGGTACTCTAATCATTACGAAGAGCACTCATTCGGCGCCATAACCCTTTGCCGTTTGTGGGCTAAACTATGATACTGTTAGATCTAGAAATAGTGAGACACAACTATTAGATATAAGTGAGCAGAAAATAAATTAGATAATTTGGTGGTTCAATGGTGGTAAATTTATGGTTAAAAATATATTGATTTCACTCGGGCATCCTTCATATTTATATTTCACTTAAAAGATTATAATTTCTAATGCGAACAACACCTCCAACAACACCTCCGTTTTTGATATCTAGTGCAAATAAAAAGGGAGCAAAAATAGGAAAAAATATTGATTGAAATCGGTTTCCGCCAGTTACTCGCCTGTGTTTTTTTTGCAGCATCTTCGACGAGAATAACATTAACAGCTCTGATTACATATGATCATCTGGAACAAGTGGTAGATAAGACCCTTTAATCACCGGATTCCATCTCACAAGTTAACCAGAACAAACTCACATCGTCTGCCAATCAGGTGATCGCCTTAGTCGCAACTAGCTCGAAAAAATGTTGACACATTTCGTGTAAAATTTATTGAATAAAGATTCATTTGTAATAATTCAAAAAGATGAGGACGTTTCGAGGACTTCATTTGTAATAATCCATGAAGATAAGGACGTTTTGAGGGGTCATTTGTAATAATCCATAAAGATGAGGTAGTTTCGGGGGGTAATTGGTAATAATCCACAAAGATAAGGACGTTTTAAAATTACACTCGAAGTGAGGATTTCCTAAAAATGATGAGATTTTTCTTTAGGAAATTATTAACGAGATATGATTTTAAGAAACAGTTGACACCCACATTTGTCTGTTCACTGACATTGGTAGCTCTACGTGAACAAACAAGTACTACCTGGAACTGTATTCTCAAAAGTCACTGCCTTAGATACAGGCGTGTGATTGGTCAACGTGATGTGATTTCAGGAAACAGTTAACCCTTTAACCGCCAAATTATTCAATCAGAATTTTCACCCACTTGAAGTTGTGTCTCGCTGACGCGAACCACAACTTCAAGTGAGTGAAAATTATTCAGATTTGACAACATGGAGGTCAACTGTTTTCAAATATTGCTCATTGGTGTCACATTTTATCTTTAACATGTTTGAAAGGTGGTACTTAATGTGCTAATAAAAAATGAAAACCCGAATATATGCGGCACCGGCGGTTAGAGGACTTCATTTTTTTGTTCACTTACAGCTGTAAATGTACGAAAAAGTAATACCTGGACCTGTATTCTCAAAAGTCACTTCCTTAGATTTCAGGCGTGTTTTCTCGACCAATCAAATGCCTAAGATCTAGACTGACAGCTTTGTATGGAGGATATCGGTGATGGTGCTAGGACTATCACTATCTCAAAATCATGTTGACTTCAAATGAAAGAATGAATGAATGAATGAATGAATGAATGAATGAATGAATGAATGAATGAATGAATGAATGAATGAATTCGAAGTACCTGGACCAAGAGAAGTGGACTCATTTCGAAACATTTGTCAGAAGACCACGACAATATCATTTGAACTCAATCTTCAAGGACCTAGTTCGGGAATGTGACAAGATTCAAATTTAGCAGCGAATAGACAGAAGAACATGAACAATAGTATTATTTGATCATGGACAGTAGACTACAAGAATAGTATTCGTCCATAGACAGAAGACCACAATAATACTATTTGACCACAATAATATTATTTGACTATAGGCAGAAGACCTCAAGAATATTACTTGACCTACTTACTTGACCTTGACCTACTTCGGGAATGTGACAAGATTCAAATTTAGCAGCGAATAGACAGACGAACATGCACAATAATATTATTTGACCATAGACAGAAGACCACCAGAATATTAATTGACAATAGACAGAAGACCACAAGAATATTATTATTTTGCCTTTAAATATTTTTTTTCAGGGATGCCCACCAATGGACCCCCGTCTGTTCAGTTCTGGTGCTGCCCTGTAAAGCGTCCTACATGGCGTGACAGCCACTATTACAGTGTGTCAGCCAGCACACACACCACAGTCTATTTCAGCAGCACGTTAAGACGTCTCAATAATCTTTTGTATAATAGCCCACCTGGCCTTGAGGCTCCCTGATACAGCTGCTTACCACAGAGAACACACGTACACGCTACCATTGTTTGCCACTCTCAGAAATTACAACCACACATTATAGTGGTTTGAAAAAAATCTAAATCGTTTGCATCTCACGGTCAAAAACCTGAAAATCGTCAGAATTGATTTAGCAACGTAGATGCGGTACAACTATATAAATAGTATATGGGGGTGGTCACGCTGTCTCTTCATCAGACGTGAACACATAAATGTAATCCTTTCGGCGTAATCATTTACACTGGAAGAGTAAAACATTTACAATGGCTCTTGACCCATAATAACTAAGACATTTATGATGATTTGAAATTGAAAAAAAATATGGCAAGTTTCAAACAAAATAAATGTCAATAAAAAATTGAGTGGTGTATGCTCAGCTAATCAAATAACTAAATATACGATAGGTGATTGTTTTTATAAATACAAATATTTTAAGTCGGTTGAAGCTGGAAATTGGGTTGAATTAAACCTTGACCAATATCATGTGATCATTATGGGTTTATTAATTCGGCAGAATCATTCATATCTTGGCTTTATGTCGAGGACAACGAACGAAATTCGATCAATTCCATCTACCCTAATTGATTTCGCTTTGACTTTTAAATACATGTAATATGTACATTTCTTAATTGATAGCTTTTATTTAACAGATGACATTGCATATTCAAGGGCAGCTGCTTAATTCATCTTGATATATAAATTGTGGCAGCAGACAGACAGACAGATATTTTATTGACAGAAAAGAAAAGTTACATTACAGACTTATTTGTCATAGAAATGAAAGAGATATATGTACATGCATATACAAGATTGCTAATTTGTTAAAATCATATGACAATATACATGGTATGCCAGCAATTAACAGTTCAAGGTGAGAGAAAATGTTGAATTTGATAATTGGATATTCAGTGAAACCTAATGTCATATCTGGTTAACCCTTATCCTGCTAAGGTAATTTATTTAAATTTTCACCCACTTGAAGTTGTGTCTCGCTACCGCGACCCACAACTTTAAGTGGTTGAAAATTACTCATGTTTGTTTAATTTGGGCACCGATATTTTCAAATCTTGATGTTTATACACACATTTCTTTCCCAATAACAGTTATTTAGTCTACTAATACAACAGATTAAAAACGACAATAGTCGTGATCAGCAGGATAAGGGCTAATGTGACCACATGTCGCCAAATATATGTTATATTTGGTACATATAACAACAAATTGTATGATTGAATCAAACGAAGTTTCACTTCACTTTCATTTAAATAAACGCGATAAGTCCTTTTCGAGCAGACGTGTTATCACATTTCTTGTAAGATGTGCAAAGTCATTATAGAGTGGCAATTCAGCAGAAACCTAAATAAGTGTGCGCAGTTAAATGCTGCGTTTTGTCGTTCTTGCACAGCTAATGGCATGAGAAAATGGCCTTGAAATTCCCCCATCAGTTTGATTGACCCTTTAGAGCTTACAGCCGTCGCCGCTACATCGTCAATGCACATGGATTCAATATCCAGCAATGTGAAACCGGCTCAGATATATAAGTGTGTTGGATAATGTTTGGAGGGAGGAAGTAATGGTGCCCCCCCCCCCCCCCCCCCCCGAGAGTCGAAACCAGGACACGTGGGACATAGACCAGCCCAAGAAACACAGGACCAAGTGCTGGTCTAAAGTTGGTCCACAGTCTGCGACGCTGGTCCAACATTAAAACAACATTGGGTTAGGTTATTTTGTTTGTCCCAAAACAGCACATTAATACAATGTTGGGTTAGTGTATGGTGTTTGGTGTTAAGGTGTCATAATGACACCATGGGGATTTAGTTGCTACCAGGGAAGGTGTATATCCCACAGAGAATAATGGTCACAGCATGCGCATGATGCCATCTAACACATCTAACACTGTAAGCACCCAGGAATTAGATATTTATTAGTGTTTCCATTCAGCTTAGGTGACGTCTATTTTGTTGACTTTCGCCGGATAAGATTCAAAACCCTGTTAAGCATAACACATATACACGGTTTTGACTTTTCACCATTGGTTTTCAGCTCGTCCAGTTTTGAGCAAATCAGGTCACCTCGATTTGCAATTAATAATAATAATAATACAAACACTTCACATATATTGGCAGATATAATAAATCTAAAACAAAGATGAATTTAACACGAAGTCGACGAGAAAAGATAAATCAACGGGGGATTTGAAAGAAAGTTTTTAGTCTAGAAGATATGCAAAACTGTGATATTTTGATCCGAGATAATGTAGGTCTCTCATACACAAAAAAGCGAAGGCGAGTTGAACGCAACAATTTTCATGGACATCATATGTGAAAATATAGAGACAAAATCATTATATCACTAAAAAATAGATATACACAGCACACGTAATATCGTCTGAATAGCGAATGACGCACAGTTGATTATGATAGAATGTTAGTGACCATATTACTACTATCAAGAATTTATTAACCTTTCTTGCTACTATTAACTCTATTTTAAACGCTCTCAATCTGCTTTTTAACAACTACAAAATTGAATAAAATTCATCAAATTTGCATGTACATCTATCAAATCAAACAGAAATCATGGATTAGGGTGAGTTTAGTTTCTAAATATAGTGATATTTTTCAGTAGTTTGATGCTGGCAACTTCAAATAAAAGACAACTAAGAGGAGGGATGCATCCCTGGAACGGCCTAACCCTTAAAATGACAGCTTGTTTTCAATCAATTTTCACCGACTCGTGTCTTCCTAGAGCGATTGATAGCTTCAAGAGGCTAAAAATACCCATGAATATTTTTGTTAACCATCATTAAACCTAAACTTCGTTCAAACATTCGGTCATTGGAATCGCTCAAAAATAAAACACAGTAACAGTAATTTCCAATTTTCTAGTTCACCCCGAGGGTTTGTATGGTGGCCACATTTCAGAACAATCCAATAAAACCGGTGACACATTTGTTCAGTATTGCATAGCAAAATGCTAAGCAATTTTGCCTGTGTGCTAATCAAATTTGTAATTGATTAGAAAAATAATTATACAATGACAAGGATGTCTAGCAAGTTTCAACTTTGAAGAGAAAATTGCTAATCAATAATTTTCAAACAATTTTTTCCCTGAAAACACACGATTCAATCATGTTTACCAGAAAACGTGGATAGACAGACGTCATGGAGACGAAAATAAGTCTTCAGCTAAATTGCTAAAAATGGTGATAGATCTTTGAAGATGATTACTGGAGAGCTGGAGAACAGGTGGTTTGTGTACTGTACGTGACCGTACTCTAGATCTATGTTGACCGTGATGAGTTTCCTCAAACGCTGACAGCTCCCCTGGGTTCACTGTGATCACACACGATGCCTGTCATCATATCGCCACCATTTTAGTTGTCCTGTCATCACGGTGTGAGCTCAGTGTGAGCTCAGTGTGAGGTCATTGTGAGATGCGTGTGAGCTCAACACCACTTGTCCTGTCATCAAAATGTGAGCTCAGTGTGAGATCAGCGTGAGATGCGTAATATCTCACCACTTTTAGACACAGAATACTGATCAAATGTTGGCTTAATCAATATAAATAACATTTATATTCATAAGAGAAGAATCACTTTACCCATGACCAAAATGATTACACCTTTACGTTCCGGCTTTAGATTCAATTCTGGTGTACAGATTTTACATACCCCCCCCCCCCCCACACCACCACCTGGATCAGCCCCTGGAGATGTTGCTGTGCATGTCCTTCGTCTGCTGTGGTAATCATTCGTTTTATGGGGTGGTTACGTTCCGACCAGAAGTGATATCATCAGGTTTGTTTTAGTATCTTTCCACCGCTGACCCGCGACCCCATTCTCTTTATTTCCCCCCCCCCCCCCCAGAATTGTTGAATCCAACAGGCGATTTTGCAGTCCAGGCACACACACGAGACGCCTAAACCAATGCCGGTGCAATGTTGTTCCAGCGTCTTCGACGCTGGCCCAACATTGCACCGACATTGGTATGACATCTGGTGCTTGGTGTAAGTTGTGGGATATTAGGCACCCCGGTCCCTGCCCCGTGAGACCACCCCCCGGGTCCCTCTCACCGCCTCTGGTGTGACCGCCCCCCGGGTCCCTTTCGCCGCCTCTGGTGTGCTATGATCCTTTTAGTGCGTCATATTAGTCACTGATGATCGCTGTCCTGGAATGCCGTGTTATGTCTCAAGCCCAACACACTTCTCTATCCACCGCCATTTAACCCATTGTCTTCTAAGCTACCTTATTTGAATTTGTACCCACTTGTAGTTGTGTCTCGCTACCGCGACCCACAACTTAAAGCGGGTGAAATTACTCGTATTTGGTAACTTTGGGACCAAACATTTGCAAATCTTGATGTTTAAACACCCATTTCATTTCCAATAGCAGTTATTCAATTGGCTGATAAAACAGATTAAAAAAGACCGTATTTATCGTGCATAGCGGTAACCCTTGTAATACTGAGGCTGTATATACGGTTCTAAGCGTGTTTACGAACAAAAAATGGCACTGAAAATGATAATTGTTTGTGAACTGATAGATGCTCAGTTCATCAAATAACTCATTTTTGCTATAGTCTATTTTCAGAAATAATACTATTTTTTGTAATTTCAACCTGGAAAATGAACTCCCTCCTCTCATTCATGCTAGTTTTTAGTTTTAAGCAGACACAACGTCACGTAGTGTATTGTTCCCACCCACAGTGTAGGCTACTGCCATCCACAAATAATAAGGAAATGGTATCTAGAGATGTCTAGATAAAAAAGAAATGAGATCAAAATAGCAATCGGGATTTGTGGCTGTTTTTTTGCTTGTTGTTTATAAATATATTTTATCAAGCAAGCAAGAAAATAAACAATTATTCCACCACCCTCAAAAACATTCAATTTGTAATAACAGAACTTGGGAGATATTATGATAGCAGCTGAGAGGTATTCCAATGGTGAAAATGGCAGCATCGGCACTGCAATGAAGAGACAAACAAAAGTAAATGCTTCCTTTTCAAGTGAGCAGTTACTGTTGTTTGTATTTGTATTTCAGAGAGTCCTCGGGATATAATGGCTTATTGTAGGATAATGGACACGATGAAGCCGCCATAAAACACAAGACAAAGAACACAATTATCAATGAAATCTATAAATCTAGGAGATCTAAGCTTTAGAGAGGACATAAAAAGTTTATAACCTTATAATGACGGTCATAATAGCATCGTATTCAGTGTGAATCCATTCAGGGATCGCTGCATCAAGAGCCCGTGTCAAACGCCTAATGGAGACTAGCGGCACCTGGTGAATGGCGGTGCAATTAGCAGCCATGATGTGGAGACCAGTATTCATATATCAGAGAGCGACGCCAAAGAATGAACAATTCTATAACATATAATTATGCAATAATGCTTACGACATGCGAGCGCTTCACACAATAATTATCCAGGGCTCGAAATAAGGCCATTCCTCCAGTCCGGTACTGCCAAAAAATGTGCAGGAAAGGCAAACAAATTTTACTAGCCATTCCGATGAACTGGCAAATTCTAGGCCATCCTAGGACAAAGGCTATTTCTAGGAATGACAGTTTTTACTCAGGAAAGGCAGTTTACTTGACTTGCCAGTCCTGTGGATTGGCTTGCCCCCAACGTTTAATTCTACCCCTGAATTATCTCACACAGAAACACGACTTATTTTCAACTTCTCTAGTAAATACATTGTAAATATGGGGGATTATGCGATGATATATTTCGTGAAACATGCCCCTAAGTCATATACTGCTGTCATAAAGATCATATCTGCTGTTATCTACTTTAATGCAGTTTGGAGCAATAGGATGGCTAAATCTTGACCATTATGTACTCCACTGAGCAAAAACACATACCACATACTCAATGCAACACAGTCACCACGATCTATGCCTTGTGACATTTGTGCAAAAAGATACCTTTGCAACAATGAAGTATCGACCCAAAAAAGTAAGAGAAATAGATAGAGAAACGATCTATAGTCGCTGGTGATAAACATAATCCTGACTTGCACATTCCTTTTTATTCCTCATAATAGTGGAAAATGGGATACCACAGTCATTCAGCAGGTGATTCTCAGGTCGACGCATCAATAAAAAGCAAAATATATATGCTGTGAAGTATTATTTATCCTCTTAGCAGGAGAACACTAAATTCCTGACCACCAGAAAGAAATTGCTGGCTTTATTAGCATACACTGTAAGCAATATAATGTGTTTCTGTCAATACTTTGCGATACTCCTTCGCTTGTTAAGACCACACTTAATTTGGGTGCATTTCTTCTCAATTTTACGGTAAACATCCCGAATATACTACTAGCAGACTTTCAGTGAATTCCACTTTGTGTGTGAGCACTGATATGAGCAAGATCAACAGGGAAGAAAATACCTGGAATAAAAGTACATTGTTGATCGACAGATTCTTGGAGCTAGTCGAACCTTTCACTGTGGAGGACGACATTTGATGTCAGAAATTTAGGATATGACGTTAAATAGTCGGCCTTCATAATCCATAGTCTCAAATTAAACAAATAGGAGTGATTTTCACGCACTTGAAGCTGTGAGTCGTGGTAGAGAGACAACTTCAAATGGGTGAAAATATATATTATTTAATTTAGAATTTTAAGGGTTAACCCTTACAGCGCGGGGATCGACTTTAGTCGTCAGAATCTGACGTCTGTAGACGTCAGATTTCGACGACTAAAGACGATCCCCGCACTGTAAGAGTAAACATATTTCTAATGGCAGAAGACCCATAACATAGGTATTTAAATGAATCAGAAAGAATTAACTAAGACATAATATGATGCCTTCAAAATGAAACAAGAGCACACTCGATAATAGCCCGCCGCCGAATTATGATAAAGAAAGTAAAGTCGAATGTCATCACGTAAATAACAACGCAAGATATAAATGGTATGTTAAACTAGCCGCTTTTCAAGTTATCGCGCCCACAAGGTCAAATTATGGACGTAAAATAAATGTGAAAAATCGCAATAAGTCGACCATTTTGATTTTTTTACCGGCCATTATTGAGCTTGTCCAAGAACTGCTTATTAGTAACATGCATAACAAACTTGAAGAGGATACTTGTGAAAATGTTGAAGTTATCGTGCCTACAAGGTCAAATTATTGACGTAAAATGAGAAAAATCGCAATAAATCGGCCATTTTGAATTTTTTTTCAGCCATTATTGAACTTGTCCAAGAACTACTTATTAGTAGCATGCATAACAAATTTGAAGAGGATATGTGAAAAACTTTTCAAGTTATCGCGCCCACAAGGTCAAATTATTGACGTAAAATGAGAAAAATCACAATAAATCGGCCATTTTTTTTTTTTTTTCAGCCATTATTGAACTTGTCCAAGAACTACTTATAAGTAACATACATAACAAATTTGAAGAGAATATGTGAAAAACTTTTCAAGTTATCGCGCCCACAGGGTCAAATTATTGACGTAAAATGAGAAAAATCGCAATAAATCGGCCATTTTTTTTTTTTTTTCGGCCATTATTGAACTTGTCCAAGAACTACTTATTAGTAACATGCATAACCAATTTGAAGAGGATATGTGAAAAACTTTTCAACTTATCGCGCCCACAAGGTCAAATAATTGACGTAAAATGTGAAAAATCGCAATAAATCGGCCATTTTTTTTTTTTTTTCGGCCATTATTGAACTTGTCCGAGAACTGGTCATTAGTAACATGCATAACAAATTTGAAAAGGATATGTGAAAAACTTTTCAAGTTATCGCGCCCACAAGGTCAAATTATTGACGTAAAAGGTGAAAAATCGCAATAAGTCGGCCATTTTGAATTTTTTTTCAGCCATTATTGAACTTGTCCGAGAAGTGGTCATTAGTAACATGCAAAACAAATTTGGGAAGGAAACATGAAAAACCTCTCAAGTTATCGCGCCCACAAGTAAATGTTAACGCCGACGCCGACGCTGACGCCGACGCCGACGCCGACGCCGACGACGCCGAACTTCAATTGCAATAGCCCACCTTTTTTAATTAAAATTAAAAGGCGGGCTAAAAACCCTTTGGTCTCCATGATTTATACAAAATTATTTCAGCGTTGTAAGGGTTAAATCAACCGTAAAAGTAGAATTATTTGTAAAAGTAAAATATATCTGGGCGCACTAGAAGGCAAAGGGTTAATGAAAATAAAGAATATCATAAACGACTCTTTTATCAAAATTATCCTCGTGAAAACGCGGCGTTTCGTAAAACACTAATCTTATTCCCGGAGTTAAAGATTAATTAGTTGAACAAAGGAGAAGATACGGTATTGTGAAGTGAGTTGTTTTGATGATAGCCGATTCTTAGAAGGTGACATGGGTCCTGTACCTGAGGTCACCAGACAAGTAGCTCAATTGTTGGGGAAAACATTTTCTCAGGCACACAAAATTAGGTGAACGTATGAACTGAAAGTGCTGTTCCCAGCAAAACAAAGCGGTGAGCCAATGGTGACATAATGTTGGGCCACCGTCTGCAACACAGGCATTGACATTAACGTCCGACCGGCCGCCCGAGGCAGGTTAAAAAGGCCCACGTCGGATAAACTGTCCACATCGGCCGCTCGGTGGTCGGGTAAAGTTTTCATAGTTTTAGCCCTACGTACCACCACCAGGTCTAGTTTAAAGTCACCAGGGCAGACAAAAATCACAGTGTACCTGTCCTGTTGTCTAGTTTAAAACAATCCTGATGTCAATGGCTGTCAACACCTTTATATAGTTCTTGCTGCGATAAAGAGCATCCCTGAACTTCCTTAGCCCACAGAGCTGAAATATCATTATATAAAACATGAAGACCAAAATTATTATTTTTTAATTTGAATTCATCCTAAAAGTCACGGTTAGCTATTTCCGCTTCATTTGAATATTGTATGGGTCTACGGCCATTATAAATATTTTACTCTTTCAGTGCGGGGATCGACTTTAGACGGCAGTATGGACGTCAGATTCTGACGTTTACAGTCGGTCCCGACGTTTAAAGGGTTAACCCTTGAAACCCATAAAGCACCAATGTCAACTATATTGACCATAATAGCGCCACTGTGATCTTATTATTTGTGTTACCATTTTTTCAAACCTAAAATGTAATAAAGCTGTGAAACTGGACCCGTATTCTCGTACAAGTTACGATATATCATAGGCTTCTGATTGGTCGAGATGGCCATCTCGACCAATCAGAAGCCTGCGATATATCGTAACTTGTACGAGAATACGAGCACTGGTGTTATGTTGTGACATAATTTCACAAAGATTATACAGAAGAATTTTCATCGTGAGAGTTATACATTTATTATACAATACCTTCTGCGAAGCCGGCCTAACATGAATCAAACACTGGACAAACATCTTGCGTTTGCTAGGTAATTCCACATTGCACCAGCTTGAATCGATAGCTTAATTATGCACTAAAAACCACAACTTTGAAATTCCAATCTGTGTTAACAAAGTCATGTCTGTATGATCAGCGACAGTCAGACATACCTCTAATGCCGAGTCATTCACCAGGTGGCGGTATACACAGTTACATAATAAAGTACACTCACCTACAACACAGGAAAAAGACAGTATCGTTATTAAACATGTCAGTTAACAAAAAATACAATCAATACATAAACCCAGTCAAGTATTATTGAGGAAGTTCTAATAAATGCATTTTTTTTCAATATTTATGGGGGATCGACTTTATATGTCAGATTTTGACTTCTTAAGTCGATTTTATTAAAACATAACCAATTTTTTTTTTTTTTTTTACCATTTGAAGCTGGACTTGACAACACAATTCCCAGCTTTAAATAATGAAAATACCTCTATTTATTAAAAATAGACATCTCCCAGATTGAATCTACTCAGCAACTTTAACAAGCTATTTGACTAACTTAATGGCATTTCACATGTTTTCAAGAAACTGACATGAAATAATAATATATATTTACGTGCCAAAGATCAAAGACTAACATGTACACCCTTAAGCTTTCAGCGCGGGGACCGTCTTTAAACGTCAGATTCTGACGTCTAAAGACGGCCACTGCACTAAAACAATTAAAAAACATATAATACCAAGACATTTGTGATGATTTCAAATTGAAAAAATCCTTCGGTCTCTTGGTTTATATAGAAATATTTCAGCGTTGTGAGGGGTAAGTGAGATCTGGGTGCGTATTCTCGTACAAGTTACGATACATCGTAGGCTTCTGAGGCCGTCTCGACCAATCAGAAGCCTACGATGCATCGTAACTTGTACGAGAATATGGGCCCTGGGTGACGGAGGCCTGCTCTGGTGTGTTCAATTGAGAAGGACCGTCTACTGTACGTCTACTGGCGACACCTGGTGTACGTTGTGAAAGATAGGCCGCTGTGGAAGGACCAGGTGAGGAAATATAAATATCTGTGAAAATTGCACAAGAACACATCCTATCTGAAGTGACATCTGGTGAGAGATCAGATATTCTGCAGCGACATCTTGTGATTCCAATCGTTGTACTAATACAATATTGTATTTCCAACGAATTTCGCGTTAATATAATTACTATTGACTTCTTCGTCTGAGAATTAAATCAGATCCATGCATGCACGTTCAAATCCTCAATGACTTCAATGAAAAAAGAATGATGAAAAAAAAATCACCGCGACACACAACTTCAAGTGGGTGGAAATTACCAATATTTGATTATTTTGAGACAAAACATTCGCCAATGTTGATGTTTAAACATACATTTCATCCCTAATAACTGATCGACTAGTAAAGCTGATTTAAACAAAACATAATCGCGCTCAGCGGTTTACCTTTATTCAAAATGAATGTCACATGGGTGCATGCACGTGAACCTGTCTCTTCACAAATTGTCACGGTCGGATACTTTACTATAATCTAGGGGGCTTAGGATTAGTGTGGCTTATTATTGACACTAACGGTGCCCTTCCAACCTAATTCAGTTAATAACAAGTTGGACAAGCGTTAACATGGTAAATGGTTGGAAGACAAAGAGCCCAATATTTACCTGATCCATAAGCCACTAGAATATCTCTCCGATAAGACGTATAAAAAGATCACAGCTGTTTATGTAATCATTCGCAAGATATCGATCAGTCAATGTACGGATCAGATAATACAGACAGAATAATGTGTCCCTTCGACACACGTCGCCGAAAAACGCTTGTTGCCATCCATGTGCACGATTTACCATTAAAGCTTACAGCACGGGGATCGACTTTATGCGTATGTAGACGTCAGATTCTAACGTCTAAATTCGATCTTTGTGTTGCAAGAGTAAAATATTTATAATGGCCCTATACCCATAGAGCTAATTAAAAAGCCAATGAAGCTATTTGTGATGATTTCAAATTGAAAAAACCCATTGTTCTCCATGGTTGTTTACACACAAATAGACCAGTGCTTTAATAAATCACTATATTATAATATTTATTTCATTATCCACTTAGAATTTCGGTATTCGTTGGATTCAGAATTTACCGGGAAAATAATTCTATCATAAATGTGATGATGTGAAAGATGTCTGAGCGGATACAGGCCATTTTCACATCATTTGATAAATAACAAGAGCACACTCGACAATAGCCCGCCGCAATTATTGAACTTGGAAGGTATTATTGCGGCCACAGGGTCAAATTATTGACGTAAAATGGAAAAAATCGCAATAAATCGGCGATTTTTTCAGCCATTATTGAACTTGTCTGAGAACTACTTATCAGTAACATGCATAACAAATTTAAAGAAGATACATGAATTTTTTCAAGTTATCGCGCCCACAAGGTCAAATTATTGGCGTAAAAGGCGAAAAATCGCAATAAGTCGGCCATTCTGAATTTTTTTTCAGCCATTATTGAAATCGTCCGAGAACTGGTCATTAGCAACATGCATAACAAATTTGGGAAGGATACATTTCAAGTTATCGTGCCCACAAGTAAATGTTAACGCTGACCCCGCCGCTAACACCGACGACGCCGAACTTCAATTGCAATAGCCAACCTTTTTAAATTCAAATTAAAAGGCGGGCTAACAAAGACACTTTACTATTGTTAGCTGGAATGCGAAATCATGATACTGATACATGATACTGATCCAATGTTGCTTCAACGTTGGCCCAGCGTCAAAGACGGTGGGCCAACGTTACAACACCATTGGTTTAATATGTCGTGGTTGCTGCGCTCATTATTTTATACGTCATCATATCTGCAAAGCTGCAATTGGACTACCACTTTTACACGGTGCCACCCCACAAACACGAGACGTTGACCCAATGTTGCTTCGGAGTTGGGCCGAAGTCGCAGACGGTGGTCCAACATTGAGCCGACATTGGGTCAATGCCTCGTTTTTTCTACGGCATACAATACAGTTTTATGTCAACAGGGGTCACGAAATTGGAACACGTGGGTTCTACATGATTGTGTTTTATGTCCGACAGTTCATGGTAGGGCTAGAACTGTATAAACTTTTTAGCCCATTTGGGTCCAGATTTACGACGCCACGTCGTCAATAGAAAACCGATCTATAACATTAAAACATGAATTGATTTGCCATTGTATTGTGAAGTTTAATACTTTAAATAAAAGAATTTGCCCAAAAGTTTGTATCCGCTTGTATACAACTACATAATAAATATCTCTATGCAGCTGATTAACCCTTACAGCGCGGAGATCGACTTTAGGCAGATTCTGACGTCTAAAGTCGATCCCCGCACTGTAGGAGTAAAAAATATTTCTAATGGCCGTAGACCCATTACATAGGTATTCTAATGAATCAGAAAGAGTAAACTAGGCCATTTGTGGTGATTTCAAATTGGAAAAACCCTTTGGTCCCCATGGTTTATACAAAAATATTTTAGCGCTTTAAGGGTTAGTAGATATATGATTGAGGAACGACTGAATTTGAAAAATATTCAGACATCCCAGCAAACAATCACTGCGCGTAAACCCTTAAAACGCGGAAATATTTTTACATAAACCAACATCTTTTTCATTCTAAATGTCTTAGTTAGCTCTTTCTGCTTCATTTTCAATACTTATGTTTTGGGTATACGGCCATTATAAATATTTTACTTTTTCAGTGCGGGTATCAACTATAGAACGTCAGAATCCGACGTTTAAAGTCGGTACTCGCATTGAAAGGGTTAAGACAACGCTGGCTACATCTTGGGCCACAGTCTGCGACACTGGACCAACATTAAGTCATCCTTGGCGATGCTTTCCGGGTATCCACTATTACTAACGTCTAAGCCTGCACAGTGCACCACCAATATGGCGTAAGTCTATTGTACACTGAGCACAGTCATCAACATGAATTTGCAGTGCTTCTCTTTAGTCCCACTCGTATGGTCAAAGCTCAAACAAAATTGGGGATTTGCGACGTAACTATTTTTGTTCGGTGAATCGAGACGCCTCAGCTGTTTTTATCAAGATCGTTGTAGCCAGATAGAGACACAAATTCTTTGGGAGTATACGTGCCCGACCAGTTCCAACTGATTGGTGTGACAACACATATGCCGGGGCGAGACCTCGCGAGAGAAAATAAGCCATTATCTAAAAATTGCCACAAAACTACAGTGCGTAATTTTCAAATCAGGGATTTATGTGATTGGTCTGAGAGAGCACAGTGGCCTCTGAGGTGGAAACTGAGGGGAGAGTACAGCCCAATATGTGGAGAAAATGATGAGAAATACGATCACCAGGTCCACTATTATATCATGTATGATTAGATTTGTCTGCAGCGCTGCTAAAAACACTGACCTGCAAAGGCTGTAGCTTCCCTTGGGTGATTGTTGTAGACTAGACAGTGCGTCCGTACCAATCAAATCTAAAGTCTAAAGTCTAAAGCTAAACAAATATGAGGAATTTTCACCGACCTGAAATTGTGGGTCGCTTTGTTGTAGGAAAATTAAGTCTGTTTTCAGGGATAAAAAATGATGCCTTAATGCATCGTGAGGAATTAAAGGGTTGAAGGACAAAAAATACAGGGCATAAGTGGTTTGTAACTTCTAGTTTAAAATGTAATGCCCACCGTCAGTCCAATCCTGGATCCGCCAGTGAAATATTACGGGAGTAATGTTCACTAAGAACCGGACAAAACCAATACCACAAAACGCATGACGGAGTTATCTAGATTTACACGGCATTTTTGTACAGTATCTAGTTGTAATTCTCAGGTAGCCCACCTCAGTCCAGAAGAGAAAACACTTCTAGTGCTGAGCCAATAAATACAAGCGAGAATACAATACCACCAATATAAATACAAACATTGGGCTTCGATAGACGTTTTTGGTCACCTTGTAAAGTAACAGTTTCTCAGTCTCTCAGTTTTGACGACATATGTGACTATTTTTAAGCTATGCAAACGGTGCTCATTAATTTGAGTGCTGCATGGGAATAGGCAGCACACGTCGAATGAATAAGGTGTGAGCCTTTGGGCGAACACATTATTTATTGAACATGCTTGCATTTTCTTCAGACGGTCAACTAGATAACAAAATTGTCATCATTCGTCATACAAACCAAAAACACAGCGCGATATAGGCTGATATCTACATACGAGTGTGAAAAATGATATTTTAAGACATGGTAAAGGGCGTACAACTTATAGCAGTATATTCCTCTCCACATTTGTTGTTATAACCAATGTAATTTGGTTAATGCGTACATGTAGTTCTTGATACCATCACACATCACAGATATTCAGATATTCTTCCACTACAAATCTTACATCGTCCAGCGATAGTTCGGTTCACACATGATTTATTAACCTCGTGTTCCTACGTGATTGGCTGGTGGTCTACCACGTGTTACTTTGTCATATTGCCCCTTGGGCTCCTAGGACCGTATATAGGCCTACGCTTTAGCCAAGTTTTTTGCCGAATTATACTACATTGTAATTGATATAATAGATTTGGGTACATGCTTTTAGTTAATCAAATAATTAAATTTGGGAGATGTCTATTTTCATAAATATATATTTTTTCTTTCATTTCAAGCTGAAAATTGCATTAGCAATTGCCAGCTGGAAATGACAAAAAAATAGAAACAAGCAATGCAGCAGCAGACGGGTTGAACAAGGTCATGTCTCCAAATATTAAAAAAGAAACACTGATGTAGAAGGTAAATGTTGATACGTTTACCAGCATGCCCTCGTCTACACTTATATCATTTGTACACCTCACTATCTGACGTCTTCGATTTTTGTCGGGGAAGTTTTCCTGACCTAAATATACAAATAGACATCGCGGTTCGATTACCAGTCTCTCCAGTGCGCTAGTGTATCGCGCTAGCGTTACAATGTGTGCACAGAAAAGAATAATGTCGGACGCGAGAAAATACACATCAAGGTGAAGAATACTTGTTAACCCTTTGAGCACTGAGATATTCAATTTAAATTTTAAGTCACTTGAAGTTGTGTCTCGCTACCGCGACACACAACTTCAAGTGACTGAAAATTGGTCTGATTTGCAAAATTTAAGTTCCAACATATATCAGTGATTCAAGATTGGAAGCATATTTTACTTTTAAAAACTAGTTATACAGGAGCTAATAGAAGGACAGAATGTCTACTATATTCGACATCGGTGTGCTAAGGGTTAATTATACGCGAGTACAAATCTAAAAAAAAAATGAAAACAAAAGACATGCCGCTTTGGTGGAGCTCATGACTACCAGTTCTGCATTACTCGGTGTGAAGCATGCTGGAGGCCGTATATGATGCAACACCCGGTACACCGGGATACCGTTGTACCCCGGGGTACTGCGTGATTTGCAGCGCCACCTTGTGAATGCGGCGGCAATTTGCGTTGCAATAGGTTTTGACATTGGAAGATATTTTACCAATAGTCCTTAGTGACGTGAATGCCCCCAAAACAAGAATATTTTGCAAAATATGAACGTTTCACATCTTTTTTGTCCTCTTTTAAAATTGTTTTACAGTTTTTGGTACCCAGGGTACAGCATTGAAAAATAAATTTTAAATAATTAAACAAAATGGCGGATTTCTATTTGGTACCCCAGGGTACCGCGTGGTGCATCATATAACCCTTACAAACGCTGAAATATTTTGGTATAAACCATGAAGACGAAAGGGTATGTTTGAATTTGAAATCATCATAAATGTCTTTTCTCTTCATTTGAATACCTATCATGTGAAACGCAGTGACGTTACCGGAAACCTTTTAAATGACCACTCGTGGAAAAGAATGTTACATAAGTCCCTCCTTCCCCATACTTCATTGTATAAGATTGCTAGGTGAAAACATTGCAAATCAAGGCCATTGAGTTTCACAGAATGTGATGTGTCTACGGCCATTATTAAACGTTTAATTCTTTCAGGGGACTTTAGACGTCAGATCTGTCCATAAACACCAGATTCTGACGTCTAAAATCGTTCCTCACACTCAGAGGGATGTATACGGATCTAGCAGTACAAGGGTTAACCCATAGCATGCTAAGTTAAGTTATTTAAATTTTCACCCACTTGAAGTTGTGTCTCGCTACCGCGACCCACAACTTCAAGTGGGTGAAAATTACCCATATTTGTTTAATTTCAGCAAAAATATTTGCAAATCTTGATGTTTAGACACATTTCATTACCGATAACAGTAATTTGGTCGACTAATAAAACAAATTAAAATGACAATAATCGTGATCAGCAGGATAAGGGTTGTCTCTTTACTTATCCATGCCGTCACTGCTATATATGTGTGTGTTATATTATCAGTTCAGCTCAGCTCTGGCTACGCCGTGCCCAAATCTGGAGCCCATCCCACTAAGGATCTGAAAATTAGGATCATCTCAACTTTCTCTTATTTGAGATTTATCCTAATTTTTCTAATGAAAATGAGAGAATGTTAAGAAAATTTCAACTTAAAGATTCTTAGTGGGATGTGCCCATGAGCTGATAATATAACACCTTTTAGTATGGAACTTGTAACAAAATCCTAGCAAGCCATTTTTCTTCACCAAGTTGTAGTATAAGACCCCTAGAAACACCCTCACCTCTCAAGTTTTCGTGAATCGCCACATTTTCAGGTATCGATAATTGGCTTAGGAATCACAGACAGAGCAATAATACTATTTTATTCCAGGTTCACCTTCTTTAATTACTGACAAAAAAGCGCTGGATAATAAACAAATATCAGAAGTGCACTTGCACGGTGGTTCAAATATCGCCTCTCCTGCATCTTCTCATTCACAGCTGATGAAATGTAAGGAGGCTGGGCCATACATACTAAGTACAAACCTCTCAACCCATGTAACAGACCTAATGTAATCAACAGGCGTTGAAACAATGTCTGATTACCGTCGTAGGCGGTGATCCATCATTAGACCAAAATCTGGTCAAAGTTGGTGCAAGATGGATTGTAAATACAGATCGAAAGCATAATTATCAGATTATAAAAAACAAACTCTCTTAACTCTTGTCCGTCAATATAAATAACGCTAATCTTCACCTACTATAACTCCACCGTCGCAATTATTCACGACATAGAATGTTTTGAATATAGTTTATTACCGAAAAAGTGTAGTCACGGAGTAATGTCTTTCCAATTATTTCCCGTAAAGTGAAAATATTTGTTACAGAAATACTCACCTGAAAAGGGGAGACCGGAGGCTAATTGGACTAGAAGCCATTTTGACTGGAATCCATTTTGAAACTGGAATCCATTTTGTCCACAGTATAGCATGAAACATGGGTCAAATTTTCACCCTTTCAGTGCGGGGATCGATTTTGACGTCAGAATCTGACGTCAAATGTCGCTCCCCGCACTGAAAGAATTACCGATTTATAATGGCCGTAGATCCATAACATAGGTATTCAAATGAAGTAAAAAGAGCTAACTAAAACATTTATAATGACTTCAAATTGAAAAAAACCCTTTGATCTCCATAGTTGGTATAAGAATAATTCAGCACTTTAAGGTTAAGACTGTTTGGAAAAAACAGCAGCTTCACCCCTAAGGCCTTGTGCTGTTGACACCGTCTATATACGTTTATGAAGGGCGTCCGCAGCTTTCCAACATAGGGGAGGGGGGAAGGGGGTCCAAGAGACAAAATTTAGACAAATATGGGGGTTCCGGTGGTTCTCCCCCCGGAAATCCGGAAAATTTAAAAAAATCTGCAGCTCAAGAGGGAGACCTCTGACGCCCCCCCCCTTTTGCACACCCCTGTTTAAAGGACGTTTTAAGCCAAATAAACATCCTCCAAATTTATAGGATATGTTCTGCTAGTCATTTCTTTCAAGTTGGGAGGTGTTTATTTCTCATAAATAGACATATTTTTCGTCATTTGAAGCTGGAAATGGCGTTAGCAATTCCAGCTTCAAATGAATGAAAAATAGTAGCTACCAATTCCAGCAGCACAAGAGTTGAAGTTTATCTCGACTGACGTGAACATAAAAATGAACGCTTTGACCTTGTTTTCTGGTGAAATACACGTGTGGTATACATTGCAGAGCGACACTCTAAAAATGAGGTGTGTATGGTGCAAAGGAGAAAATGCGGATCTAATAAAAATCAAGAGCAGAGAGTTCATAGAAATGTCAAATGTGAGCACAATAAAGGATCAGTAATGGTTAACTTGTATATGAAATTTGATTTATATTACAGAAACAAAACCTAACTGGTGGACAGACGTCCAGACAGGCCTACACAGGGGATAGGACGGGCGAGCCACGTGAACACAATAAAGCTCGCTGCCGAAATTTGGCTGAAATTAAATGGAATAGCATCGAAATTGATGGAATAGTTTGTGGTAGATGCTCAGCATATCAAACAAATTTTCATTTGAGCTCAGGTTAATGTAAGATGGTCGGGGTCCCAGCCCACAAAAAATATTCATACAAATAAAAGTTACGATCCTCTAACTTTTCTAATGTAAAAGAGAGAAAGTTATGATATTTTAAATATTAAGATGTTAGTGGGATGGCCCCGACCCTATTATTAAAGGGACCCCTTGGGATGAGACATTTTCAATCTTGTCAATTTTGAAAATTTAATTTATATGAAGCTATATCGTCTACTGATCTTAATTGAAAATACGAAAAAGTCAAAAAACAATTTTAAAGCACCGAATAAGAGTGAAATAGTTGTATTTCCAGGTCGTATATTGCCATGTAAACAAAACAAGTCAGCAATATTCAGCACCTTACATCACATATTCCCACGTATCAGACGGTAAGATCAGAGTAGTCGTCGCTGATTCGTGTCTTATAGTCAGGACACGGGAGGAAACACCTGCAGCACTGATTGTCTACCCAACGCTGGGCCGATGCCATCAGCATGTGGCCCAATGCTGTGAAAACATTCAATCGTTCTTCAGGTATACAAATAGTTTGTTTGGGTTACTTCTGGTTTCATAGAAATGTTGCTTAAAAATATTTGTAAAAATATGAAAATTCTGAAAAAAATAAAAACATAATCCGTGGGATACACTACTTCAGTACGGAATTAAAAACGAAAATTGCTGTCATCCCAAGGAGCTGCTTTAACTGAAAAAGCAACAAAACTGCTACTTTTTGCACCCAAACAGCGTCTAATAGGACCTCAAAATGGGTTCCTGTTCATCTATAGTCAGGGAGACTGTTGATAATGGGCGCAGCCGGATGTAAGCCACTTTATCAGTATATACGACATCACGTCTAAATATATGTATATAGCGGCAGAGCTAACAGCTAGACTAAATGACTCAAGTGTTACTCTGCACACAACAGCCATTAAAGTCTGCCCAATCAGCGTAAAGCACAGATAACGGCACACTTCACGCTCTTACGTAAATTTGGTGGGGGTGGCACTCTTGGGCTCGCTACATAGACTAATCGTCCCCTCAGGAAATGAACTGCACAAAGCAGCGAATAAGTCTCTTTAACCTTTTCACTACCATACATGACGGAAATTTCCGTCGTCATTCGTCAATGAACGTAACCATAAAATGACACAAATTTTCGTCAAATATATACTACATTTATGTATTTTTCGTCATTTGAAGCTGGAAATTGCGTTAGCAATTCCAGCTTCAAATGACGAAAAATATAACTCCTACACCAGTATATCTGGATCCTGGCATGCACTCCGGCCTGGAAGTCAAAGGGTTAAATCCAGAGGGAACTGGAACAGAAACAGTAGTACAATTCCCAGCGAACATAATACGTTCACCCAGTGTTGGTACATAGTTGGGCCAACCTTGACCCGACACTGGTTCAACGTATCGTGTTTGTAGGGAATGTATACTGTCCTACTGAATTGGGTGTCTATTTTTCTTCATTTAAAGCTAGAATTGCTTTTCTTAAAAATAGACATCTCCAAAATTGAAAGTTGTCCTCAACAAAACATGTTCAGTGACATTTTTTGAAAACGTACATATACGTTCCTAGCCGCACAATCATACACACTAGGCTACATTTTGTTCACCTTGGCAGATTTCAGGGTTACCACAACATTTCAAAAACAACAAGAGCATACTCGACAATAGTCCGCCGCCATTATTAAACTTGTATTGCGCCCACAAGGTCAACTTATTGACGTAAAATGCAAACAATCGCAATAAATCGGTCATTTTAATTTATTTTTCAGCCATTATTGAACTTGTCCGAGAACTGGTCACTAGTAACATGCATAACAAATTTGGGAAGGATACATGAAAAAGTTATCGCGCACACAAGGTCAAATTATTGCCGTAAAATGCGAAAAAAAGCGCAATAAATCGGCCATTTAAAAAAAATGTCAACTATTATTAAATTGTCCGAGAACTGCTTATTAGTAACATGCATAACAAATTTAAAGATGATAAATAAAAAAATGTTCAAGTTATCGCGCCCACAAGGTCAAATTATTGAAGTAAAATTCGAAAAATCGCAATAAATCGGCCATTTTGACTTTTTTTCAGCCATTATTGAACTTGTCCGAGAACTGGTCATATTAACATGCATAAGGCGTTTGGGAAAGATACATGAAAAAAATTCAAGTTATCGCGCCCACAGGTAAATGTTAACGCCGACGGCGACGCTGACGACGCCGTACTTCAATTGCAATAGCCAACCTTTTTTAATTAAAATTAAAAGGCGGGATAAAAATGAAAAATATAAAATCGCTGAATTTTTTCTTATGAACCAAGAAACCAATTAGCGCTTTTTTTCATTTGAATACCTATGTTATTGGTCTACGGCCATCATACATCTTAAACTCTTTCATTGCGGGGATCAACCCTAGACGTCAGCATCTGACATCTAGACTCTGGCGTTTATAGTCGGTTCTCGTACTGAAAGGGTTAAAAAAAGTAACTATAAAACACGATTGTCCATCAATACTACAACGAATATGTTTATTAATACAGTCGTTAAAAGTACTCATAGATATAGCATATATCTGCCTGTCCCTCCCAACATTTTAATCTTTATCTTCACGTATATTTCTTCAAATTTTCGGTCGTTTTTACTCGTTGCTAAGTAAATGAAATTACCTGATTTTAATAAACACGTAAGTGTAATACATGTATAAACAGAAAACACAAACCATTTGCATAACATGTGCGTACAATGTTGGACCAACGTCGAAGACGTTGGGCCGCCATTGTACAAATGTTTTGAGTTTCTGGGCTATATCTAACAAAAACGTGATAGATTCTATAATTTATAGTAAAATCTATTTTCACAAAATCACCATTATGACGCATACACGTAAAAATCCTCATCATGACATATATTCGTCGTGGGTGTTTGAATGGCACGTCTCCTATTATTGTCTTAATATAGCTAGGCGTGATGAACTAACTACCCTCCCCCAAGTCAAGACGTGCGGCTATCATACAATATAATGAGACTACAAGGACATTGTCACCTTTATAAAGGTTACTGTCAATTACACCTCACACCCATGTGATATTTGTCGTCAAAGTTTACCATGATTATATACATGTATTGGTAATTTGACGCTAAAAACACCACGATCTCAGGGGTGATGTAGGCGGCGGCCCGTCTACAAGTACAGATTATCTGACAGTAAAAAAGGAAAGTTCACAAACTTTAGTCCGTAAATCATTAGTAACCATTAGGATGAGTATTTTTTCCCGGCCCTATTCACGATGATAATTGACAATTTTAGGTTTAATCTATGAGCTAATCAGTTTAAATTGTCAATCATTTGGAAGTTGTGTCTCGCTAGAACTTCGAGTGACTGTCACTGAAAATGATTCCTTTTTGTAGCATAGTCATGAACAGTCCCCTTGACAGTGTTTGACACAAACTTTTATGAGCAGTGGTCCACAGCAAGTTTGTAACTCTTAAATCATTTTTTTTTCACGTTTGCTATGTGTTTCCACAACGTTAATTTTGTAAAACCAAAAAAGGCATGACAGGAGACAGTTCAAGGATGCTGATCGATCTCAATGTCAATAATTCATGACCCTAATGATTACAAACATTACATTATTTTTATCCATGGAGTGGACGAGTAATAATCTATGGGGATCTTGGGATCACATATACCATCTTGAGATCAACTCTCCTGCGCCAAGAAATGCCTCAAGGAAACAGAGATGAATATGGATGCAGTTTACAATTTGCTTATTCCTGCCTGAAGGGTTTTCTTAATCTCTCTTGGCAAACACTAATCTGGACGCTTTATGTCAAGGTCGTACGTGTTTTGTTTAGTCAACTAGACCACGTCCCTCCCAGTGTAGGCACTTAACAGCACATAACCACCTGGTTACGTTTACATCATTCACGCGCAGGAATCACAAGCGGCCATTTCCCCAGCAAAGACGAGGCATTTCCCCAATGTTGTTTTGATGTTGGGCCGACGTCGAAGACGGCGGGCTAACATCAAAACGACATTGGGCAAATGCCTCGGTTAGCACTGCGGATTTGAAAAGGGCTAGATTGTCCGCCATCTAACATTAAACGTAACGTCGCCGCAATGATGGGCCATCATATTCGATGCTGAGATAGCATTCGGTAGTAGCTCAGTGTTGACTTTTACAGATGAATGTAGGGGGTGTTTCGTCTGGTTTGCTTGCAAATTGGGGCCTATTACACCCGGTGACATTGGGTTATTACACCAACCTGGCCAGTAAAACCTCAACCATTACGAGAACTTGCTAAAATAAAAACGTAGCTTCGGCCATAAAGAACCTTAAAATTATCTTAACTTTCTCTCATTTCCATTAGAAAGTTAAGATTTATCTTATCTTAAATAAGATGTTTAGTGGGATGGGTCCCAGCTACTGAGAGGGTGGGGGGCTTGTAATAATAAAAACTCTGAAAGTGAAAACCCAGTATCATTCAACGAGGCGTGTATGTATTGCCCTAAATGCAGAACTTTACTTACATACTGACATAGCGACAAGTACTCGTGAATACATCTTGAACTATTGAATACATCTTGAATTATTATCATCCGTTGAATGAATAAAATACATGAATAATAATAAGTGAGTCAGTGGTTTTGACTATAACGCTCTAAATGCAGCACTTCAGTGAGAAAGACCAACTAGTTGAAAAATACAGTTTGAACCATACAATAATATCCCATGAAGTACGAATGAATGAATGAATGAATGAATGAATGAATGAATGAATGAATGAATGAATGAATGAATGAATGAATGAATGAATGAATGAATGATTAAAAAAAATAATTTACTTAAATGAAGAATGGATGAGGCTTTGTCACTATTGTGCACATACATGCAGGTCATTATTCAATAAATAACATTTTAAGTTCGTTTTAATCTGTTTTATTAGCAGGTTAAATCACAGTTATTGGGAATTAAATGAGTGTTTTAACATCAAGATTTGCAAATGTTTTCTCTCAAATTAAAGAAATATGAGTAATTTTCAGCCACTTGAAGTTGTGGGTCGCGGTAGCGAGACGCAACTTCAAGTGGCTGAAAATTAGAATTATTTAATTTAGCGCTTTAAGAGTTAAATATGATACATAAATGTGACTGTGGAGCGCAAACGAACAACAACAATCTATATGGTGATTTAGGCGCTACCTGAATTTCCAATGAACAGTCAGAAAAAAGTATGAATACATGTCATCCATGAACACGTATTCAGAACAGGTTTTATCTGGTAATCAGTGTCATTAAAATGCCTTGTAGCACTTTTTTTAAATAAAAATTATCAAATAAAAATTTATAAATACATTACAATAATGACTTTGAATGAGTTTTAAATTTTCGGCTGAGATTTATCCGTCCGAATAATTGAGTGTGTATCCCCTTCAATTCCAGAGTAGTTAAATTTGTAACCATTGTTCTGCTAGGGCCGTATATATAATACGTCTTCCAGCAATTTTCATACAAAATGAAACGTCACACAAACTGACAAATTAGCTTGTGGGGCAAACTCAGCTACTCAAATCATTCACTATGGGAGACGTCCATTTTCTCATCAACAGATATATTTCTCATCATTAGAAGCTGGAAATTGCGTTAGCAATTCTAGCTTCAAATGATGAAAAATAGGAGAACAAGAGCTAATATACAGACGAGTTATTTAGTATTTTGCACGTCGGTTTATCCTATCTATCCGGTGTTAGGACGGATTGGTGGGTGTGGGGAAGAAGCTCATTAAGTCAGCTTATGATGGGCCTGATACCCATTACCGCGGGATGATGTCTTCTTCATTAAACATAACGACGCCGGAAAGGTATCAGCGAAAAACATGAACCGGAATCACCAGGACTGGATCACTGCCGGTTTAATGCTGGGCCAGCGTCTCAGACGGTGAATCAACATCAAAGCAGCGGTGGGACAACGTCTCTTGTTTTCTGGGGAGATGACGGAGAAAATTAGGTGTTTCTTGTGACAATATTAGTGAATTAATTCGTCCCCCTGGTAGAACATGTTGTCCCCTTGAACATAGAAGGGTGTGTCTGCAGCATTACATAGTGGCAGAAACACCCTTTCATATCCAAGGAGATATATTAACATGCCTCCACACCGAGCCAGTTTACCATGTATCTGAGTAATGAAATAATCCATTGAGAACCTATTATGTCATTTATGAAATTCACCAGAAAAGACGATTCGCTCACATGTTACTGAAATATTACCAACAAAATAGTCCGTTAGACAATCGGCCATTGCTGCAGGGTAGTTTGACCTTAGTGATGTACTGTACAACAAGATTGCTATAGAAACGTGCAGTATGTTCTGAGGGGTGCATACGCTACCGAGTCCTATATGCTCAGCTGGCACCGCATAGTCATTGATGTCAGTGGAAAAGCAGGGGGATTCTCGTTTCCTAAACAATGTACTAGTTCCAGCTAAGATGGGTGGGTTCGAAGGCAGGAATAAACACTTTTGTTGTGATTTAACAGCAATAGAGCGTGTATGCATATCTACATCAATTATAGATTACCTGGTAGAACAGGCATAATTTGTCATGTTAGGCTGGATGCCAATGATAGTATTAATTCTAAATAGAACGCTCTGACATAATGTACGGAAAATAACAATCATTTTGTTTTAATTTTTCCTAAAATATTTCCAAGAACACATATGTTTCAAAACATTTATCTAATTATAATACTGATATTATTATTTATCCTAAATATCTCCATGGATTTTTTTTCAACTATAACGACTTATAATCAGCGACATTATTCATTACCTATCTCTTACCCTTTAAGGACGGTTTGAGTTTTATTATCATCAAATATAATCACGGCTTTTCTTTGTTAGCACTTCAAACAGTACCTTCAGAGAAACAGCGAAATTTTGAAATGATAGGCCTACATTTTGACAAATCTGAATAATTTTCACTCGCTTGAAGCTGTGGATCGCGTAAGCGAGACACAGCTTTAAGCGAGTGTAAATGACTTTGCGCTCTAAAATAAAACAATTAATTATTACTCTCTGCCGTATCAGTTTCTAGGGAGGTGAGAAAATCCGGAGAAAACACGGCTAATTTGTCATTATGACGTCACAGTAGCGTAATTAGGGACACGTCTAATCACAGGCAAAACCAGACGCTTTCTCAATGCTGGCGCAGCGTGCGAGATGCACCACTGAAACAACGTTGTGTCAAGTTTTATTATCATCACCGTCACAAAAATCACTTTTACCACCTCGTTTCCATAAACATGTTGATTAAGCCTCCATCCACATAGCTTTTCAAACGTTTATTCTTTCTAACTCATTTTGCTAATATTTCATGCAATATTATTTGATACTATTTGTGGTGTTACAGATTGAAACACCCCATACATTGAAATCACCTTCCCCCCCCCCCCCCATCCACATTTTAAGGAGTGAGCGTCCACAGTTTCATTATACGTCCGTACCTGCGGAATAAAAACTTGAGACAACCACCCCGCACCGCAATGCCTAATCGTCTTATGTATAGCCTATATTCATCCTCTTGGATATGAAAGGGTGTATCTGCAGATACACCCTTTCATATCCAAGAGGACGTATTATGTACCGGTGGTAATGTGTTAATCTGGTGATCAGAGAGCGGCTTCATTACGTACATTGCTTACACCTAGCTGAGTCCTGTCTGCAGGCGTAACATCTTCAGTATCATAATAACGTCATAATCAGAACAGAGACGTTACATCAATGATACAAGTCTCATCTCACACAAAAACCCCGCTGGATTATCTACGCCAGGATGAGTCCATTTTCCCAATCCGCCCATCTAAAAAACTAAAGTCTAAGACAGAATTATCTGGAGCGCATGCTTTCTGTCGATTTCTCCGTCAATTCAGAACCGATTACATTGAAATTTTGCACAGCACATTTCTGAGTCATGTCCTAAGACGTAAAAAATTCTCAAAATTATATACAATATTTCAAAAGTTAGACCATTTGACATGTAATAATATTCCAGAATTAGTGTAATGGGTTCATAGAGGGACGTCGTATTTTCAATTTACTACATGTCAAATGGTCTAACTTTTGCAATTCTGCTTTAAACTTTATGTAATTTTCACCGATGTTCATGACTGAGAAATGTCCCACGCAAAATCGGTTCAGAATTAACGAAGAAATCGACGAAAAGCATGCGCTCCAGATAATTGAGTCATAACTTATACATGTATCAGTTAATCCACATCATAATGGCGAACAGAGGAGCGAGCGTGAGGACGGGGTGCTTTCTTCTTTTTAGTGAACTGGATGCGACTGCCTTCGACACGAAAACATTAACCCTTAGAACACTGATGTCGACTACAGTAGACATTCTCTGTTTTTTTTAGCACCTGTATAACCAGTTGTTAAAAATAAAATATGCCTTCAAACTTGAAACACTGGTATATATTGGGACCTAAATTTCACAAATTTTTAGTCACTTGAAGTTGTGTGTCGCGGTAGCGAGCCACAACTTCACAGTGCTCTAAGGGTTAAAAGCACCGCGTTAGATATTTCCATGTCAGTCCATCGTCAGTTTCAATGGATTTCTCCAGTTAATCATATCATAACAATAATTTACCAAAATATATCGCGTTCACCAACTTTACGCCGGATATCGTGAAAAATGACCTTTTAAGGCCCAGTGCCTTAAAAATATTTTGGAAAAAAATCCCAGGCACATAGGCTATATCTGTGAAAAATAAATGTATACAAAATTCATAATTTAAAAAAATCCCCCCCCCCCAAAACTTTTTCTAAATTGGAGAAACCACTCCAATATTATGCTCAATTATTTTCAAGCTGGCTGGCGTCAGGCATTTTCATTTCAATGGTTTGTTCCCAAAAGTTAACCAAATCATCAGAAATACATAAAGAACCACAATATCAAATTTGAATGCGATCCAAATTTCATGAGATCTCTTTTGTTGCGGCGGAGACGGAAAAATTCTGAACAGTTAAAACATTATTATAATAATAAGCATCGTATAATGAAAAGACACATAACGCTTTATTTACCAATCAAAATTACACTCTCACTCATGACACTATCATCGGACCGATGATTTGCGCAACGCCTTGAAGTTACAATCTGACTTCCTCCTGATTGGCAGCCGAGAGTGCTGATCGCTTAATAGTCAATGTATAAATCTGGTAAATGACTTTATAAACAGGAAAGAACAATAGAGATTATAGTTTCAGGATCATATTTTTTTCGTGTATGTGTTTCGTCAACCCCCCTCCCACACTCTCCACTATTCGTGTAAGCAAAACCTCTCTGTGAAAAACGAACGACTAAAAGAAAACAGATGCAAGCACGCTCGTTTAGCAAATGAAAGAATTATTGAAAGAAATATACTCTGTAGAATAAACGAGCGGCGGTTGAAGATAAGAAGAGTAATTAGCAGAATCCAGCTGCGTTTTCTTTTCGTGATCAAGTTATCAAATGAAGTAAGGGTATTCCCAGCAAACACAAGACGTTGAACCAATGTTGGTTTAACGTTGGCCCACCGTCTACGACGCTGGCCCAACATTAAACCAACATTGGTTCAACGTCTCATGTTTGCTGGGCTGTCCGGTATCGTGTGACTGAATAGAGCTGTTTTTTTTACAGAGAATAACCGTTTTTCTAGGAGACATTCTTGGGAATTGTATGAAAGTGGAGCAGCCATGAGGGATAATGAAAAATATACAAAAAAGTAACAAGGCTATAAATATCCTGGCGATAAAAGGAAGAATAATTATATTGGGATCAAGGGCTACGCGGAGATGAAAGTTTTTACTTTTATTACTTTTAGGGATCAGAAAGTGTGACATGTGAAAGCTGGACGTGATTAATTCTGAAGAAAAGTCCCCAAATAACACGCTTACACAAAGAGAGCAGGATTACCCGTTGGAGTGAAGATTTTTTGATAATTTCATGAACACCAACCTTTTTTTTATGTTTTTAACCTTTCAGTGCGGGGATCGACATCTGACGTCATATTCTGACGTGAAAAGTCACCGAAAAGTATTAGAGTATTAGAAGGAGTGGTTGTGGAAATATTATTATTACTTTAATTATTATTGTTATTATTATTATTATTATTATTATTATTATTATTATTATTATTATTATTATTATTATTATTATTATTATTATTATTATTATTATTATTATTATTATCATTATTATTATTATCATTATTATTATTATTATTATTATTATTATTATAATAATTATTATTATCATAATTATTATTATTATTACTTTAATTATTATTATTATTATTATTATTATTATTATTATTATTATTATTATTATTATTATTATTATTATTATTATTATTATTATTATTATTATTATTATTATTATTATTATTATTATTATTATTATTATTATTATTATTATTATTATTATTATTATTATTATTATTATTATTATTATTATTATTATTATTATTATTATTATTATTATTATTAGTAGTAGTAGTAGTAGTAGTAGTAGTAGTAGTAAGTAGGACCAGTAGTAGTAGTAGTAAGTTAAGTATGTTTGTAGTATTGCTAACAATATCGGATGAATGAGATTATTTTCTTTCTGTGATTACGGAGAGAAAAACCTATACTATTACTAGCACGTGCAAATAGTCCTTAGCTCAACGCCGCCTTTAAAATAAAATGTTGAAAATGTTGTGGTTAACCATTCCTTTAGGCTGCATAGGGTGCTTGTTGAAGTACCTACCAGATGTTGAGGTGCCTGATTTAGCAGGCGACATGCGACCATATGTGTGGTGGGCGATAGTATGAGATGTGGAGCACATATGGTGGCTGGTCACCACAACCCTTTGAGCATAGGCCTACAGCTAGATTATTCTCGTTTTTATTCTCCTTGAGATGTAAATTGCTGAAGCAGCAATTTACATCTCAAGGTGAATAAAAATGACGTGATTTTATAAAATGCCCAATATCAAAATAAAGTCTCAGAACTTGATTAGGTTGATGGAATAAATTACTTTCTCATAAACATATTTTAGCAGGAATATGCCATGTGGTGCATTTACGGGATATTATAATATGCAGAGTTAATCAATAAGTTATATAAATTTTTGTTTTAGCTCCTTGAAGTTGTGTTTCATAACGGCGACCTTCAAGTTCAAGTGGATAAAAAAATACTTACACGTGTATATTTGAATCCAAACATGTATGACAGAAGTCTACAAGTGTCTCTTTTCTTGCTTAAAAGACAAATAAAGAGGCTGAACAATATCTACAGACGTAAATCGCACTTTAACGGTCAGGGTAAGATGTGGGGCCCATATGGTGACTGGTCAGCCTAACATAGCAGGCCGTAGCACTTTAAGGGTTAGGGTGAGATGTGGAGCCCATATGGTGACTGGTCAGCCTAATATAGCAGGCCGTTCTGGAGTGGTCGGGTGTGATTTATAACATTAGACCCCCAGTAAACATCATATCAATGCTGATAACAGATAACAGCGGGAATTTCCGTCAATAAAATTTAGATATAAGTTCTGTCCAAAATTTGGCCAAATATATTGGAATTAAATAGTAGTGGAATTAAATGCTTATTAACATATGTCATTTCGTTAAAGTGTCGATTGCGACACTTGGTCCCGAAATTGCAGCTAAATTGTCAACTTTTAAATTGACTATTTCCATTGAAGACAAGGAAATAATTGCTTAATTTTATTGAATTATTAATTATAAATAAATTAATAGTTCTGGCGGGCTTCTAACTTTTTTATTGCCTTTTTTGTGCATACACTGAAAATATTCCATCGACGCTTTATGGTAAAAAAAATTGTCAAGGTGACAAGGAAGAAATAAACCATTGACTTTTAATCATTCTGGCTAAATATGTGACAATCACCACATAGTTCAGCTGAAGGTCATGTTCAATGATTACGGCCCAGGATATCCCTCATCGGCAGGTATTATATAAATAGAAGAATGTCATACATATGTGGTGTTATTGACAATGGCGCAGCAGTACGTGACCAGATGTGATGTAACAGACACGCTCCTAATTTGACCGCACTTTATTAACAGCTATGTCAACAGTCCTAAACACCACCCACCTGGTGTAGCCTACTTAAATACAAAAACATAGAGACATAACTCAAAAATTTCCCTTTATTTTGGGAGATAGACATGTCTGTCTATTTTTAACATATGTGTCGTAATTTGAAGCTGGCACCTACTATGTTGACCCAGTATATGAAAGAGAAATAACAGCATGTGTTTCTTAGTGGTACCAGTCTAAGTGTAGTACTCGACACCAAAAATGAGTGACGGCTGTTGATTGCCAATGTAACACCCCGTGACGTAAAATTACGTCATTTCGTTGGATGTGTTTATATATTATACACTTGGGCCATTTTTCTCAAGGACGAAATCACTTATGTAAACATTTTAGACTTGTATGTAAACTACAATTGTTTTAGACATTGATTAAGGGCTCACCAAATTTAACATGAGTTAAAAAAAAAGTTTCTATTCAAGAAAATAACTTGTTTGTTTTTAAATTTTGTTTCAAAGGTAAATTTACCGGGACACAAATCAATTTGATGAAACGCGGCGTCTTAAGGGCCCGTCTAAATAGCAATGCCAACAGCCATAAATTGACAAACTCCTCCAGAGCAACCTTGTGAGTTTATGACTGTTGCCAATGCTATTAAGACGCAATATGTCACCAATTTGTTTCCGTTTACCATAGTTTTATATAGCTTGGGTGTATTTGATGAGTCGATAACACATACGATAAATAAAATATCCTGGCGTTTACTGCTAAATTCCCCTGTCCCAGCAGGTGTAATCATCAATGATTTGTCGGGAAAATACAGAAGAGCCAACCACACAGCCACAAATCGACCAACAAACCAAATCGACCAAATAACCAACCCGACCGTCCTTCTATCCGCCGTCCGACGAACATCTAAACAACCAACCAATACCAGCAAATCAATAAGCAGAAAAAAAGTTTAAAAAACTGAAATCCAGCCACAGAGAAAGGCACAATCAATAAAATAATTAAAACGAATCGAGGCTGAACATGAAAAGATGCAAAGCTTCCTGGAAAATCTATGGCAGAAAGCTATGACCGAAATATACCACTTGTCAAGCTGTCATACTCAAGATTATGCTGCGATAATAACTGGTTTTGTTAACTCAAGACAAACTACTTCTACATCCCTTATTTTGCTCCTCTACACAGCTTTGTAACAAACAAAACCGCGCATGATCTAATTTAGTGCACAATGACAAAACATATCTATCTGGGAATAGAAAACTACTCACATGACCTTTAGAAATTATGTAAGACTATTATTAGAAAAAACACTAGTAAGTACAGAAATATAGAACAATATATAAAAAACAAGATATTAAAAATAGAACCATACAAAAGAGAAATTTTGTTAGAGTATTCGACAGTCTGACAGTTTGATTCAAAGCAAGTGTTCAGGACCCAATGTTGGTTCAATGCTGGCCCACCGTCTGCGACGCTGGCCCAACATTGAAACAACATTGGGTGAACGCTTCGTGTGAACTGGCTTATTCCGTCTCCCGCAGCCGTAACAGCCTGAAGTGGTGACAGATGCACAGCCTATCGTCCCAGTACGGCCTGAGTTTCACCCCAATGATTTCAAATTAACAGAACCCATGATTTAATTTGACGGTGTAATTACAAAATCACGTGCATCTATTTATAGGACAGAGTGAGTGAGCAGGTGAATACCGTATAAATATATCTGCAAGAGGCCCACCAGACAACACAGCATACAAGAGCCAATGACCAATGTTTGGTCAATGTTGGACCAGCGTTGTAGACGGTGGACCAACATTGAACCAAAATTGGTCCAGTATAACTATGTTTGGTGCCGCGAGGTAAAAATACACTATGAACAAATCAAGTTTCCATCTTCAGTTTCACAAACAAGACAATCTCAAAAGTGCAAATTGATATGTTACGTTAAAACATTTTTTGAAAATAACAGATTTTGAAATTATGAATATGACAGATTGCTAAATGTTGGATCTGAAATGAAGCAAACAGTCCATTTTCACACAAGGAGTATAAATAGCGCTGACTGACAAGAAACAAATTAATATGTGAAAATATAAAATTGTGTCATCTGCCACCACGTTAAGCTGAATGAAGAAAATTACACGCTTTTATAAAATACTGGAAGCTAAGAATGTGCGAATTCTCATGGATTCTATTTCATTTTCTACAGAAATAGCTTTTCATTGTGAACAATGCAGTATATTAAGGTAGATCACACTGAGAACATTAAAAAATGAGTATTTCTGTCAGTTTATTTTTAGGCCAAATATTTACCAAACTCTCATATCGATAACAAAGCACATACTTATGTAACTTTCCAAATCTGTTGTTTTCAATAGATTTAAGAGTAAAAATTAACCGTAAACACACTTTCTCAACCTTACATATTTTTATCGAAAGACTGGAGGTTAAAACGATGTTCAGAAAAAAAAACTTTTATTACACGTGTACAGCCGGTGAATGGCCTTGTATTGGTGTCTCACTAAAACCAGAGATAACCCCATATTTTGAGAATACATCGGGATTGTGTAATGCACCAAAAAATCTAAAGCGACAAAAACAATCTAGACTGGTCCAGATATGACAATACTTGATTATAAAGCATGTTGTTAGGTCTACATATGATAAAAAATACCGTGCAAGCACTCAAATACCCCTCGGCTCATGCAGTGACTCTATATATGCCATGTTTCAAGGCAATTAATTGAAAATAAGAACGATTTATTAAAATTGATAAAACCAAAATGGCCGCCGCAGCCTCGTTTTCAGTCTCACATGAAAACGGACAATTCTAATAGACTCACAGACCCCGAAAACCTATATATATACCAGGTTTCGAGGGAATTCTGAAAAAAAGTATAAAAAAAAAATTAGTCGCCAGGTGGCGGCCATTTTGATTCTCGGTGGAAAGCTGAAAATCTAATTAGGTCATCTCCATACTCATGGGCAGCATCACATAAACAAGACTACATAAGTCCAGGAGCTCCCGCTCCGAATTAGAATTTGATTTAAGCAATTTTGTATAGGGTTATTAAAGTAGTCCTAGTCTAGGTCAAAAATCAAGACGCAAGACAACTAGGTCTAAGAAACCCAGTCTATGAGTAAGATAAGAACTAGACAGTCTGTCAGAGATTGCAAACCTCCATTGAAATTAATGATCCTAATCAGTATCCCAGTAATGGTCTACCTATCTGGCATGGTTTACCCGATATCAGGCCAATCGAGTTAACTAATAGCTGATTTACGGTCATTTTGAATTCGATATAAATTAGTTAAAAACTTAGGGTGCATCCTCCCCCGAAACCTCAAATTTTGTTTTATAGTAATGGACTAACATCTAACACAGTTTGCAAAATGTTGGGCATGTGAAAGTAAATAATGACCGATAAGGGGCCATTTTGAATTTGATCGAGTCAGAATTTTTCAAGATGCATCCTCAGCTGATATCTCACATTTCATTCTATAGTAATCGTCTAGCTATCTAGCATGGTTTACCAAATATCGGCCATGTGAAAGTGAATAATGGCCTAAAGGCGGCCATTTTGAATTTGATCAAGTCAAAATTTTCCAAGATGCATCCTCAGCTGAAATCTCACATTTCATTCTATAGTAATGGTCTAGCCATCTAGCACGGTTTACCAAATATCGCCCATGTGAAAGTGAATAATGGCCGATAGGAGGCCATTTTGAATTTGATCAAATCAAAATTTTTCAAGATGCATCCTCTCCTGAAATCTCACATTTTGTTTTATAGTAATGGTCTAGCCATCTAGTACGGTTACTAAAAACCGGCTATGTGAAAGTGAATAATGGCCGATAGGCGGCCATTTTGAATTTGATCGAGTCAATTTTTTTCAAGATGCATCCTCTCTTGTAATCTCACATTTTGTTTTATAGTAATGGTCCAGCTATCTAACACGGTTTAACAAATATCAGCAATGTGAAAGTAAATAGTGGCCGATAGGCGGCCATTTTGAATTCGATTGAGTCGAAAGTTTTTAAAAGGCATCCTTTCTCGAAACGTCACATTTTGTTTTATAGTAATGGTCTAGCTATCTAGCACGGTTTACTTGATATCAGACCTATCGAGGTAAATAATGCTGATTGTCGGCCATTTTGAATTCATAAGTTAAAAATTTTCAGGGTGCATCCTCTCCCGAAAACTCACACTTTGTTTTATAGTAATCAGGTAATGGTCTAGCCATCTAGCACGGTTTACCAAATATCAGCCATGTGAAAATGAATAATGGCCGAAAAGGCGGCCATTTTAAATTTGATCAAGTCAATTTTTTTCAAGATGCATCCTCATCTGAAATCTCACATTTCGTTTTACAGTAATGGTCTAGCCATCTAGCACGGTTGACCAAATAACGGCCATGTGAAAGTGAATAATGGCCGATAAGCGGCCATTTTGAATTTTATCGAGTCGAATTTTTTCAAGATGCATCCTCTCCTGAAATCACACATTTTGTTTTATAGTAATGGTCTAGCCATCTAGCACGGTTGACCAAATAACGGCCATGTGAAAATGAATAATGGCCGAAAAGGCGGCCATTTTAAATTTGATCAAGTCAATTTTTTTCAAGATGCATCCTCATCTGAAATCTCACATTTCGTTTTACAGTAATGGTCTAGCCATCTAGCACGGTTGACCAAATAACGGCCATGTGAAAGTGAATAATGGCCGATAAGCGGCCATTTTGAATTTTATCGAGTCAAATTTTTTCAAAATGCATCCTCTCCTGAAATCACACATTTTGTTTTATAGTAATGGTCTAGCCATCTAGCACGGTTTACCAAATAACAGCCATGTGAAAGTGAATAATGGCTCATTGGCGGCCATTTTGAACTTTGACAAAATGATTTTTTTCAAAATACATCCTCTCCTGAAGCCTTACAATTTGTTTTATAGTAATGGTGTAGATATCTTGAGCGGTTTTCATGATATTCCACAATATCAGGCCTGTCGAGGTGAATAATGGGTGATAGGCGGCCATTTTGAATTTTATCAACTTCAAATTTTTCAGGATGCATCCTCTCCTGAAACCTTACAATTTATTTTATATTAATGGTGTAGCTATCTTGAGCGGTTTTCATGATATTCTGCAATATCAGGCCTGTCGAGATGAATAATGGCCGATAGGCGGCCATTTTTAATTTTATCGACTTGAAATTTTTCAAGATGCATCCTCTCCTGAAACCTCACAATTTGTTTTATAGTAATGGTGTAGCTATCTTGAGCGGTTTTCATGATATTCCGCAAAATCTTTCAGTCGGATTTACCGATGTTATAAATTAGGTCAACTTCAAGGTCAAGGTCCAAAAACCTGAAAAGGCACAACTAGGGACCTTAGAGAACATGTATGTGCAATATGACTGTCATCGGCCCAGTACTTTTCGAGATCTGCTCCGGAAACGAAGTGCGCGTCAAAACGTCTAAATAGGTCATAGTTCTGAACCAGAAGTAGGTCAAAGTTCAAATACCCCAAAAGGCACAACTAGACCCCCTAGGGGTGTTGTGTGTAAAATTTGAAGACAATCAGACAAGTACTTTCAGAGATATGCTCCGGAAACGAATTGTTTACGGACGGCCCAACGGCCCAACGGCCCAACGGCCCAACGCCGTCACATCATCATTTTCTCCTCTGCAACCTTGCGTATTGAATTCAGATTAAAAATATTTTAACCCGTCCATTAGCCACCTGGAAGTAACCCACATACCAAAAATTGTTATCCTAGCTTATTTTCTCACAAAGTTATAGGCAAAAGAAGAGGCCAAAAAAAAACGGAGGTAGAATCCATAGCTCCCTTCGCTCACCTACGGTGACGGCGGGAGCTAAAAATTGGAGAGATCCAATAATTATTTTTCAAGTAATCGCGTTAACAAATAATTTTGTAATTAAAAAATAAAGATGGCCGCCATTGCCTCGTTTTCGGTTGCACGCGAAAACGGATAAGGCCAACAGACTCGCAGACCCTGAAAACCTATATATATCAGGTTTCAAGGGAATTCTGAAAAAAAAATAGATCGAAAAAAAAAATTTAGTCGCCAGGTGGCGGCCATTTTGATTATCGGTGGAAAGCTGAAAATCTAATCAGGTATACTCATGGGTAACTTCACGTGAAAAATTGGAGAGATCTAATAATTATTTTTTAAGTTATCGCGTTAACAAGATTTTTGAAATCTTTGACCTTGACCTTTGACCTATGACCTATGACCTTGACCTTGGGTAAAAAAAAGTGCAGGGAGGGGTTGAATGTTTGTATTAATTATGAATTTATTCTGTTGCACCATGTTGGTGTAGTAGCCAAAAGAGTGTGTGCGGCGGCGGCGGCGGCGGGGACGGCGGCGGAGAAGGCGGCGCCCGAAGGGGACGACAATACCCCTTCGGGCCCAACGGGCCGAGGGGTAAAAAGTGCTTTCAGAAGTTAGCGACGTTCAACAGAGACTTGTAGTTTTCTGATGTCAATTGAGTAAAAAGGGATGTTTATACGAGTTAGAGGGGTCATTGGTCGATGAGTCAGCTCCCTAACACCAGAGTAAGATATAAACAATCACTAGACGACACAGCAAAATAAATAAACAAATGAGAAAAAATGACCGATTGTAGCTAACTTTAATTGAATTTATGAATGCGGAAGCAAGACTCAACTTCAAAGGGTTGAAAATAATGTATTTTTTGCTATTTAAGTGGACAGTCAATCGGTTAAAACAAACGCGGCAAATCGGCAAGGCTAAACTGAACCAGGAAAACCGCCTGGCTGAGGGTGGTGAGATGAATCAGATGACACTGTCCTCAAGACACAGAATTTTAAATTCTAACCCTGGTGATCTGAGGGTGAGTACGCTACCTCTCGGTGACGACGGCTGCTCACAATACAAGTGAAGCAGCCTGAATAAAGTTGGCGTCTGAGCCTCCATTGTTTATTTGTCGTGGCCTAACGATTGAAAGTTCCCCGGAGCATTCCATAAGATGGCGATTGTCTCCGCCTAAAATAGAGCGTTCCCTGCAAACCCGAGACGTTCACCCAGTGTTGGCTTAATGCTGGGCCAGCGTCGCAGACGCGGGCCCAGCTTTAAGCCAACACTGGGTTGTATTCTGGGGTACTTCTGTCGGGCGTGAGGCTACAAAGCATGCACAGAAAGCATGCTATCAGGCAGCGGTGCGGCAGATCAACCTCACTCCACAGTCAGGGTACTTGTCTCTACAGATAATACCCCCACCAGGCCAGCAGTAAAAAAATACGTCTTCAACATGAGTGCATTTTTTTCAATCGCGACAGTTCAGAAAACACAAATATTGTCAAATATATGTCTGCTACTGTTAGAATAAGGATGTTAGCTCATTCCATTGAGCTTGAAATTGCATGAGAAATTCTGGTTTGAAATGGCTGATAGATTACCAGATTTACACACAGGGTTTATTCTAACACCCAAATATTTACACTCATTCTCTCGCCGCGAACCAGGTCACCGCGGTATTTTTAGCTACTTCTCAAATAAATTATTTATTTGTGAGGTTTTGTCAACTAATCTGGGTTCTCGTGCTAGAAAAACGTCATCAATCTCTAAAAGTGTCCCCCACAAATAGCAAGCATTCACACAACACATTGGTATCCAGATTATATATTGCTTACCTGCTATGAAGGGTTAAGTATGTTTATAGATATACATATGGTTGTGTTATTTGACATTGGTAATAATATCAGCAATAAGTATAGCAAGTGAACTCTTGACTGCAAACGTCATACAAAGATTTATTAAAGCCCTAAAAAAACATGCCGTAATATGGAAATTCCATAAATCACTTCTTCTAAATTACTCCATTTAGTCCATACAAGCATGTAAATGATAATGAAGACTGTCCCCGCGCGGCTAACACCAGGCTATCAATATATGTTGGTCTAATGATAGACGGTGGCCCAACATTAGACCAACAAAATGTCTGTTGTTCGTTTTTTTCGAAAGCATTATTTGTTTCCCTCATGTTTAAAAATAATATTATTTGCATCCAATCTCCAAATAAATTGTTTTAAGACCAGGAAAATAGAAAACTAAACAGCACGAGCTGTAACGAATAATACGAATAATAAACCAGCTGTGGTACACACGGCCTAGCAAACACAAAACATTTGTATAACATTTGTACAACGTTGGCCCAACGTCTTCTAAAATTAAACAAAAATTGGGTGATTTTCACCCACTTAAAGTTGTGGGTCGCGGTAGCGAGACACAACTTCAAGTGGGTGAAAATTTAAATTGCACCCCTCATTATCACGTGGTACATTTAATAACGGGATAACATTTGTACAACGTTGGCTCAACGTCTTCGACGTTGGTCCAACACTGTACAAATGTTAGACAAATGTTTTGTGTTTGCTGGGGGCGACTGGGGGAGTTTAGTATCCTATTTACTATGCTCACAATGACAGTTTTTTTGAAGAGGCGTCAAATAATACCATTATTGAAGGTCGACAAGAGCTATCACGACTGACTCCATTTCAGCAGGACAACTGACGTGGGTGGACATTGATCAGCTATATTTAGGATCTTAGTGGACACGTTTTTTGTGATTTCACGTCTGCGTATTTTTTTCACTTGAGATGAAAATAGCCTTGGTAATGAATGACCTTATCATATTAAACACCCAAGTGTAATGGATTAAATAAAATCTCATAACGTCCTAATTGTGGTGGGTTATATTGTGTTATCTGGGTTTCTCTTTATTCAAAATATGTCAATAACCCTAATTTAAGCGCCAATTTTTTTAAAAACATGGAGACTAAAGATTTTTTTAAGTCGTCATTAATGTTTTAGATAGCTCTTTCTACTTCATTCATTTATATGTTATGGGTCTATAGCCAATATCATTTTTTAATTCTTTCAGCGCGGAATCGATTTTAGACGTGAGTATCTGACGTCTGTAGACATTGAAATATAGAAATGGGTGACAAATAAAATAAAATTTCTGTATGTTATTAACAGTCTCATTAGTTTTTTTATATGAAATTATGTCAGTTCTCAGGGATTCAAATGATCCCTGACGCACCATGAAGGTTTGAAGGTTGTTATATGTCTACGGATAGAAAGGGCGATTTATAAAAAAAACATCGCGCGGTGAATAATTACGGTGAGCCTTCTTCCAGCTATTACGGTACCTGCCCAAGCTACAAAATATACTAATTTTATCCAGAAAGAATGATAACGCTCGGACAATGTGAGCACTGTCACGTTATAGTTTAACTCTTACAGTGCGGGGATCGACTTTAGTCGTCAGAAACGTCTGTAGACGTCAGATTCTGACGACTAAAGTCGATCCCCGCACTGTAAGAGTAAAAATATTTCTAATGGCTGTAGACCCATAACATAGGTATTCAAATGAATCAGAAAGAGCTAACTAAGACATTTGTGTTGATTTTAAATTGAAAAAAACATTTGGTTGCGATGTTTTTTACAAATTAATTCAGCGCTTTAAGGGCTAAGCCGAGTGATGGTAAACACATCTGAAGTACCCTACGATGAGACATAAGGCTGTAGTTGTGGTGCAAGACTAGATGAAATAAATGTCGTAGATTGCAGTAATGAAGATGGAGCTGGAAATAGGGGACAATGTAGAGAAAAAAGTAATAAACCATTGCTAGCATCCAGTTATTAACCAATTACTCTCCTTTTTGTTCACAATGAAGTGTGAATTCTCACAAAACCATGCACTGAAACACCCAAGTGTGATATCTGACATTACTGTATATTGTGATGGATGAGACCATTTGTCATTTAATACATTTTAATCTAAATATACAACGCGCAGCATACATGCGACAGAGGACCCTTTAAGCGCCAAGCACGACTATAGTCGTTTTCAATCCGTTTCATTATCCGATTGAATGAAAAGAGTGTTTAAAACATCAAGATTTGAAAATGTTTGGTTTTAAATATAACACATATTTCAGTAATTTTTGTATGAAAATTTAAATTATTCAACTTGGCGCTTTGAAGTTGAAAGCATTAACATCTAGAAAACTTGTACTATTCAGCTTGAATTTTCAGTCCTTTCAGGTTATATCTTGCTGACTGCGATCCACAACTTTAAGTGGCTGAAAATTACCCGAATTTTTAAAATTGGGTCATAATAATATAGTATATCAGGTTCACAGAGAGAAGACACTTTTCACTTCTAGCAACTGGCTAGACAAGTGATACTAAAACTACAGCAACTCTACATTCAACACCAGCGCTTTATGGGTGCGAGCTATGGCTTAGATGTATTAATAAAGTGAGTTTTCCCTGATGATATTCTCCTCTCCTGTGTGCGGGATGATGTGACGGCCGTACATTGTAATCATAACTAACAAACCAGGCCATAAAGTAACATTCATAATACATCACCACCATCAATCCATGTCTAGTTGATCAGGGGATGCCAGCGTTCAGCTGATTTATCCAGATAGGCTAGTTACGATGCATGGACACTTAAATCCTCGCTGTCGCACGCAAATACACCACATAATATTACATTTAAACCCTGGTACTGCTGATCTGTTATGTAGTCATTTGAAGCTGGAATTGCTAACGCAATTTCCAGCTTCAAATGACGCAAAAAAATAGAAATCAAACGGAATCGAAATATTATAATAATTGAGCATCTACTGCATACTCTTCGATCAGTTTGAGTAGCATTTTATTAGGTTTAAAATTGCTTGAGAACTTATATATGCACCTCCAGCAGGACAAGGGTTACAATTTAAACAATCAAGACAACATGCAAAAGCATATATTTTTCCATTTCTTTGGTTTTATTTAAACTTATACATTGTCCTTGATAATCAATTAGGTCGTTTACTTTTAAAATATTGGTTTACATCATCAACGATTTAAAGATCACTATCTCAAAGCCACTCTCAGAAAATTTAGGGAAATTAATTGATTAAGTAAAAGCGAATAGATCGCTCCTCATTGCGGCGCTATATGAGGATTCTTGATTCTTCTTGATTTTTACTCCTTATTCATGGGACGTTCAACCCTAATTGGTTCAATGATGGGCCAGCGTCGCAGACGGTGAACCAGCATTGAACAAATCAGGGGTGAAATTCTCAAGTCTCCTGTGTAACGCTTTGCGTTAAGAATTACTCATTTTATCCATGGAATATAGCATAGCAAAATACACAAGTGGCGTAAATTACACTCAAATAAGAGGCACAAACAACACTTCAATCGCTAGTGACACTTAAATGAATGGCACAAGCAACATTTTAACTACTAGGAGCAACGATGTATGCCTCGCATTGTCAGAAAAGATAGCTGTGAAAAAACGAGAATTTCCAGGCGGTTTATCAGCGAAATATTATCAAAGCAAAACATTTATCGATCAGCGGCTGAATCCAGGCAAACCGGATATTGACATATTGTTGGCCTAATGTTGGCCCACCGTCAACGACGTCAGCCCAACATGAAAACAACGTTGTTTCAACGTAAGGTGTTATCTGGGATGCTCTCCACCCACTCAGCCACATGTGATATAGCGTCTGTTAGGAGTCTATATTTCACAGTGACACTTCTCATCCTTATCGTTTATAATAATACATGAACAATAAGTACTCCACCACTCCCACCCATACTGATGTAGATAGATTACCTTCCAATCCACTACTCCCACCCGTACTGATGGAGATAAATTACCTTATAAGAATCCCCTAATAAACCAGTTCTGGACCAATAACTGAGACACTCTCCAATCTTTCTAGTTGGTCATTTTAAGAAAGCCTATTCTTGTAATTACATTTCATAATTACAGTATATGATAATTATCATATAACTAGTCATTACTCATATTTTTTTGTCCACCAATTGATAAGCTTCAGCTGAGCTTGTAAACTTGATTTACATCGTCAACATTTCGGTACAGCCTGCATTAAATGATTATTTCAAGTCTTAAACCGCCGAATTAAATCATTACAATTTTCACCCGGTTGAAGTTGTGTCTCGCTACCGCGACCCACAACTTCAACTGGGTGAAAATTACTCATATTTGTTTGATTTGAGACCAGCTATTTGCAAATGTTCACGTTAAAGCACACATTTCGTTCCCCATAACTGCGATTAAAACGGCTAGTAAAACGGATTAAAAACGACTATATAGTCGCGCTTAGCGGTTCAACGGTTAATATCATCTATACATTAATATCATGATACATTCTCGTTGTAGTCATCTACGATACGTGCGAGCACACGACAAACACATATCTCAAGGCTCGAACTCATGTTCCCCATTGTTACAGCTACACGTGGATAGTGTCATGTTATACGGACGGAGGGCATAGCAGGACGAGGTCGACATTTAACAATAAAACTGATCAGTCACGATTGATATCAAGTTAAAAGTATCGGATCTGATGTCGAATTAACCGTCCTAGCAGCAAACACTTCAATCTCATTTTCGTTAACCTTGAGGTCACCACAAGGTGAATAAAAATTCATGATTTTATGAAAATACCAGGTATAATAAAAACGTGATTTTTATGATTGATCATGGTGACAAAATGCAACAACTGAGCTCATAGGGTTAAAATACACTTGTTTAATAATGCTGAATTATTCTGCATTATCTTCAAGCTAATAATAATCTGGAGTAGTTTCAACTTTCAATTGGATAAAAGAAAAGTCCTTTAATCCCCCGTGTGATATCAAGCACAAGGTCGCATATTCTGGATCAATTTAATTGAAAATGCCAGAATCCATTACGAAAACCAACATTCCGACCGTTCATTTCCTTTCACACACTTGGATAGAGTCGGGGAGACATAATTTAACCATATTAAGCCTGAATTTACCATTGTCATCTTCATCCACTGCAAGCCGCGAATTGCTATCGCAATTCTCGACTTGTAGTTGATGAAGGTGACTTGAAGTGCTTGACTAAGGAAAAAATATATTGTTATTATTAAAACCGTTCCATGAAAATTTTCTTTCTAAAACGAGAAATTAAGTCATTCTTCAGGGATGCAAAATGATGCTTTGGTGCATCGTGATGGCTTAAAGGGTTAAAGTTGGGGGGGGGGTCCAAATTAAACACTAAAGGGTTAACCTGGTGTTGGGAATGAAATGGGTGTTTAAATGTTGCAAATGTTTGGTCTCAAATTAAACACATATGAGTAATTTTCAACCATTTTTGTTGTGGGTCGCGAGAAACAACTTCAAATGGGTGGAAATGTTTATCAGATAATCTAGCGGTTAACGGGTCAAGAGTAAAATGATCACGATCACGATCATGTTGCCAACATTATGTACACATTTAAATCGCAGGGTTGCCACAAAATGTCAAAAACAAAAAATTCATTTTTCATGAGCGAATGGAAATTATCCATGACCCAGATCGGGCCTGAACGAAGGGGTGCCTGACTCCTGACTTTGACTAAACAAAATTAAAATTAAGCTCTTATTCATGATAATTCAGGTTTTTGATAAAAGTTCCTCACTTTTCAGGCTATTAAGGTGTCGTGGCAAACCTGAAATCAAATGAGCTGTTTTCCACTGATTCAAGAAACGCGAATTATAATGTTATTTTCCGGGTTCTAGTGATGCTATCCATCGATCAATCCATAAAAAATGGAAAATAAAAGGACAACGAGCTGAATAATTGACATTAGTCAAGTATTTATTGGGTGTAATTCACCAGCAAACATGAAATGTTTATATAACATTGATTTGATGCTGGCTCAACGTCTGCGACGCTGGCTGCAACATTAAAACAACATTAGAGAACGTGTCGTTCTGCATGCGTGTTTGTCAGTCTGAGAATGAGGTACTGGTTCATCACGTAATAACCCATTAGAGTCTGAGGCCTCCTCACTCTTAGAAACCCATGTAAAAGTGTTGAGAAGTTAACCCTTATGCTTCTCATTTATTTATTCTATTTTCCTCCATTTGACGCCGGCATTGTTAACGCAATTTTCAGCTTCAAATGACGAAAAACATGTCTCTTTGTAAAAAAGGTAATCTGCAAAATTAAATTCTGAGCATTTATTACAATTTTTTTTGTGAATTTCAGTGGTATTTTATTTGGTTTGAAACTTGCTGGAAACCGTATATATACGGTTCCAGGAGCACAAGGGTTAACCACTGTCCTGCTGAAGGCAGAAATGTCATTTAGTATTTTCACTTATTTTAACAGAGCACTGAAGTCGACTACAGTGGACATTCTGTATTTTTGATAGCACCTGTAAAACCCCTGATAACCGTTTGTTAAAAGAAAAATATGCCTTCAATTTTGAAACACTGATATATGCTTGGACTTAAATTTCACAAATCACATAAATTTTCCGTCACTTGGAAGTCGTGTATCGCGGTAGCGAGACCCGACTTCCAAGTGACGGAAAATTTAAATTGAATAGCTCAGTGTTCTAAGGATTAAGACGTGATTGCTAAAGTTTCAAAAGACGAAAAATAAATATCGCAAACAGAATTATTTGTCGATGTCCTGCTGACTGTATTGTTTAGTGCTGGTATTTTTCGTCATTGAAAGCTGGAATTGCTAACGCAATTTCCAGCTTCAAATGACGAAAACCATTATATTTATGACAAATGGACAGTTCAGAAATTGCATTATTTGTGAGCAAAGCAATTAGAAACGAGTGTTGTTTGTCTGACGGTAGAGGAGTATTATTCACGAGGCTGCCTGACATTCCTGGACGCTAACTGTGGCTGCGCGGAGATGTGGCGACGGCTTGGTCCAAAACACACAAAAGCCGCTGGATTATAGGTGCGGTAAATAGAAGCTTATTGCTTAACCCTTGGAGCGCTGAAACATTTTATATAAACCAAGAGCCCAAAGAGGATTTTTTAATTTGAAGTCATCATAAATGTCTTCGTAGGCTCTTTCTGCTTTATTTGAATACCTATGTTTTGGGTATACGGTAATTATTAATATTTTACTCTTTCAGTGGATCGACTTTAGCCGTGACGTCTGAAGACGGTCTCCGTGCTGAAAGGGTTAATAAATATTCCATTCCATGTTATTCTATTCATGGGATGTTTATGCCCAGAGGTAGTTTGCATTTATTTGAATTATTACAAAATACAAGCAAAGCCGTCTTGGTGCATACTATTTTATCAAAGGTTCCCATCAAAGGATGAAAACTTATGGAATTAAACTCAATTTGAGATTCTGATGTTTCACATTTATTTCAAAATTTTCCAATTATCTTAAATGCGATGATTCACAACAGCTGATAGACAAATGAGTTAGCGGCTCCAGCTTTGTTTATTCGGTCGAATATAAATCAGTATAATTATCGAATTGTGTAGGCAACAAGCACAAAAACAAGGCAATTTTTCATGCTGGCAGCAACTAACTGAGGCAGCTTAAAGCTATTCCAGAGTAGACACCCAGCAAACACAAAACATTTGTATAACATTTATACAACGTTGGTCCAACGTCTTCGACGTTGGACCAGCATTGTATAAATGTTTTGTGTTTTGCTCTCCTCTCTATGGATGATAGCATCCGTGGAGGCCCTGTTTGTAGTTCTAGTACTCACTCACTTTACAATGTAAACATTTCAAATACACATAGTAGTTCCCAACATTTCAAACAATCATAGGGTCGAATAATTCATATCTTGTGAAGCTGTTAAGTTTTACTTCTAGTCGTGCATCATTTTTTTCAGAAATAAACGCGAAATTAGAACAAATATTGAAAAAATAAAAAAACTGTTAAATACATCGTTTTAATCCGTTGTAATTTGTTTCCTCGACCGCGCTAACGAGTATATATTTGATGGTCGCCTAGTAATTAAAGGGTTGTTTGTTGCAGATCAAAATATCATCAAATAAATTCCCCAGCGATATGTAATGGCGTTACGAAAACCAGGAGTTTATAGCTTCGTAGCTATTTAAAAAACAAATAACTGCGGCGAGGGCAGCTTATGTAGGTTTAATAATTCAATAATATTACTCACTTTGTTCATCTAGATACTTAAATTTTGCAATGCTGGATGACTAATCAAATATTTCATCTCCACTGCATACGCTAAAATTGTCTTGACATTTTGGGATATCGCTCTACATTTATATAATAGTGTTTGGGGAATGCTCGTGTCTCAGCACGGATTAAAGAGCTGAAATATTAGAGTATAAACCATGGAGATCAAAGGGGTTTTTTCAATTTGAAATCATCATAAATGTCTTAGTTACCTATATTATGGGTATACGGCCATTATAAATAGTTCAATTCTTTCAGTGCGGGATCGACTTTAGACGTCAGAATCTGACGTCTACAGAAGTCAGATTCTGACGTCTAAAGTCAATCCTCGCGCTGTAAGGGTTAAGGACAAAAAATAGTTTGTTTCTGTTTGAGCTGGCAGAATCTGGCGTGTGGTTGGGATTACCGGATGATAGATATATCTGGTAGCGGGTTCCTGTGGGAGCCATTAATTCCCACACAACGTTCTGTAGAATGAGTGATCGAGTTGTAAACCCCTGTTAGACTCTCCTGGCTATAATTATAGTATTGTGACAGAGCACATTACAGAGACCATATTTCGAAAAACATTAAAGGACTTTTTTATGTACACTCTTATACATCAACCGTGCGTCCATCCATCTATCTATCCATCTATCTAAAAGACTTTCCATCCGTCTATTGTTGATTCATCAAATATTATTTCTATCCATTCATTCATTCATCAACCCACCCACCTATCTACCTACCGAAAATAAAATAGAATGAATGAGGGCTTTAGGCCAATTTTGCACATATACAGCCTAAATTAAGGAGGGTCAGATGGATCGGCTGACACTGCCCTCCAGACACAGGACTCGAAATGCTAACCCTGACGGTCGGAGGTTGAGCACACTAGTCAACATCTCTCTCCTCAATACCGACTAATTACGAGTGGGGAATATATATATTTTTTTCTTGTCGTCTTCAAAACAGTGATGTTTGAAGTTAGTAATGTAGGCATGCGGGGTGGTTGGTTAGTAGAACATGGCCTCCTCAGCGTGGGCTGAGAGCGAGAGGAATCCTGATGGCATGGCCTCCTCAGCGTGGACTGACAGCGCCGTGGAATCTCCTTTCTCTGGAGCTTTCATCTGATATCTCATAGAACAAGAACAGCTGCCAACAAAGCCTAATACCATACTCAGCCAGGCCACACATAATACCCACAAAATGAGGGCCACTGAGCAACAGGGATCAAAAACATAGCGGAGTGTTCCCATCAAACACAGGCTATGAACCAATGTTTGGCCAGCGTGGTAGGCGGTGGGCCAGCATCAGAACGATAAATGTTATTTTTCCTGAAAAATTCAAATCCAGCGAATACAAAACGGCATTATACGTTAAACCAATGTTGGTTTAATGTTGGTCCACCGTCCACGACGCTGGACCAACATTAAACCAACATAGGTTAACTCTGTGACATCACTAAATTTTATCAAAAGAGTTCTTGTGTAATTCAGTAAGTATGTTAAATTGTGGGCTAGTATCTTCAATTTGAAACAGTCGATCTGCAAATCTCACAAAGATATTCAATGCTCATTTATCTTTCATTTGCTCTTGTTAGAAGAACAAATAAAGAAGAGGACTGAAGCTAACGATATCCCCGCCAATAATTAAAGTCAATAATGGCCTAAAATCGAAAGTAAAAATTAAATCAAAGGTCATAACCTTCAAAAAATACATCCACACCCCCTAAGGGATGTGTCTGTGCAATATGAAAACAATCCAGCAAACACTTTCTGAGATATCGTCCGGAAATTGAGCTTCCGCCATCAATCAATAACGGCCTCAAATATCGGATATGTCTATTTTTTTCATAAATATATATTTTTTTCTTCGTTTGAAGCTGCAAATTGCGTCACAATTAAAGCTTTGAATGAATGAAAAAGAAACAAACAATTCAGCAGCCCGATAGTTGAATGTAGTTTCTGGACGCTGCGATGCCACACCCCAGCTGCTGAGATCGTCGACACGGCAGTAAATTGAATGATCCATCGGCATTATTAGAAAATAGCGCGCAGTCAGAGGAATGTACAGCTTCTACATTGCGGCCGGATTGTATCCAACAAGAAATGCTTCCAAGATAATTGAGGACTATTTGCATTTTGAAGATACAGAGTCCTCTTGGAATTTTAAATCTAACCTCGTACCTGCCAAACTTTAAACCTTATAGAGTTAATCACGACTATTATCATTTTATTTTTATTATCATAATAAATAAAGGTCATCAGTAGAGAAAAGGTTAAGAACACTAGCAATTTCCTAAAATAAATAACAGTTTTCTCAGATTTCGGAATTACTCGACTCCTTGACGTTTCATATCGATTTTTTGTGACAATACCGGTAACAATAACGCCAAGAATGTAACAGATTTTCAGGAATATGCCTGGTATTTAGCCTTTTAGGCAAAGTGCTAAGTCTTGTATATCAACAGACACATCATCTCTCATGAGAAGTCTCAACCCTTTCAAACCTGAATCTATCATTGTCATCTTCATCCACTACCAGCCGCGAATTGCTGTCGCAATTCTCGACTTGTAGTGGATGAAGATGATTTAAAGTAGTTGAAAAATTAAAGAAAATTGCAATGTATTGGTAAGCCAGTTTCATGGAAAATTTTCATTCTAAAGCCCTTAGTTGTAGGAAAATCTAGTCTGTTTTCAGGGAAGTAAAATGATGCTTTAATGCATCGTAAGGGCTTAAAGGGTTAAGAGACCCCTGGTATTGATTGTTATTCACCTTACATTTTGAGAATATCCCTCATCCCTTACAGCGCTGAAGTATTTGTGTCTAAACCATGGAGACCAAAGTTTGTTTTTTTAAATTTGAAATAATTATAAATGTTTAGTTGGCTCTTTTCGCTTCATTGGATACCTATGCTATGGGTCTACGGATATTATAAATATTTTAGTGCAGTGATCGTCTTTAGACGTCAGAATCTGACGGTTTGGGACGGTAAAGACGGTCCCCGCGCTCAAAGGGTTAAAGCGCTGTATTAAATAATTTAAATCTTCACCCACTTGAAGTTGTGACTCGCTACCTAATATTTATTTATTTTGAGATTAAACATTTGCAAATCTTGATGTTTAAACACACTTCGTTCCCAATATCAGTGATTTATTTAATCGGCTAATCAAACAGATTTAAAACGACTATAGTGATGATTAGCGGTTTAAGGTTAAATTATCGTATCTGTCACTTCGTAAATTGTCAGATAAATTACTTGTTCAAGTTATGAATTAACATTTTCTTTACAATGAATGAATATCGTTTTACTTCTCTTTTTTCGCACATACCAGCTAAACTGTTAAACAGCTAAACCCCTGGTCACGGAGGCGCCCCATACTACTGAATCTTTACAAGTAAGCGGGGAAAAAACATTAAATTTTCTTTCTTTGAAACCTGAACAAATGAGAACAGAGGGTAATAAAACCAGGAAGCTCTGGCGTGACAGGCGGGCCCCGCCCGCGTTTCCTTTATAATTGATGCCACTTTGTCTCCATGCCCACATATATCCTGGTGGTTTAGGGAGGCAGGCCATTATCAGGGCAGCGGGTTCGACCCTGAGAAATCATCCTGAGCTGACAGGCAGTCATCAAGCACTATGTTAGTGTCTGGGGAATTGCTACCAGAAGGTCATCGTCAGAAACCAGGCAAACACTAAATGTTAAACTAATGTTGTTTTAATGTTGGGCCAGCGTCGCAGACGGTGGTACAACATTACAACAACTTTGGGTTTACGTCCCTTGTTTGCTGGATACATGATTCATCCTGCCAATGCTACACTTAAGTCAAGCACTTTCAACGATTTTTTTTGAAAAAGTTCAAACATTTCTTTCAAAACACAGAAATATTAGTTATATAAACAGATTGGCTTACTCTACTTATTGATTTTATTCGCACTCATAATCTGAATGTACTCAGAAAAGCTGTACTCTATTTTTTAAAACTAGATGTTATATTTGCATGGCAAATATGAAAGTCTCCACCTTCCGCAATTAAATGTTTATTGCCAATGCTGTAACGATGGGGCTATGTTATAAAAGGAAGTGGCATGTCGGGTCATCTTGTATACTTTCATATATGAAATTAGTCATTTTTTTTTAATTTAACCGGTGTCATCAACCAGAGAGTGCCAAAAAATATGTAGATATGAAGATCGGATGAATATTGGCGATGTCCATATGTCTTGGATATGCAAATTAGTGGATTTTTCGAACTCACAACTAGGGTGAAAAAAATGTGAAGAACGGATAAATATTGACGACTGGAGAACGTTTACGTAGATTTGCAATTTACTGGTAATTCCAACTTAAAATGAATGAAAATTAGAAGAAAGACACAATTCCGACAAAAGTTAATCTTAGTAGGCCTAAGACCAGGTATTTTCTCAGTTTAAATGGAGCTGTGAGTTATTGTTGTCAAACATGAATGGAAATTACCTGATTTTCTAAAATATGTTTTTTATCACAAATAACAACACTACATCTATGTAAAGAACTTTCTTCAAAATATGCCATGTGGTACATAAATGTGACGAGGGTGCAAACCATGGGGACCAAAGAGGTTTTTTTATTCGAAGTCATCATAAATCTCTTAGCTAGCTCTTTCTGCTTCATTTGAATACTTATGTTGTGGATCTACGACCATTATTATCTGTACTTCATGCCTATAAACAGACCCAAATTAACAATGAACTTATAAAACTGGGAATCCCAGTGACACTACGATTACTCATTGAGTTTATGCTGAGTGTTTATATGTTTCATTCACTTAAAGCTGGAATATTCCAGCGTCAAATGACGATAATCATGTTTATTCAATTTTATGAAAAACAAGAGCTTGGCACCCCAGCAACACTAGGCCTTATGTTGGTGTGGCCTCAGAGTAGCGGCTCATACTCTACACATAAGCGGCTCCTCTACACATAAGAGGCTATTGTTAGAGTTTGTCGACATGAGCATCTTTCTAAGCCAAGATAACTGAACCTTAGTTTACACGTAACGCTGGCTCATCGCCGGGTCAACACTGGGCCGCCATCGAATAAGTTGGCATAACGATTACCCAATTTACAAGCATCCTGAGGTGATATCTATGTGGCAGCAGAAAACATCGGCCAATGTTGAAAAAATGTTGGGCCAGCAATCGGAATACATAGCCTAGCATGGAAGTACCGCTTGGGCCTACGATTACTCAATTTACAAGCATCCTGAGGTGATATTTATCTGTGGCAGCAGAAAACATCGGGCCAATGTTGAAAAAATGTTGGGCCAGCAATCGGAATACCGCTCCCATCTTGACTGGAGGCCGCATTCTAGAAAACTCTAACCGTCATTCCGTTACATATTTGCGATACAATATAATTTTATACGACATACATTAATTGTCAAATTTCTCAACCTTCATTAATATGTATGACTGCGTTAGCGAAAACTTCGTTTGAGAATGTAGCCTAAGATTCCTGTGTGACTCAGCACTTTTCGTCTGAGAAAGTTTTCTAGAAAGTGACATTTTCTTACAGTTTTTAATGTGACACAGCTTCTAGTATCGGTAACAAAATCAGCCATCTGTATTACAAGGCATGAAACACTCCAGGCTTCCTCGTCGCATCCATTGCGATGCATGGCATGTTTAGAATTCAATACATAATATTTCATACAATCTACACATTTAGAGATGAGAATTGCAGCAAGTCAGACAAAGAATCGGCTTTAGACGTCAGATTCTGACGTCCAAAGTCGATCCCCGCGCTGAAAGAGTAAAATATTTATAATGGCCGTCGACATATAAAATAGGTATTCAAATGAAGCAGAAAGAGCTGACTTTTATAATGATTTTAAACTGAAAACCGAAACATTTGCTCTCTTCGTTTATTTTCAATTATTTCAGCGCAAGATTAATGTCCTTATTATATCGTAACTATAATAGGCATAAGTCGTTTCTATTGACAGTTTTGCTGCGGTTCAGTTGTTTGACAAATTAGGTTTTTAACCGCATAAAAATGAAACAGCAAGTGATAAATCAGTTTGTGATAGATGACTATTTAATAAAATAATTCAATTTAGGACATCTGTTATTGATAAATAGAAATGTTTCGCTATTTAAAGCTAGAACTTGCGTTAGAAATTTCAGTTTTAAATGAATAAAAAATAATGACTGAGAGCACTGCAGGGCTAGGGTTAACCCTTGTGTTTGCTGCTAATTTTGATTCATATGAAAACCAAAAAATATTTCTAAATATGAAAACATATCCCAAATTGAATTATTTTATTAACTGTGCGTCTGCCACAAGCTATTTTGTGAATGTAAGTGCTCTTTTATTTGGTTTGAAACACGTTGCTACCTGTATATAATCTGCCCGGAAGTAGCGGGTATTTGCATGTTGAGCTGCCTTCTCCTGTGATCTGTTATTAGTGTGAGAGGCTGGGTGCACCTATTACAAAGGCCAGCCATCCTCAGTATCTTATCTCCGGCAGCAAGCCGTAATTAACGTTAAAAGAATAGATAAATAAATGCCTTAATCAGTGATGGTTAGACTCAGGGCTGAGCATGACTCTCTAATGCCTAGAAAAGCTCTTGGCATAAAGCTTTTCTAGACATTATACAGTGATGGTCAGGCTCAGATCTGAGCATGACTCTCTAATGTCTAGAAAAGTCTACAGACCGCTGCAGAAAAACAGAGCCATAGAATTCACGCGATTTATCCTTCCAAGTTGCAATGCTTGCAATTCTTTTAACAGGTGGGAATGATGATATATATTGTACACATTTTTGTGTTTACACAATTAAGTGATCAATTTTATCTACTTAATCATGTAAATAAATTGGATTTACAAATGCAGACCACATTGCTATTGATGGCTCAACTTCATATTTTGCACAAGCATAGGTCAATTAAATTGTAATTAACCTAATGAAAGGGATTCCGGTAAACATAAAGACATTGAACCAATGTTGGTTTAATGCTGGCCCACCGTCACAAGTCAACGGGCCCAGTAAACACGATAGGAGGGAAGTACATAGGTCATCTAAGCCACACACGAATGTATTGTGAGTGGCAAGTTATCTAGTTTTTTATGACAGTAAGGCCGATCGCGCCGCCAGACTCCTCGTGGAATGTCAGGACATAGAACACCCGTGTGAGCAGAGCGTGTTCCAGTTCAGAGCATGCAGCGAGTTCAGGTTTCACGCTGCTTTTAGATCTCGCCCAGTAAGACAATACAGGCAAGAGGCGCCATTATAGTAATGGCTAAGTCACGTGCTGACACTAGCCCTAGACGTCCCGAAAGCCCGTGCTGCATGCTATACTAAAAACATGATATCTAAGATATGGTACATGTATATAAGATGCCCCCGATACCTCACTAAATACATGTTATCTCATTATGTGAAAATGCCAATCAATCAATCAATCAATCAAACAATGAATAAATCAGTCAGTCAGTTAATCAATCAGTCTATCAGTCAGCTTATCAATTAATCAATCAATGAATCAATCTACCAATGAATGAATCGACGAATCAACGAATCAATGAATCTATCAATCAATCACTTAATCAATCAATCAATCACTTCCCGGATCAGACAAAACTCACTCGTTCGCTTACTCACCTTACACGCTCTAACCTCGCCATATTTAAGTATTATGCGTTTGCAGTTAAAGTGTTGTCTTGTACTTGGTATTGGCGATTTGCCCAGGCATTGTATGAGGAAGCCGGCTAATGTACAGGTCAATAGAGACTAATTAGCGGTAAGCCTGACCTTCTCCAGGAGATTGTCACGTCATAAAGGCCAGGGTTACATACATCAACCCTTTAAGTACAGGGGTCCAATATATACAATCAAAACAGTATCCAATAAGTTAATACTTAGTAAAATTGACAGTATATCATAGCAATCAAAGCGCCGCATGATGTGCCACTCAAACTGAAAGGAGTACCACACATGACACTTTGGTTGCTAGCAGACGATATCGATTATCGCAACGCAAAATCTCCTATGTAACACATCCGAGGTTTTGCATTGGGATAATCGATGTGTGTATCCAAAAACTCATTCATACATTTAAAGATGAGAAATTATATGATTTGTTTTAAATACCCAATTGGCAGACGTTTGTGACAAGGGAGCTTGCTGGGTTAACTGAGCAGATTGCAGTCAATGAACCCAATTAAATTTAAATGTCACCTGTCCACCCTCCACTTTGTCGCATGTCATAGTCTTGACCTTGATCAGTGTTGAGGTCAAATTGACCGCCATGTTCCCTTAATTGGCTTGGGATTGGCTTTTTAGAATTTCACACATTTCACATAATAGACTACAGACTAGTTTGGACAACTTGCCACAAACCCTTTATTGAACGGCCCCGTTATCTTTCAGGCTACCTTTTGTTGTATTGATCCCACTGTTCCTAGACAATCAATCAATAACCAGTACTTCAAGTAGGTGACGACACACTTTGCAAGTTGATGCTCGTTCAACCTTTTAACTCTTAACCCTTTCAAGCCTGAGTTTACCATTGTCATCTTCATCCACTACAAGCCACGAATTGCTGTCGCAATTCTGGACTTGTAGTGGATGAAGATGATTTGAAGTGGTTGATAAATTGATGAAAATTGCAATGTATTGGTGAGCCAGTTTCATGGAAATGTTCATTCTAAAGCCCTTATTTGTAGGGAAATTAAGTATGTTTTCAGGGAAGTAAAATGATGCTTTAATACATCGTGAGGGCTTAAAGGGTTAAAGCGCTAAGCTACTTTATTTAAATCTCCTTGAAAACTTCAAGTGGGTGAAAATTACGCATATTTGCAAATGTTTGGTATCAAATTGAACAAATATGAGTAATTCACCCGCTTGAAATGGTGGGTCGCGGTAGCGAGACACACAACTTCAACTGGGTGAAAATTTAAATTGCATGATGTAGCGCCAAAGGGTTAAATGTTCTCATTGTAACTTTCCTATTGAGCTTGCGAGTTGCTAAGCATGCGGCCACGAAAATACGGTGAAAAATGTGTGAGCGTGGAGTTTGCTATTTGGCCGTGCGCCACCCCATTCCCACCAGGCGAATCCACGCCACACCACTCACAGAGGGGAACATGTTTAATGCAAGCTTTTATTATCACGCTCACCTTGGCACTGGTCTCAAGGACGGGTTATATAATGCCCGATCTCCCCTCAACATCATCATGGATAATATTATTGTCAGCAATACTATTGAAAAACACTCAACATTATAGCCCGTCCAAAGGTGGAGAATTGTCCAAAATGAAAGTTAGCTTTTCACTGATTACTCAAGCGATTTTCACGAAATTTTGTAACCCTTCCTATCAGTCATTTGGCAACAGCCCTGGAAATTTCGTTATAAATGAAGCTAATGAGTTTATAAAGGGGCGTCATAATTAGAAATTTACTACATGTCAAATGGTCTAACTTTTAAACTATACAAAAATATTTTTTTCGGGATAGATGCCAAATGACTAGAAAATAGTGGTTAGCAATAAAAAAAACAGTTCAATTGCGTGGGATTAACAAACCGTTGTTGAGTGAAATGGCGAGGAGTGGTGTTGCCATTATTCTTAATTAGGTCAGAGTTGTGAGTTTGGCCAGCTAGAGGGCGATATCGTGCTTAACTGGCCTAGTTAGATCAGCGGCATGCCATAGCTACGAGGAGGTTCTATATAACACTGAACACCCTTAGAAAATAATATGGCTTTAATACTTCCATGGATAGGAGTCAAAAGACATCTACTATACTACAGAACGGAACATGAATGTCACGGTTATGCAGACCACCTTGTCTTTGATGTATCAACTTCAGCCTTGAACACAGAGGGGGCCAATTGGCCATTTAATTTTAATTAACACAATTGATTTCATCTATAATTATTCTAATTGATTTCCCCTAATTATGGCAAACAAACTCTTTTCCATTGTATCAGTGTATCAGTGGCTGATACACTCTTTCATGTCCAAGGGAACGTTATATTTAGAAAGCCCAGCTCAGCCAAATTGTACACCTCATTAGTTTCCATACTATTTTAAAAACCTGAGACAGCACCTTCGCAATATAAAATACAACGATTCATTAAAAAAATAGCTAAATTATAGAATTGCAAATTTTACCCACTTGAAGTTGTATCCGCTACCGCGACCTGTACATTTTAAATTAAAATATACATCAATCTAACAAACTCAATGTTAATTTCTGCTTCAAATTGTCGGAAGAAAACAAATGCTAAAAGCAGCTATAGAAACGTGTTAAACAGTCTAAAGGTTAAAAAAAGGCCGTATGCAGCTTTGCTATATTAACCCTTAAAGCGCTGAATTATTTTTATATAAATCATAGAGTCCAAAAGGTTATTTTCAATTTTAAATCATCATAAATGTCTTAGTTAGGTCTTTCTGATTCATTTGAATATGTACAGTTATGGGTCAACGATCGTTACAAATATTTTTATTCTTACAGTGCGGAGATGGACTTTAGACGTCAGAATCTGAGGTCTACAGACGTGAGATTTTGACGTCTAAAGTCAATCCCCGCGCTGTAAGGGTTTATGTTGTTTTACCAAAATATAATCTGTACCACTTTCTCCATCGATATATTAATTTAATGTGAATGTAGCACTTTGGTGTATACACATGCGACGCGTGATCCACGGCCGATGTATGACTTGTAAATATTTGTTCTCGTCTCATACGTGATCTAGTTTCATTAGGAAGCGAAAGTGATTGATTATTGTTCTAATCTATATCTGCAGTTGTCGGATACGTGTTTCCTTTATTGTTATATTTCATTAGATTATGTTTCCTGTCTATTGACTCTAAGACCAGGTGATGTATCTACTCTAGAAAACAAAAGTGGTTGAGCTAATGCTGGTTTAATGTTGGTCCAACGCCTGCGACGTTGTCCCAACATTAAACTGACAATTGCTCAACGTCGCAGTTTTGATGGGATGCGAGTGGTCTCTGATATCTCAGGAAATATTTAATGTATCGTCTGCATTGACAGCTGTCTGTGCCGGATATATTTACTTAGTGAGAGTCTGTCGATTGGTGTACTTAATGAAGCAATGTCTCCCTAGCGTGAAGAGTCGGAGTGAGAGAGTGAGTGAGTGAGTGAGTGAGTGAGTGAGTGAGTGAGTGAGTGAGTGAGTGAGTGAGTGAGTGAGTGAGTGAGTGAGTGAGTGAGTGAGTGAGTGAGTGAGTGAGTGAGTGAGTGAGTGAGTGAGTGAGTGAGTGAGTGAGTGAGTGAGTGAGTGAGTGAGTGAGTGAGTGAGTGAGTGAGTGAGTGAGTGAGTGAGTGAGCGAGTGAGTGAGTGAGATCGTTTCAAGTTGGGCATTTACCAGAAACGTTAAGTTTCCAAGACAATATTTACAAATAATTTATGACAAGGGACCTCCATGAACATGATCACCGAGGGACTTGAGTCCATTGTCTAGTGTTTTCACTATTTGTTGGACAATCCAGACGAAATAAATAAAGTGGTGATATAAAATTTGATTTATTTAAAATTGTTGAGTGTTGAAAATATGTGAAATTGAAAATGGCATGGAAACACGTGAGCAATGTCTGCTTGTACAGTGCGTAAAAACAATGCCAGATTTGTTTCGAGTGTGAAGCCTCGTTTTGCGGGAGATGTCGGATTTTTCAGAGTTAGGGTTTTTTCAGGGTTGGGTAGCAGTGATGGCCAGATTACACATGTGTCACTCCCTGTCAGACGTTGTTGTCATGGTAACGTCTACTGCGCAATAATCCGTCTCTACTGGGGGGGAATCTGTTAAGTCAAATGTATCATCAACATGATATTAAAAGGTAGTAGCTCAATCTGTCACTTCATAAAGTGCGAGATACGACTCTTTGATACTTAGCATTAGGGTAACGAATTGTGAGTGTGTTGTCTTCTCATAAGGGAGTAGACCTTAAAAATATTACAGACAAAAGTGAATATTTTTCATGTAAGAAATAGGCCTAATGTTTTTTTTTTTTATTTATGGTCATTATTATATAACTATAAGGGAGTGAGTGAGTAGACTTTTTTCAAAATTCCAAAAAATATTTTAAAAAACCGGTATTGCTTCAGCTAACTTGGTGCCGCAAATATAAAGATTATAACGTTTTATTCGCAGATGACATTATCACCTGTTGTGCGTTTCACTCTTATAAAATAGGCCTATAGAATATTACAAAAGTTGAGTATTTTTGTTGTAGTACAGATAATTAGGGCTGCAGTACCAAAGACACAACGTTTGCCAATTTTCCCGATGAAGAAGGTGGCAAATGGGCATTTACATTGTAATTTACCTAATATAATTGATTTCCTCTATTAACCCTTCGGCTTCCAGAGCGGGGACCGTCGTTCTACGTCAGAATCTGACGTCTGTAGACGTCAGATTATGACGTATAAAGACGATCCGCGCACTAAAAGAGTTAAAATATTTCTAATGGCCGTTTACCTGCAACATAGGTATTCAAATAAAGCAGGAAGAACTAACTAAGATATTTATGATGATTTCTAATTAAAAAACACTTTGATCTCCATGGTTTGAACAAAAATTCAGCTCTGTAAGGGTTAAATTACCCTAACTGATTTCCTTGATTAGGGCCAAAAAATCTCCTCCGCTGTAATATAAAACCATAATACCGGCAGACGTGATGATTGTCACGTAGACTACACACCAAAAGGTGAGCCATATATTAGTAATGCTATAAAAGCATCAGCAATTATTACACTATGGTAAATGTTAGAATTTCTTGCACATCTCCGAAAAAGAAGAGAAGGTTAGGAGTCAAGCTAGCCGAGTAAACAACGACTCTGGGCGAGCGCAGCGAGCCTGAGAGCCGCTAATTGAGTATCAAAGTGGCTTTGATACCAGCATAAATTGCTTGTCTGGACTCAATCTGATGAGCTTTGGCCAATCTAACATCATCTTGTTTATAATAAATATATTTACTCTTACATCTCTAGTGATTCTTGAATTGATATGTGATATATTGGACCGGAATTCAGGTAAAATACAACAACAATTCACGGCGATATAGTTTGCATCAATCTTTGCCGGTGTGACATGAGCGGCATCTATTTGAGGTGAATTCGTCAGCTAAAGGCGCATGCTCAGACCCCCTTGAAGCTGTTAATCAACACAAAAAACACATGCGCGAAGCATCGGAAAAACAGCGGATACCACGTCTGATGACGTCATCGTCCGACCAAATTACCTGCTATGTTAGCTATCTAACAAAGTCTAGCGTTTCCACCCCACTCCAACCGAGATCACTTGGTAGCCTCAAGTGTAGTTTCGGATAAATAACTTGAATATAAACACACTTTTCCTTTCTAACAATAAAAAATCTACACATATATGCGGCAAATATGGTAGTAAAAAGTATACATTAAAAGTACGTCGGTCAAGTGCGATTAGACATTGAACTGGGCATTGTTAATGTCCGTGGCAGGACAGCTGCTGTATTCAATTCAGCGCAGTAGGCCGGTCAGCGCTAGAGTCAAGCCACCAGTGATGAGGCTCGCAGCCACGCGAGGGCCAGTGGCTGCGACAGCGGGGTAGTGACGACGACGACGGCGGGGTAGGGACGGCAACAGAGGGGTAATGTCGGCGACGGCGGGGTGGTGACGGCGTCGGCAGGGTGGTGACGGCGGGATAGTGTCGGCGACTGCAGGGTGGTGACGGCGAGGTAGTGACGGCGACGTGGTGACGGCGACGGCGGGAGAATGTCAGCGACGGCGGGGTGGTGACGGCGAGGTAATGACGGCGACGGCAGGATGGTGACGGCGGGGTGATGACGGCGACGACAGGATGGTGACGGCGGGGTGGTGACGGCGACGGCAGGGTGGTGACGGCGGGGTAGTGACGACGGCGACGGCGGGGTAGTGACGGCGACGGCGGGGTGGTGACGGCGACGGAGGGGTAGGGACGGCGACAGTGGGGTGGTGGCGGCGAAGGCGGGGTAGTGACTGCGACGGCGGGGTGGTGGCGGCGACGGCGGGGTAGTGACTGCGACGGCGGGGTGGTGAAAATCACAAAACAGCGTCTGTGTCAAAACAAACATATAATAGTAGAAATAAATAATGGTTAAAATCATTTTTCAACAAAAACAAATCTAGTTGTGTAATAAGTTGAAAATAGGACCAATGCCGGTTCAGTGCCAAAAAAGTTATTCGATGTGAGCTGAGAATTTGAGCAAAAAATGGAAGAATAATTAAAATAAGGCTAATTTTAAGGTAGAAAGATTCATTGAACAGCAATGGTTCGTTTCAAACTAAATAGAAATCGAAAAAGAGCTGTACACATATTTTATTACAGCGATTATGAAGAAATGACATTTATATGTACCTTAGACCTAAAATTGTGTGTGTGGTGGGAGTGTTGTCATTTGAATAAAGACCATCTTCATCGTGACATAATCAAATAATTTAAAACCTGCTAATATAAAAAAATATGACAGTCTTTCTTAGAAATCCTGATTCGCCAAACAACGATAACCAGACACAGTCGTAGGCGCACATGCGTGATAATTTGTAATCATTATCTCAAGGTTTGATTGATCACATCATTAAAATCCGGCAATATCTAAATCGTATCACGTCGTACTTTTATTGAGCTCGTTGAAATGGGGCCATGGACTAATTGTGATTCAACTGCGAGAATAAAACAAAAAGTGTGTTTCACATTTGTCATAATATGACAGAAATGATATTTAAGCCATGTCTCGCTTAAACCCCGTTCAAAACTGAATGCAGTTTGCATTTTCTACAAGCAGCTAATTGTACACAAATTAAAAATATGCTATATATTAATAAATCTGTTCCATGAAAATGTTGTTCTCAAACTATTACTTGTAGGAAATCGAGTCAGTTCCCAGGAATGAAAAATGATGCATTGAGGCACCATGAGTGTTTCAAGGGCTAACCCTTACAGTGCGGGGATTGATTTTAGACGTCAGACTTTGACGTCTAAAATCGATCACCGCACTGTAGGAGTAAAAATATTTAATATGGCCAAAGACCACTAACACAGATACATAGAGCTAACTAAGACATTTATGATGATTTCAAATTGAAAATAAACTTTGGTCTCTTTGCTTTATACAAAAAAAAATCCAGCGTTTCAAAGGTTAATGCCAAGACTTAGTACACACTGAACTCGATAAAATAGTCGGTGGTAGATGTTCAGTTAGTCCTCCAGTACACCGTCATGGCGTCACGGAGGACAGTCACACAGGCAAAACAGTAGATTCGTAAATATTGAGATTTACAAATTTACTCTTATTCTAGTTATTGCTGATCACGAAAAAAGAGTTGTCTATCAAATTTGGATTTTACCTAAACAAACACGTGAACATCGTCACAGACGGTGGTCCAACTATAAACTAACATTGGTTAACCATTTCAGCGCGGGGACCGTCTTTAGACGTCAGATTCTGACGTATGAAGACTATCCACCCACTGAAAGAATTAACATTTTTATAATGGCCGTAGACCCATAACATAGGTATTCAAGTGAACATTTATGACATAAGACATAAGATATTTATGATGATTTCAAATTGGAAAAACCTTTTGGTCTCCCATGTCTTATACAAAAATAAATTAGCGTTCTGAGAGTTCCTGTCGCGTGTCTGTTGGTTATTATTATATTATGCCTTTTACGATAGATTCGTAGATCCGAAAATATATATTCGGCTTTGCGTGCGTCGTACATAACATTCGGATCTACGATTCTACCGCATTCGTTCGTTCTCCTCGACGTAAAATTAAATTCGCAAGATATTTACTTTAAACAAATACCCAATCTACCATGTAGCCTCAACTTATTTTCTTCGACTTCTAACGGGAGGCAGCTCTCATAGGGTTAGGCGTCTCTGTGCGTGGATGGATTGTGCTGGGCCAGAGGAAACCCCTGAGGCAATGAGTGAATAGACCATGAATCATCTTGAAAGCATGCTGTCTGTCAAGATTTAGAGTGGATCTAGGGCAGGCGCGGGTATGTGTATAACAAGGATCAAAAATAGAAACACATTTCCATGACTGTTCACCAATTTCCAAATCGAAAAACCATACATTTCAAACAACTAGTAAAATCTGTAAATTAGCAAAATTGTATTGAACAGACTCCCTTGGGCTGTATGAGTAGTAGTAAATCATTGCTTTACGTCACTTTTCGGCACAAAAGGTCTTTTAAGTAACATTGTAATACGATAAAAACGTTGTAGTCAATTGATGAGATGAATGATGTACAGATGATGATGTGAGGGTGGGGGTGATAGGGCATGGTGGGTTATTGAGAGCGTTTTCCTTCACTCGCCCGATAAGGGGTTCTGGGCATATCTAGGGGATCTACCCCCAGACATGCCCAGACGGTCGGAGACTTAAGTTTCGCTGTGCAATTTAATGCTGAAACCCCGCTATCCTCTGGTCGGATAGTCCCCAGAGTAACGTTAGGAAGGATAACTCCCTCCTTCGGTCGTACAGTCATACTGATGAAACAATCTAGCAATTTCAACATCACATACGGGAACTGATACTATTAAATTTGTGGATTGCGAGCTTCAAGAAATTGTCATTTTGAGATTGCCTGACTTTCAACAGTTGCAACGTGTTTCCGGAGTGTGTATGTGGGGGGGGGGGGGGCGGTATTAGTAAATTAGTCTTATAAATCAGAGGTTTACGAGTTTTATTTTGTACAGAGAACAAATCTGCATTGAAGTAGTGCAGTATAATTGTGTAATCTTACTGGTCACTCTCCATCGTGGCCTGCGGGCTGCTGAGACTGAGGCTGAGATTACTCTGTGGTTGCCAGGTGCCACCGTCAATTGGTCTGCGTCTGGACATTGACCAGTGACAGCCATGAGTGACGGCAAGATTACAACATTCAACAGCAGCAATGATGAATTAATCCAATCAAAGTTGGAGCAACGTCTTATACATTGGGCCAACATTAAACTGATGTTAGTTACACTGACTACCGAGGATTCAATCGCCATAAGTCACAATAAAATTGGGTCAAAATTGGGACTTTTCATAACCTAATTTTCTATTCACTCTCAAATGACGAAATAACAACAAAGGCTGTTTTTTTATTGATGGAACCATGAACAATGGCACATGTGACAATTATGTTGTTGGCATGATGGCCAAAATAAATTTTTTTCACCTTTCATGACTTCCAGTGAGATTAGCTAAAATCATGACTTTATGATGACAATTCATGTTTAACCTAATATAACAATCATGACTTTTCCCTGTTTTTCATGACCTGTGGCAACCCTGCACTTTTAAGTTGTGTCTCGCTATATTAGCCAGCCCCTGAGTCACCAGACAGGTTATAGTCGTGTGTTAGTGTCTGGTAGTTGATGAGAAGAGAGGCATATGATCTCAGTGGGGAACATCCTGCTACAACCACATCCAGGTCCTAACATGTCTGTCTCAGCAGAAACAGCACCACACGAGGGCTCAACCAGACAATACGAAACATTAATGCAGTGAGTCTATCAGGATTTTCATCTACAATATACTAATGGCAATAGTAGTATCCTATCCGTGTGCAAAACGCATACACAAGTAGAATAATATGACATTGCATAGTAAAGGTAAAGGTGCAGGTTTATAGTCTGATAGTGTGCCATTTCAACTCCTCGGGGAGCATACAGTCCTGCAGCCGTTTCGGCGCATTCAACTTATCGTACACATTGCCATCTCTACCAGGTACTACCAGGTACCAGGTACTTATTTTCACCTGAGTCAAGTAAAGCATTTGAGGGTGAAGTGTCTTGCCCAAGGACACAAGATCTTAACAATGTCCAAAGATTGAGAGGGGAGAAACATGATATTTCTCTGAAAATCCTGCACCAAGCGGGATTCTAAACCGCACGGCAGGCAGCGACATCGGCAGAGCACCACGCTCGAACCATTGCGCCATGTCCCTTTATAATAGTAATATATTTATAATCATACAAATAATAGATGCAAAGCGTATATATACGCCTACAATTATCAGGCATGTATATGATATTTCTCTCAGTGACAATAGAATGCATCTGTGTGATCGTGTGTATGTTTAACCCTTGTCCTGCTGAATTGTTTCAATTGTATTTTTCGTCATTTGAAGCTGGAATCGCTAACGCAATTTCCAGCTTCAAATGACGAAAAATATAGATATTTTTCGAAAAAAAACATGTTCTAAATTGAGTTATTTTACTAACTGAACATCTACCACAAACTGTATTGTCCATTTCAGTGACATATTATTTGGCTTAAAATATGCTTAAAACCGTTTATGTCCGGGTCTAGCAGGACAAAGCGCCGACCAACAAACAGACATCAACTCGTTATTCAAGCCGCAGTAGGCTGCAGACATTTAATTGTGACATTCATTTTGAAATAATCCATTTTTATTGAAATATATTTTTTATTTAAATTGTGCACAGGTAAAAGGAGGTAATTGCTCACTCTCCAAGTCACAAGTGACCTTCTTCATAGCGAAGCAAAGGTCAACCGGAGTGTCCACTTCTGCTCAGCTGTCTTGGACAATCGTGTTTTTTTTCATCAAGAAAGTCGCAATAAACACGGCATAGATCACACTTCCACAGACAGGGCGAGCAAATAAGACTAGCAATGACACACTCTGACTAACGGCAACAATGTTTACTGTGGTGAGATATGTGGGCAGGCACGGCGACCTACATCCCACGGCGTCTGGTTCTAAATCACCTGTCAGAAAAAAACATAAAGACAAGTCTATTTATGACATGCTTCGACCTAAGAATAAAGGACTGAGACAGGGACACTGTGTAGTGTCCTTGACTCGATGAATGAGGACATGGTACGCAACAAAAATCAAGGAATTCTCAGCTTTAACTTGATATATTACACTATGGTGTTCATAAACAAATCGGCTGATTTTACTTGAATATGAAGAGGAATCGCATCTCCCAGAGAAGACCGTTAAACCTTTAACCGCCAAATTATTCAATTTGAATTTTCACCCACTTGAAGTTGTGTCTCGCTGACGCGATCCACAACTTCAAGCGAGTGAAAATTATTCAGATTTGACAAAATGGAAGTCAAATCATGCTGATTTATGTCATATTTTATCTTTAACATATTTAAAATGTGGTACTTAATGTGCTAATAAAAAATAAAAACACGAATATATGCGGCACCGGCGGTTAAAGGGTTAACCCTTTCCGATTCATGCAGCTGCTAATATTTATACGCATTAACCCTTAGCCCGCTTATCGCGACAATAGTCGTTTTTAATCCATTATTTGGAACGAAATGTGTGTTCAAACATCAACATTTTTAAATGTTTAGTCTCAAATTGAACCAATCTGAGTATTTTCAACCACTTGAAGTTGTGGGTTTTTGACACCAGGATCATGGCTAGGTACGTCGCACTAGAGCTGCTCTGTCCAGGTATCAAAACAACATTGGTGGCACATGTACACATGTCATTTGATATTCGTTTCAATAATGAATGAATGAATGAATGAATGAATGAATGAATGAATGAATGAATGAATGAATGAATGAATGAATGAATGAATGAATAAATGAATGAATGAATGAATGAATGAATGAATGAATGAATGAATGAATGAATGAATGAATGAATGAATGAATGGAGATTTAGGCTAAGCACGACCATAGTCGTTTTAATTAGTTTTTTTAACCGCCTAAATTGCAGGAAACGAAATGTGTGTTTAACAAGACTACATAAGTCCAGGAGCTCCCGCTCCGAATTAGAATTTGATTTAAGCAATTTTGTATAGGGTTATTAATGTAGTCCTAGTCTAGGTCAAAAATCAAGACGCAAGACAACTAGGTCTAAGAAGCCCAGTCTAAGAGTAAGATAAGAACTAGACAGTCTGTCAGAGATTGCAAACCTCCATTGAAATTAATGATCCTAATCAGTATCCCAGTAATGGTCTACCTATCTGGCATGGTTTACCCGATATCAGGCCAATCGTGTTAACTAATAGCTGATTTACGGTCATTTTGAATTCGCTATAAATTAGTTAAAAACTTAGGGTGCATCTTCCCCGAAACCTCAAATTTCGTTTTATAGTAATGGACTAACATCTAACACAGTTTGCAAAATATTGGGCATGTGAAAGTAAATAATGGCCGATAGGGGGCCATTTTGAATTTGAACGAGTCAGAATTTTTCAAGATGCATCCTCAGCTGAAATCTCACATTTCATTCTATAGTAATCGTCTAGCTATCTAGCACGGTTTACCAAATATCGGCCATGTGAAAGTGAATAATGGCCTAAAGGCGGCCATTTTGAATTTGATCAAGTCAAAATTTTCCAAGATGCATCCTCAGCTGAAATCTCACATTTTATTTTATAGTAATGGTCTAGCCATCTAGCACGGTTTACCAAATATCGCCCATGTGAAAGTGAATAATGGCCGATAGGAGGCCATTTTGAATTTGATCAAGTCAAAATTTTTAAAGATGCATCCTCTCCTGAAATCTCACATTTTGTTTTATAGTAATGGTCTAGCCATCTAGTACGGTTACTAAAACAGGCTATGTGAAAGTGAATAATGGCTGATAGGCGGCCATTTTGAATTTGATCGAGTCAATTTTTTTCAAGATGCATCCTCTCTTGTAATCTCACATTTTGTTTTATAGTAATGGTCCAGCTATCTAACACGGTTTACCAAATATCAGCAATGTGCAAGTGAATAGTGGCCGATAGGCGGCCATTTTAAATTTGATTGAGTCGAAAGTTTTTAAAAGGCATCCTCTCTCGAAACGTCACATTTTGTTTTATAGTAATGGTCTAGCTATCTAGCACGGTTTACCTGATATCAGGCCTATCGAGGTAAATAATGCTGATTGTCGGCCATTTTGAATTCGTAAGTTAAAAATTTTCAGGGTGCATCCTCCCCCGAAAACTCACACTTTGTTTTATAGTAATCAGGTAATGGTCTAGCCATCTAGCACGGTTTACCAAATATCAGCCATGTGAAAATGAATAATGGCCGAAAAGGCGGCCATTTTAAATTTGATCAAGTCAATTTTTTTCAAGATGCTTCCTCATCTGAAATCTCACATTTCGTTTTACAGTAATGGTCTAGCCATCTAGCACGGTTGACCAAATAACGGCCATGTGAAAGTGAATAATGGCCGATAAGCGGCCATTTTGAATTTTTCAAGTCAAATTTTTCCAAGATGCATCCTCTCCTGAAATCACACATTTTGTTTTATAGTAATGGTCTAGCCATCTAGCACGGTTTACCAAATATCAGGCCTGTCGAGGTGAATAATGGCTGATAGGCGGCCATTTTGAATTTTATCAACTTCAATTTTTTCAGGATGCATCCTCTCCTGAAACCTTACAATTTATTTGATATTAATGGTGTAGCTATCTTGAGCGGTTTTCATGATATTCCGCAATATCAGGCCTGTCGAGGTGAATAATGGCCGATAGGCGGCCATTTTTAATTTTATCGACTTGAATTTTTTCAAGATGCATCCTCTCCTGAAACCTCACAATTTGTTTTATAGTATTGGTGTAGCTATCTTGAGCGGTTTTCATGATATTCCGCAAAATCTTTCAGTCGGATTTACCGATGTTATAAATTAGGTCAAAGTGCTGGGTCAACTTCAAGGTCAAGGTCCAAAAACCTGAAAAGGCACAACTAGGGACCTTAGAGAACATGTATGTGCAATATGACTGTCATCGGCCCAGTACTTTTCGAGATCTGCTCCGGAAACGAAGTGCGCGTCAAAACGTCTAAATAGGTCATAGTTCTGAACCAGAAGTAGGTCAAAGTTCAAATACCCCAAAAGGCACAACTAGACCCCCTAGGGGTGCTGTGTGTAAAATTTGAAGACAATCGGACAAGTACTTTCAGAGATATGCTCCGGAAACGAATTGTTTACGGACGGCCCAACGGCCCAACGGCCCAACGCCGTCACATCATCATTTTCTCCTCTGCAACCTTGCGTATTGAATTCAGATTAAAAATATTTTAACCCGTCCATTAGCCACCTGGAAGTAACCCACATACCAAAAATTGTTATCCTAGCTTATTTTCTCACAAAGTTATAGGCAAAAGAAGAGGCCAAAATCCATAGCTCCCTTCGCTCACCTACGGTGACGGCGGGACCTAAAAATAAAGATTTGTAAATGCTTAGACTAAAATTTAACAAAATGAGTAATTTTCACCCATTTGGAGTTGTTGGCCGCGGTAACGAGACACAACTTCAAGTGCGTGAGAATTTAAATTATTTAACTAAGCGTTTAAAGGGTTCGAACAAAACCTGAAGAAGTCAATTAGCGAGCTTTCAAACGGACCTAGGTTTTGTCGTAAACGATGGTGAAAACTGGGCCAGATGTTCTACAGCCATGTTATCTTAACCCCTACAGTGCGGGGATCCACTTTAGACGATTCTGACGTCTGAAGGCCATCCCGCACGGAAAGAGTACAACATTTATAATGACCACAGGCCCATAACATAGGTATTCAAATGAAGCAGAAAGAGCTAACTAAGACATTTATGATGATTTCAAATTGAAATAAATCTTGGTTTGTATGAAAAATCGTAGGTTCACAAACGAGAGACGGGACACGATGATGGACCAATGATAAACCAACATCAGATCAGCGAAACAGGAGACTTAACCCAATGCTGGGTTAATGCTAGCCCAACATAAGCCCAACATCAGGTCGATGGCTATAATGTTTGATGAATCTGGCCAGTTGAACCAAGGTTTTTATCCTCAGAGCGATGACTCTGATAATTTTTCAGCAACTTGAAGCTGTGTCTCGCTACCGCGATCCCCAACTTCAAGTGACTAAAAATAAGTTTAATTTGCAAAATCTAGGTTGAAATGTATATGATTATTACAGATTTGAGACATATTTAATTTTTAAAACCTGGTTATACAAGACAATAAAAACATAAGAAAACATTACTGTGATTGGTCGATATATCTATCTCCGTGTAACTGGTCAATATCAATCTGAAACATACGTAGGTCACTGGTTGTGAGGATAACGTCTCCAAAGTCGTTTTTTCTTGCAAGACGGCAGACCAAGATTAAAGGTGATCCATCACCCCTTATATAATATGAATAAATTTGTGACAAATAAATCAAAGTTGCCACAAGATGGGGCACAAGTGTTTCCTTATATGGGGTGGTTGGTTATCATGTGACCCTCTGAGAGGGTCACATGATAGCCAATCACCCGATATAAGGACATAATTATTCATACTATATAAGGGGTGATAGCTCACCTTTAAGCTAACATTGAGTCATAGCCTCGTGAATGGATGGGATTTTAGGCCACCGTTGAGCATAACCGACTAAAGTGGGCCAGGAGAACCTCAAGGGGGTGTGAGATTAATCAGATGAAACAAGATTCAAAATTCGAGCCCTGGCGGTCTGAGGCCTGAGTGAGGCTTCCCACAATACTGATTATTTACGGGTGAGTAGAGAAGAAACTTTCTTTAAAACCTGAATAAGCGGAGGACGAACCTGCCATCTCGGACCTTACAGGTAGGAGTTATGAAATCCAGGTTGTGGATCCACTGTGACTGCCAAACCAGTGCTGTGTATTTTTTTGAATTCACTGCCGTGTAGTTTTTGTTTGATTCCCTCATTTGAGCAGGTTGTGAGTACGTGCAAACAGGATCTGAGGATCGTGGTCTTTGAGATCGCCCTAATCATATCAAGTGGCTGTCTGTATCCACGGCACAACTCAAGTCCTCCCCAGTGTACACGAGACAATCACCCAATGTTGGAGTAATGATGGGCCAGCGTCGTAGACGGTGGAACAGCATTACACCAACATTGGGTGTCATGTTTTCCACGGCACAACTCAAGTCCTCCCCAGTGTACACGAGACAATCACCCAATGTTGGTGTAATGTTGGGCCAGCGTCGTAGACGGTGGACCAACATTACACCAACATTGGCTGTCATGTTTTCCACGGCACTGCTCAAGTCCTCCCCAGTGTACACGAAAAACTCAACCAATGTTGGGGTAATGTTGGGCCAGCGTCGTAGACGGTGGACCAACATTACACCAGCATTGGCTGTCATGTTTCCACGGCACTGCTCAAGTCCTCTGGTCTGACATAAATCCCAATGAACCCTTGGCGTGCGCCGACTATCAAGACGTAAAATTACCTGTATTTTCCCTGCTTATATCATGTCAATTTCTATTTTACCTGTGTTAGATTTCAATAAGCAGCCTCCACAAACCCCATCACCGCGCAAACAGCTTATAATGTGGAGTACGCACCACATAGAAAAGATTCAATAGAGTAAAATTATTAATATGTTCATAAATGATGCAGTTTTAATTAATTTAATTAACTAAAAACAAAAACAGAAAGTGACGAAAATAAAAAAAAATCTGTAGCCTATATACTCATTATAAAATTAGTGTTCTGGAATAGCATTCTCAGTCATGACATGCAACGACACAAAAAGTAAAACTCCCTGTGTTTTCCCAAAGACTTTTCAAAGGTGTACCAGGACATTTTTTTAATAATGACTTCAAAGATTGGAACATTATTTCGAGTCGAGCTGTACATTTAACAGCCAGCGAATAATTTGTCCCAGAAAAGTTGTGTAGTAGTTTAGCAGCCGCGAATGCCAAAACAAGTATTTCCCATGCCAAAAACTGCTACACAAATATATTATTGTGTGGCAATAGTCCAACAATGAGTAGCAAATTGCTCCGCTACACCGGACAAATTATTCTCTGACAATTATTTTGATATCTGCTTAGCTCAGCTCAGACTACTTCGTGGCCAGAGCTGAGCTGACATCAACTAGTGTGCTATAAGAACATAAATCACAGGGACAAAGAAAGGTAAAGTGGAGACACAGTCACCGGACCTGTCGTCAACGGTCTGATTTCATAAGAATTAATCAGAAATGAGTCAATGTTTTTTTTAAATTCCACGGTGGACTGAGCGGCGCGGAGAATTTCTAATTGAAGAGGGAAGCAGACCAGCTGTGTCTGTGTCCACATAACCGAGTTATTGCACCCAGTTTTGGTGGAATGCTGGGAAGGCGTTGCAGCCGGGATAAAAGCCGTGTTTGTTGGTGACTAAGAGCACACGGAAGGGTTACTGTGCCCTCAACAAATATGAACTTACAGACGGAAAGTTTGGCTTTAATTGTTTTCTAACTATAAAGTAGTGTCATAGATTAACCACATCACTTTTCGGCACTGATGCTCATATAAGTGACATTGTAATACGTTTTAGAGTCCATTGATTGTATTAATTATTACAGTTTGGCCAATATATCACCCAGGTAGTTCTTCTCATCTCTATTCACCCCGAGACGTGAATTCAGCAATAATATTCTTACTTACTTGACTACTACTAAGTTGAGGGTGAATAACAACTAGGATATTTAGGATGGTAAAATTGGTAAAACAATACATTAGAGCTGTTTATTGCTCTTGGAGTGAAAACGATATAATTATAGTAACCGTTGTCATGCTAGGTACACATATATTTACAATTTTATTAACAAGTTAAAAGCCAAATAAAATCCAACTAAAATAGTTTTTTGTAGATGAGCTGTTATTCAAATAGTTGCGGTTTTTTTCAATAAATACAATCAAATTACTTAAAGTATAAAATAAAATGAATGAACATATTGGCAAAAAATTCAGCTGGACATATGCTAATAAAAATGTGTGACCAGGCCAGGGGGTGGGCCTATAGACCTCCAGTGGCTGAGTGATCGCATTGTTACGCCGTGTAAACTGAATAACACACTGTGACCACCAGCAGCCCTAGTAATCGAAAATGACATCAAGGAATCCTTTATTTTATCACAGTGCCAGTCATGATTAACTCTTGTGCTTGGTAACACCGTATATATACGTTTACAATTTCAGACCAAGTAAATTTCACTCAAATTGATGAAATGCTTTGTGGTAGATGCTTAGTTAATCCAATAATAAAATTTTGACGATGTGTACTTTTAATAAATATAAATATTTTTCGTCATTTGAAGCTGGATATTGCTTTTAATGAATGAGAAATAGCAACAAACAATCCAACAGGACAACGGTTAATACAGAAGCCATTGCTACACTTAAGGCATTGTTAGACTGAAGACATTGTTACATTGTAACTGGTAGCATCCCCTAGTATTAATCTAAAATGACATGAAGGTATCTTTTATGTCATCACCATCATCACAGGTAGTGATGTACAGCCCATGATAAAGGAAGGAAGGGAAACCTTTACCTGACGGTGACTCATTCGCTGCACAAAAAAAAAGTACCACTTAATGCCCTATATTTAAAAATTCAATTTTCACTCATTGGAAGTTGTGTCTCGCTACCGCGACCCACAACTTCCAGTGGGTGAAAATGATTCATATTTGCTAAATTGGAGACCAAACATTTGCAAATATTGGATGTTTAAGCAATGGAGTACGAAAGTTGAAAACTATAAGGGGTAATAATCAACATATCAGCGACGCTATTAGAGTATCACACCACGCTATTAGAGCATTACATCAGGGTTTCTAACTGTAACAACAGCAGGCTGACGCTTATGGTCATAGGAAGCCAAACACCAGTAAAGGTTTTCTTGAGAAGAACGCACCTTGCTATTTCACGTCACAACTGTTTATTTCTAATTAGGTCTGTGGTGAGTCATGACGCATAGTCTCCCACATAGTCTCCCATGCGAAGGCAAACAGCAGTAACTGCTTACTTTAAAAGTAAGCAGTTACTGCTGTTTGCCTTTGCATGAGAGTGTGTTTTTTTAATTGGTTGTGTCGGTGACTTATCATGATCATAATAGACAAAAAGCCACGTTCAGCGTGGGCAGTAACATAATCATGATAATGATGCGGTAAAAAAACTAAGACAGAAAATCTGACAAAAATGGAAGCTGTATTAATAGAAACAGTCAATAGTCAGTCTCCTGTGTGCAACCTAGAACAAGGCCCGTCGGCGACGTAATTAGGCCCCATCTTCTAATCATCATTTAAAAGCGAAAATCATTTGCAAAAAACTTCATAGACTATAACTTATAAAACTGTGTGTGCTATATCTCATGAACATCTCAGATTGCATTATTCCTACAAGTCTCACATTCTGTTTCATAGTAATGATCTAGCAATCTGGCACTGCTTTCCAGACATTACGCATATTAAACTCAATAATGGCCTCAAGTCGGCCAATTTTTCAGGGTTTTCGAACTCATCCGAGGTAAAGGGAAAATAGATATGGTCAGAGAAAATTCAAAGGTGAACTCAATCAAGTTTTGGTCATGATTAACCTGTGTGTGAAGTTTAATGTGCATTCCAGTAACGCGAAGTTAAAGTGCTTAAAGTGGTGGACTGACGGACGGACGGACGGACGGACGCGCCGCATGACGACAATAGGCATCCGCCAAAATTGCCTAAAAGTACAAAATGGAGAACCAATACAATATTGGGCTAATGTTCGATCGCGTTGGACCAGCAGTTGTGTCTCACAATATAGCATTCCACATTTGTCAGATCACCCATCATAGAGCTTGCCAAGACACATGATTAATATTTTTTATAAAAGCTTCATATATTGCGGCTGGGATGTTATTATGGACACCGCATATTTCAGACTATCTGCGCTATGATTTTGGCACATAGGTTATGATCGATCTATAAAACTTATTCCAGAAACTATTTAGCCTCACAAAATGTTAGGAATATGAACAAAAAAGAATTCCGTTGATAATTTATTTGTTCTACAGTGCCCTTGTACAAGTTTCGATTTTGTTTCCTATAGTATAAATATAACAAACTATCCATAATTGCGCAGTTTTTCGTAACACAGAATTGAGCAGTTCTTTCACACTGAGAGAGTCACAGTGAAAACAACACTAGGATAAAAACAAGCAGTGATATTGATGACAATTGTCCGCCTCCCGCACCTGGGTCACTGTATGGCGGGGACTGCCAAGAATACCCTCTGCTAATTACACCCATATCTCACTCAAGAAACGTCTCCAATCAACATTAGACGGCATTGTATTGGATTGAAAGAAGTTCAATGTGATCCCTCAGAAAATGATGGTTTCCACGCCTTCAGTCCCAGAATACATCTCGTCGCGTAGGCTTATTTGTTAAAGGGACATGCCCAGGCTAAAATCATAAAAAAATCGGTGATTTGATTTCGGCTTCTTAATATGACCATATGATGTAAGCATGTCCATAGACTAGAGCTGCAATTTTTTTTTAATTTTTGTGTTGCGCATTTACCAGTTAGGCTAGATACAGCGACAAAATTCCTGATTTCTAATGAAATACGGGAATTTCGTCTCTATATCTAGCCTAACTGGTAAGTGCGCAGCAGAAAAATTAAAAACTTTTACAGTTCTAGTCTAATATGGACATGTTTACATCATATGGTCATATTAAAAAGCCAAAATAAAATCACCGATTTTTTTATGATTTTAGCCTGGGCATGTCCCTTTAAGACACCGTTTAACCCTTAACCCGCTAATAACCACTTTATTCAGTTTAACCCTTTAACCGCCAAATTATTCAATCTGAATTTTCACCCACATTTTATCTAAATGATATGTATAAAAGGTGGTACTTAATGTGCTAATACAAAATGAAAACCCGAATATATGCGGCACCGGCGGTTAAAGGGTTAATCCCCTCGTTGGCCGTTCAAATCGCAGTAATTGGGAACGAAATGTGAGCTTAAACATCAAGATTTCAAAATTGTTGGTCACAATTTAAACAGATACGAGTAATTTTCAGCCACTTGTAGTTGTGGGTCGCGGTAGCGAGACAAAAAAAAACTACAAGTGGGTGAAAATGTAAATTATTTAATTGAGCCTTTTAAAAGTTTTACCACGTATGACGGTATTGCTAATCATGTCTAGAGCCGTTTTAGCACCCGTTTGCCTTTCAAAACCGAAAATGTATAAGAGAATCGAGCGTTAAATATGAAAGATTGCCATATATTTGTTTTCAAACTAAACGGACACAACTATTTTTTATCGCTTGAGGTGAGTTAAATTGTGTTTGCTATTGGGTCACTTTCTGTGACGTTGGCCCAATTCATCGAACATATTACAATGGTCAGCTTCTGCTGTTTCATGGGGATGAGTCATCGGAATCAGTCTATATGATACGCAAACGAATTCATTTGAGTGCGATATGGGAAAATACAGCATTTGTCCAAATAATATGCAAACAGTGATTATTTGACTGCGATTTATTGAAATAGAACAACAAGGTGTGAGCCTTTAGGCCAACATGTACAAATGTACACACAAAGTACAATGATTCTATTTTGTCAGCAGCTGAAACTACAGCTAGTGTGATATTGGCTGATAACGAGATACATACATGTAACATTGCACATCTATCTCATAATGAAAATTCACGTGAACACATATATTATTCAGGTGGAGCCAGCTGAAGTTAAGATGAAAGCCTGGACATGACGGAGGTTACGTGTCATTATAACTGGTCATTACAAATGACTGAGCGCTGTGATTTACTAATTGCCAAACTAATCAGCCAATGACATTCATAATTAACAAAGGCAAGGTCAAGCTTTGAAGTGACAACCCAGCAAACACGAGGCATTCAACCAATGTTGTTTCAATGTTGGCCCACCGTCTTCGACGCTGGGCCAAAATTGAAACAACATTGAGTGAATGTCCCGTGTTTGTTGGGAAGTACCAGGTTAACCGTTTCACCGACCGAATTATGGTCCTGTCACACTTGGCCGGACTAAGTACGCCCATCACCGGACAGCGCCTACGAAGATCTACGGGGTCTAATACGGAGGAATAACGAGCATATTCAGGGGACATTATACAGGACGATAAGAAATGTCTGACGGCGTAATTACCAGACAACGATAGAACATAAAACGAACATTGACGAACGCCAACGGATACTGTAATTTAACCTGCTAATAACATTTAATATAATTCATCGCAATAACAAGAAGCCAGCCGACCACCATAATACCCCGCCCCGCCGGTCATTTTTTAATTTGATCAAGCTGCATTTTTCAGGGCATACCCCTCCCAGAAACCACACAATTCGTTTTACAGTGATGGTCTAGCTATCTGGCACATTTGTCAGATATCAGCTATATTAAAGTTAAGTATGGCCGATAGTCAGCCATTTTTATAATTTGATCAAGTTGAAATTTTTCTAACCATATCCCTACTTGAAATAACACATTTTATTTTACAGCAATGGCCTAGCTATCTGGCACGGTTTGTCAAATATCAGGCATAATAAAGTTAATTATGGCCGATAGTCGGCCCTGTAAGTAGGTCAAAGGTCTCAAACACCCTAAGGGATGTGAGTGTGCAATATAAAAGAAATCCTCCCATGGGTTTCTGAGATCTGCTTCGGAAGCGAAAAGCGTACAGACAGATGGGTCTTTGGCGGACGGCCGGAATCCGAGGCAGCACCATAACCCCTCACCCCAACTTCGTCGGGCGGGGGATAAAATCGGTATAATCTTAATGATAAACACGTTCTGAGATCTAACTTGATATATTGCACTTGGGTTTTTTTAAAATCTCCTCATTTTTATTCACGTTGAGATGTCAAGGTGAATAAAATGATTAGAAATAGCTGTGTGTTTTTTTCAATTTCAATATACATCACTACGTGAAATGATAAGTAGTGGCAAAAAAATAATATAGCTATTACTGCTAATCTCGTCAAAAAGCCGCCTGATTTGCAAGAGCAAATCCGATGCTTTGGACAAAAATATTACCAAATTCTTATCTTTTCTAATAATAACTTTTCCGCTACGACCATTCCCACCATGCACGTTAAATTGTCCCATTGTCGTCCCTGCCTTCAAGTAGCTATTTTATCTCTGGTTTTGGTGCGGGAAACAAAATGATAGACCTTATGTTACCCTGGCAATGCCTTTCAATCTTATTTTAAGTATATACCCAGTGCTTCTTATGGCAATGCCAGTTAACATGATTTTAGTTATGTATGTCATACTATGTATATTGTCATATGATTTTAACAAATTAACAATGTTGTATATACATGTACATATCTCTATTTCTATGACAAATAAGTCTGGATTGACTTTCTCTCTGTCAATAAAATATCTGTCTGTCTGTCTGTCGTCCCTGCCTTCAACGTTGGAACAATATGAAAACACACAGGATAGCATCGTTTTTTTCTACAGTTTTTATAATGCGAGCACCAGACCAGGTTCCGTTTTAATGTTGGCCTATCGTCTGCAACGTTGGCCCTGCATTAAAACCACATTGGGACAGCGCATCGTGTTCCCACTAAACACATTGTAGCAATGCTACTATTTAACCCTTTAACTGTCGGTCCCTATTATATTCGTTTTTATAAAAAAATTGAGTACCACTTTTTAAACATGACAAAGCTAAAACTTGACATCAATCAATCGGCAAGATTTGAACAGTTGACCTCCGTTTTGTAAAATCTGAATAATTTTACCTCACTGGAAGTTGTGGATCGCGTCAGCGAGACACAACTTCAAGTGGGTGAAAATTTAAATTAAATAACTTGGCGGTCAAAGGGATTATGCTGGGCCAGCGTCGGTTACGATGTACCAGCATTAGACATTGGTTCATTGCATCGTGTAGGCTAAATAATTTCGGTCGAATGTTAGGTCGGCATTTTAGACGGTAACCCAACATTAAGACGGCATTAGGACAGCGTATGGTGCAGCTTTTTCAGTCGTTTTGCAGGTTGTAATGGGAGCAGGGATTGCCGGCCTGAATCAGTCCATTCACAGACTGGTTTACGACACACAGGACAATCATAATATCAGCGCCTGGCCCTCTGTCTGTCAGCGTGTACCCCAGTGCCTCATATGTCACGAGGACTGGACAACCCAGGGTCAGCTAAAACGAGATGCGAGCCCAAGAGTGGAATAATGCTGGGCCTTGTCAGAGACGGTGGGCCAATGTTGGAATAATGAATAGCGTCGTACCAGCATTATACCAGGATCTGGTGGGCGTCCAGTGGTCAGTAACATCTAATTCCTACTTATTGCTAGCATAATGTTGGTATAACATTATACCACCAGCCTCGGGTGAGCGTGTGTTTTCTGAGGATTGGCTCCTCATCAATACATAAAAATAACGCATCCTTTAGGAGCTCCCTCCCGATTCTACATACAATTTAGCCAAAATATACATCACAAAGGTAGTATTTCCAGTGATTAATAGGACCGCCTTACGGCCGGCATCCTATTATGTTTATTTTGCCTGAGTTTGTGTCCTATTTAGGGGGAAGAGGGGTACTGTGTGTATGAAACTGTTCGCATTTCTGTACACCAGTCCTTATTAACATGGACAATATAACGTTTAAGGTCCTCAGGTCAAGTACTTTTATCTTTAACAAGTGTTCAGAAAAAAAATATTCACGATTATATTTGTGGTTGAGAGCTTGAAGGATTTTGGTTGGAATAATGTTCGCCCAGCGTCACAGACAGTGGCCCAGCATTACATCAGCATTGGGCCAATGTATCGTGTTATCTGGTGTTTCTGGCGCCGGGCTGTTAAAGCGTCACCAGTATAATGCAGCAGTCAGAAAACACGGTACAATCACCCAATACTGTTCTATGACGCGGCCAGCGTCGAAGACTGTGGGTCAACATTAACAGCATCGGTTGAATGCCACGTGTTTGCGCAAAGTATAATACAACAGACCCGGTGATGGATTAGTGTTGGGCCAGCGTCGTAGACGATTGACCGACATTTAACCAGCAATGGGCCGCAAAGCTGGCCCAACATTGAAAAGAAATTTGGTGAGTAGGCCTACATCCTCTGTACCAGGTTCATCAGAGGCAAGTATTGAATGAATGGTGGCCAGCACCGGCGATAGTGGGGGAAGGAATATACGTCGAAGATATTTTTCCTTAATTATGTCCTGGACATTTAGGATTCTGGCCCATGAGGAAGACCATTTGATACACTGATTTTTTTCTATAGCACTCAAACAGACTAAAGCCGGGCCTTCGATTTCGGGAACTCCTTTTTTAGTTCTATTTTTACGACAATGTGAGGAGATAATTTCGATAAAGATATAAATATACATATCCATCACTTCAAATGGTAATGTAAAGTCAACTAATAACGAATCACGGGGAATGACAAATGTTAAGTAATCGAGTATTACTTAAATTGACAACCAGGTCAACAGCGCTTAATTAACCCACTAGCACGTTGTCATTTACTTTCATCTCTATTCACCTTGAAGTGTGCTATGAATTACTGTGACAATTCCCCCTCAAGATGAATAAAAATGCCCTTACTGGTTTTATTGAGTAATCAAGTATAGTAGTTGTAGTAGTAAATTAATGCTTAACGTTACTTTGTAGGGCGAAGCGGTCATTGTGTAATACGAACGGTGCAATCTGTGGATAAAAATGAATGATGTACAGATGATGACATGAGGGTGGGGTGATAGGGCATGGTGGGTTATTGGAGTGTTTCCCTTCACGAGTCTGATAAGTGGTTCTGGGCATGTCTCGGATCTGTAACTGCGAGAGTGAAGTCTTGATGACCCAACAAATCTTCATCAATTGTCTATACTAGTTATAGGGGATTAACCACCAGCCATCCCAGACATTCCCAGACAGCCGGAGATGTGGGTTCCTCTGCACAACAGTCAAGTAAAACATCTCAAATGAAAGCGTAGACACACCTTATTGGGAGGAATATAGAATTTTTTATTCAATAACATTTTTTCAAAATATACCATGCGGCCCATAAATGCGACGAGAGAGCTACGGTGTAACAGTATATCTAATCAAGCCGTCTGCGATTTCGTCTGGACAAAATCTCTTTTTTTTAAGTCGATGTTGAGTGTTTTTTAGTAGGATCACCAGTGTGTAAGGCGACCTCACAGAGTCCCAGCGTAGACACGGTACATTAAAGACAGACACTAATACCGTAAACTGACTATTATTACGGGAGGCCATCAAACTTTACATTCGTCTTTCGATCACATCACTGTTATCGGGAATGAAATGAGAGTTTCAACATCAAAATTTGCAAATGTTTGGTCTCAGATTAAACAACATTTTGACCCACTTGAAGTTGTGGGTCGCGGTAGCGAGACACTTCAAGTGGGGGAAAAATTTGAATAAGATAACTATGCGGATGAAAACACAGGTCTAAATTGAGAATCACATCACGATGAAAATGCAAAGAAAACAAGATAACACTTATTCTCAGATATTTTGCTGTCACTTGATTCCACTATGAGGCAGCTCATTTTTTTCAGTTCATGCATTGCACTAAGAATATTCTTTTGATCCTTGTCGGGTGCTTTGCGCCTCCGCCCTACGGCTGTGACGTTATAATCCAAAAATGTTTATTTTACATTTCACTCGCCGTTATAATTCAAAAATGTTTATTTTACATTTTACTCGCGACAATACATACGCGGGTAAATTTATGACAATTTACAGTAATCTATTTTTTCTATAATATGATCCAACGTGATTGATTTCTCTTCAAGTCTTAGATCTCACTGGCTCAGACGAGCATAAGCTACATCTAAAGAGAGAACATTTAGCTATTTGTCATGTGTGGAATTAAAACTAAAATATGTCCTACAATAAGTAAAATGTATCGGAGTCTGTGTCATAACACTGATTCTTAATTAAAACATGAGTTTAAAATAGTCATCTTTTACTTGCTTGTGGCTTGAAAAAACAAAGTTCAGATACAAATGAATAAATCTGCTGAAGCTGGGCATTGGGCACCAGAGGGTTAACCCTCCCAGCATCCAGGAACTTTTTTGTTTGGTTTTCCTTTGCATTGAGATGTGATTGGCACTAAAAGCGAGGGAAAATACCCTGATTCGAAATACCAGAATATAAAATAGCAAAATGAATAACTAAGTATTATATCGACAATTAAAGCTCTTGCGCTCTTAAAGACCTTATTGGGATGTGATGCACCAGTTTTTTTTCAATAATTGTCATTCAAAATATGCCCTGTGCTACATGAATGCGACAATGAGCTTAAAGGGTTAATCCCATCAATAAAATCTGTGTAAAAACGCGGCGAATGTCAGAATCTTTTAGAGGCCGGTGCCAAACACGTTATCACATTATGTGTTCAAAGTCCTGTCCTCAGCTTATCATTCACCCCACATAACCTTTATCACCTCAGTATGGACAACGGGGCACAATCTAATTCTTTCTTTGGCATTATTTTTTACATTTATCCTATAGCTTTAACCCTTAAACCGTTAAGTAAAATAATTTAAATGCCGCGATCCGCAACTTCGTGTGGCTAAAAATTGCTGACATACGTAAAATTTAAACCAAAACATATTATGCCAGTCTAGTTAATTTAATACTGATTTCGGTTTTAAATTCTCTTGTTTTTAAAAACGTTGAACACAGTTTTAGATGTGAGCAGCACTTTTAGCCCTTTCAGTGCGGGGACCGACGTTAGACGTCAGAATCAGACGTCTATGGCGTCTAAAGTCGACCCCAGAACGGAAAGAATTAAAACATTAAAATGGCCGTAGACCCATAACATACGTATCTAAATGGAGCGGAAAGAGCCAACTAAGAAATGTATGATGATTTCAAATTAAAAGAACCCCTTTGGTCTCCATGATTTACACAAAACTATACAAGAGCCGTAAGGGTTAATAAGATTTATGCACCAGTCCCAATCACGCCTATAAGCATTTTGAGTCATTTTTAACACTTTTTATAGTGACCTTTAATAATAAAAGGGTTCACACTTTTAAACTATCAAGATGCTTAAAAGCATAGTTTTAAATCCTGAAAATACTGAAACATTATAATTTTAAAGCGTAAATGTTCATGAAACTGTTTTAGCAATATGGCTATTTTCTTTAATTTTTAGTCATCTTTATCCACCCCAAGTCGAGAATTGCGACAGCAATTTGCAGCTTGATTTTGAAAAAGATGCCACGACGGCGTTTCAAAGGGTTAAGACGCTGTGAGATCAATATATGGAGACTCGTTTGAAGTCGGCGGCATATTCCTCGTGTCTGTCACTTCAGACTTAATGCATAGCAAAGTCAATGGAGGAGTAAAAAAGAAAAAAAATACTCTATGGATCATAATTATTACAATCTTATTGAACCTCACACCTGAGTGCGACAGTCCTAATTCAGATCACAGACAATGAGATAAAGAGGAATGAAAAATACTCTGTGATCATAATTATTACATTTTTTCTCACAAGGAATCTGTAGCTTCAGTATCTCACACCTGTCTACGCCAATCCTAACTCAGATTAGTCTATGGAGATATAAAAAAGGACAAGCAGATTCCGTGTGTTATTCGGATCAATGGTATTACGCGCGGCTTAACACACAGTCAGGTAACACGACATGGTGTGACAGGTTCACATCATAAGCGGTACATGTGATAGAACGTCTGTTTGGAGATTAAAATAGCATTGTGAGTGAGTGAGTGAGTGAGTGAGTGAGTGAGTGAGTGAGTGAGTGAGTGAGTGAGTGAGTGAGTGAGTGAGTGAGTGAGTGAGTGAGTGAGTGAGTGAGTGAGTGAGTGACAAACACCGGATCCAGCACCACCAGATTAAATTACAACCCACATTCAAATCGAAAGAGCAAGCACAACACCAAATTTACCCCCATTCAAAGTCAGGAGGAATACATCGAGCTACCAGGGCATTAGAGCAAACTCCCCTCTTGTGATGCTCAAAAAAATGGTTAAACGTCAAACACGATGGGCCAGCACTGCACTGATACCAAGCATACGTGCATTATTGGTCAATTGTCAGTAATGATGAAATAAATCAGCGTTATGATTTCCCGCCACGGAAGATAAAATGGAATACACGCTGCAATCTGCCGGTAATTTGCGGCAATCGCTGGGTGGCCGGCGCTGGACCCCCAGGTCATCCCATACTGAAGTGGATTCACCTCTGTGGCCGGCAGGCTATCTCGCCGGCAAATCACAACCCCGAAATGACCGAACCGAAAAGACCGAATCAAAGTCAAATAGCTCGTTCCCTCAAGTGAACAGATCAATTCAAATGCTTAGAAATGCCCCCATTTGATTGCGCGGTGGCCCACTCACCAGAAATAGCTGGCAGCATTAGACCTGGGGTCCGAGTAGTGCCGAATTTGTAAAGATCCCCCCGCGGGTAATGTATTGGCGGGGTGGTCAGAAGAAGTCCACCTAAAACACAAATCATTGACCCAATGCTGTGTTAATGTTGGGCCGCCGTCTACGAAACCGGCCCAACATTAACACAGCATTGGATCAGCGTCTCTAGTTGGTACATGTATGTGAGTACTTCTCGTCTGGTTTTCGCTATGTATTTCAATGCCTTCTTGTAGATTCGCCAATGCAGCTTTCTTAGGACGTCGATCTGCTGTTATTTAAATATCAGTCAAGGTTTCAACAACATTTTATAATTTAAATGTTTATCTACATTCTGAGTGACGAATTATTTTTCTGTTATGTTTTTTCTCATTTCAAGCTGAAATTGTTAGGACAATTTTCAGGTTAAAGGGACTGGCCCAGGCTAAAATCATCAAAAAATCGGTGATTTTATTTCGGGTTCTTAATATGACCATATGATGTAAACATGTACATAGACTAGAACTGCAAATTTTTATAATTTTTGTGCTGCGCATTCATCAGTTAGACTAGATATAGAGACGAAATTCCCGCATTTCCTATTTTTGACATGGTTGTCAATAATTAGAAATCAGGAATTTCGTCTCTATATCTAGCCTAACTGGTAAATGCGCAGCACAAAAATTATAAAAAATTGCAGTTCTAGTCTATGTACATGTTTACATCATATGGTCATATTAAGAACCCGAAATAAAATCACCGATTTTTTGATGATTTTAGCGTGGGCCAGTCCCTTTAAAAAAATAGTTAATTCAGTTTACGATGAGTGTCATAAGTAAACAGCTGGGTTGTCAAGTACAGTCGACGTCATCTTCTATATAAGGTTAAGATGCAAGTTAGATCGGTCATAAAATATTTCAATGGTTGAAAAGATATTCAAGATCGACTGAAGTTTTGTCTCTTAATGAAAAACGGACATCGGTTTCAACAATAATTAAGACTCGGAAACGTCTTTTCTCTCGTGGGGTCGAAACAGTGTACACATGCTGGGGCGACCAGAACTTCGACACGAATAGAAGTTATGATAGATATAAAAATAATGTCGCGAGTGAAAATAGGATATACTATTCATTGAAAATATAACATTGCAAAAACGAGAAACTAACCCATAGATTATCTTATGCTAGTCCAGGGTCTTCGACGCTGGACCGGCATTAAAATAACATTGGTTCAACGCCTCGTATTTGTTTGGAAAAATAATATACCAAAATATCGGTATAAAAAGCAGTAACATTGTGAGAAAATGAGTTTAAAACTAGTAACTTACCTGGTCATCAAGGGAAACAGTAGTAGGTAGGTTATTGTAAAGTAACAGGTACTGTATGTAAAGAGCACTCACCTAAAACAAACAAACCAATAAAGACGATCAGTAATCAGGGTCAATATAACAACTGATGGTGTTTAGCAGACAATGTGGTCATGTATGTCGCAATAATTCGCTGTGTAAACATTGTGGGGGCACAATGCAATGGCCAGCATGCGAAGCATTGCCAACGTCGACAGGAGTGTCCACCGCAATGTACATATTGGCTCAGTGAAGCATAATGAACCAGCTGCTTCAACCAGTTTTGTTTTTTATTTATATCACCAGGATGCTGTAAATACACTTAATATAGTTAGAAACGCTGTCAGTCCCAAGTTTGATTATAAATATTATCAGCACACTGTAAAGACAATGAATATAGAAAGACACCATATTTTTCAAATCAGTCCCATTATTTACTACGCTATTCACAATGTCGATAAATATATGATAACCAGGGATAGTATTGAAAAATGCTCTAGAATAATCGCCAGAGTAGCAATAATTAAGAGATTAACTCCATTTCAACCAAGGTCATAGATTCTTCACATTTAATCTATGGATCTAGTCAAAGTATCCATTGCCGGACTAGTTGTATGCCATACCGAGGCAACAGTGGTGGATCCAGTGGGAATGGACGGGACGGCTGCCCCTCTCCACACACTGAAAAATGAGACGATTGTTTTTTTTGTTGTGATTTTTTAATGCCCATTTCTCCCCCGCTCCAGATCCGTCACTGGACAAATAATTATAAAGTATGTATGCTTACAAAGCCGCCATTACACTTTTGTGCAGAGCTCATCAGTACAACTGAGAGATATGCTGGCATAGGCCTTAAATAAAATTTTCATCACGAAGTAAAAAATGTATTAGGCCTAAAGTGTTGCTGAGGAATAGTGACTTTGTACTATTAATTACATATATTATGCAATTAATCATGTGGAAGATTATTACTTAATTAAATGTACACAATCATTGAAAAACAATGTTAAGAAATGTAAATGCAGATTTATTTTATTTTTATATTTTACAAAAAAATCAAATTCCTTGATTTTTCATGATTTTTTGCCAAATTTAATAAATTCTTTGATTTTTCTCAAAATTATCAAATTCCCTGATTTTTCCCAGACTGGAAAACGTGATCTCACTTTTCCAGTTTTTCCCTGATTTCAAGTCAGAATGGGAACCCTGTGATAGTACCACATTTATCAGAGTGTAGCTATGACATAGCTTTAAAACACTGATATCTACCATATAGATGTGACTAACAGGGTTCAATGAACGGAGAAGGTGTAAATGATGTGGTCCAGTCACGTCCCACGTCTCTGCGAGAAAATGTGACAGTGCCCCATATATTGATATTAAATGATAGCATCGTAATAGCTTACATCTGAACATTGTGATACAACGCTGTAAAAACTAGACAATCGTGTTGCAGAATGTTCAGATATTACACTATATTGTACATAAAGTAGTTTCATATTAATATAATACTAGACAGTCAGTCACAGACTGTATACCTCCGCCGAACACCATGATTGTAATCCAGATCATCCACCTTGATTTAATGGACACACCTCTGGTAAAAGTTTGATGCAAATCCGTGAGATCTGGATAGTAATCCAGATCCTTGATATCATACCACAAATCTAACCAATTGTTTCTTGCGCGAGACACACCTTTAATAAAAGTTTCATGCAAATCCGTTCATTACATTTTAAGTAATCCGAGAGGCGACCAGACAAACAAATCACCACGACCGAGAGTCTACACACATCTGGTAAAAGGCAGATTCGTGCGATCCAGATCGCAATCCGGATCGTAATCTGGAATAGGATCATCCCCCAAATCTAACCAATAGTTCCTTCGCCCGAGACACACGCCTCTGGTTCAAGTTCCATGCAAACCCGTTCATTACTTTTAAAGTAGTCCGAGGGACGGAAAGAAAGACAAACAAACAAACACTACCAAAAAAAAAACTTTTCTTTATGGGCTAATAATACAACCCATCAAAATATGTGTGAACTGCGGCAGCAATTTACATAAAGGTGAATGTACTCCATATTATAAACATACATAATGTAATCCATAAAGCAATACTCAATATAATCAGATATCTCAGCCAAGAATTCGTTTCCCTGGAGTTGAAGGGGTGTATCAGTCACTTTCCCAAGTGACTGATACACCCCTTCAACTCCAGGGGGAATTTATCACTTCATTAAATTGATATCAGCCAGATTATAGTTTGAAATAACTGAATCTCACATGATCTATCGATCATGGATCACGCATCACTCACTGAATCTGACAGCTGGAAAATGAACAAAAACTTCACTTCATTTAATCGAAACCATCACTCCATCATAAAACCTTATCGTGTCAGCTGTTCTTCTTACAAAATGAAATGAGTCGGGCTTTAGGCCACCTTTGTGCACATATAGGCTAAACTGGGCCAGGAGAACCTCCTGAGGATGGTGAGATGATTGAGATGACACTGTCCTCCAGACACAGGATTCGAAATTCGAGCCCTGGCGGTCTGAGGCCGAGCACGCTACCTCTCGGTCACGGAGGCTCCCCACAATACTAACTTTCACACGTGGATGGGGAAGAAACAATTTTGTTTCTTTCAAACCGCCGAGACCGGGAACCGAACCCCGGACTCTGGCGTGAAAGGCAGCGGTGCTAACCACTACCTTAGGGCCCCCGCCCTCTTTTTACAAATCTGTCTAAACTAAGATAAATGGTTTTCTGGACCCCGGGGTCAGATTTCTGATTATTGCCATGTATGGCTATCCAAGCAAGCACCACGCAGTGATCCGATGTTGATTTGATGTTGGTCCACCGTCTACGACGCTGGCCCAACATCAAATCAACATTGGGACAACGTTTTGGGCTTTCCATGTATATACTATTTCCACTTAATTACAGGCTGCCCGGCATTATAGTACGCTTGCTAATAACAGTGAATTGTGATCGGTGCCAAGAAGTTTAACAGCTTTGAAGAGAAAATGTTGGTGTTCTTTGCGGGCTTGATTTTGTTCACGTCATGGCGCTGGTGCTGTCGCGATTGGGGCTTGACACTACAAACACGAGACGTTGAACCAATGTTTATTTAATGTTGGCCCACAGTTCGCGACGCCGGCCAAACTTTAAACCAACATTGGATCAACGGCTAGTGTTTTCTGGGTCATGGGATCTATTTATATCTATATATCACGTGGCATGATGGACCGGAAGCTGGATTTTCCGGAAGTGTGCTGCTTGGAATAATACATGTTTGGACAATAAGACAGGACCTCCGACATGTCTCCCGTAGGTGAACGGCCAGCAGAAACTTTATTTTATATGTTTTCAATTGTTTTATGTACCAGTCAGAATGGAAGCATGCATGCTGTCACCGAAATGACAGGAAATTGTGGATGAGTACTGGAAGAGTACAAATATTTATAATGGCTGTAGACCCAGGTACTAAATAGAAGCGTAAAGAGCTACGAAGACATTTATGATGATTTCATATTGAAAAAAAATCCATAGTTCTATTTTAAATAATATTTCAGCCATTTAAGGATTAAGAAAACACACTCGCAACTAAAAATTATATTTATGTCATAATCATCAAGTGGCGCCCCTCAACCACGTCAAGAGACTGTGCCCTGGACTATTTAGTATCATCATTTTTATTCATGCTTTACATGACAGAAATTCGAGATAACGCACTTAATGAAGTGGCTCCCAGCACACTAAAGACATTCACCAGAGTTTGGATAAACCAGTTGTTTTTCTCAATATACCAGGTAGTGCGGCATTTAAACACTATTCAGATAGTCATCAACAAACAGACCCAATGCTGACTCAATATTGCCACAATGGTGGGCCAACATTTTACGCGCAGACCCAGAATTAACCCTTTAAACCCTCACGATGCATTAAAACATCATTTTACATCCCTGAAAACAGACTTAATTTGCTTACAACCAAGGGTTTTAGAACGCAAATTTTCCATGAAACTGCTTTACCAATACATGGTAATTTTCTTTAATTTTTAAACCACATCAAATCATCTTCATCGAGAATTGCGACAGCAATTCGCGGCTTGTAGTGGATGAAGATGACAATGGTAAATTCTGGCTTGAAAGGGTTAAGGTAAAAGGTGCAGGTTTATAGTCTGATATCAAGTCTGCAGACTCATCAGCCGACTTGACATTTTATCCCCTGGTCACTGGATCTGTTCATTCAACTCCACGGAGAGCATACAGTCCTGCAGCCAACTTATCGTACACATTGTCATCTCTGTCCTGCCACGTACATTTACACGAAGTGAAGCATATGAGGGTAAAGTACTTTGCCCAAGGACACAACATCGAAAGAATGCCCCAATAATAGGGGAGAAACGTGATATTTCTCTGAAAATCCTGCACCAAGCGGGGTTCGAAACCTCACAACAGACAGCGACATTGGCAAAGCGCCACACTATAACCATTGCGCCACGTCCCTCTCATTAAAGCAGCATTGGGTCAACGCTTCGTGTTCCGTGAGTCATTGGAGAATTCCCAGACATAGAATCAACAGATGACTACACTCTGCGTGCAACTAGTGGTCTCAGCATTGATCACAGGTAAAACAATGTTCTCTCAGTGTCTCAGGTGCTGGGCCAGTAATGAAAAGTAAGGTCAGAAAATAGCCACTGCCCTGTGTAGGTTCTGCTGATGTTTGTCTCAATGAGATTAGAAAGCCTCTCTCAGCAATCGGCACAATCACCAGGCAAACATATTGAGTTTTAATCTCCAGACCTGATGATGAATCACTATTTTTATGCTCGCTATAACAGTTTCAAAAACAATTTCGATAAATCAAGCGTTTGTTCAAAAATGATATACCGTACAAATACACTTCCAAGAAATGGAAAGAGAAACAATTGTGTTAACAGTGTTTTATTATATTTTCTGAGGCAGCAGACCCAGTGGTCGGGGAAGTTGTCATTGCACCCCTTATCTTAGTGCCTGGATGCGCCCATGTGGGGCTGATTCTGGGGCAGCAGTGGTCGGGAAGTTGTCATTGCACCCCCTTATCCTAGAGCCTGTATGCGCCCATGTGGGGCTGATTCTGAGGCAGCAGTGGTCGGGAAGCTGTCATTGCACCACCTTTTCTTAGTGCCTGGATGCGCCCATGTGGGGCTGATTCTGGGGCAGCAGTGGTCGGGAAGTTGTCATTGCACCCCCTTATCCTAGAGCCTGTATGCGCCCATGTGGGGCTGATTCTGAGGCAGCAGTGGTCGGGAAGCTGTCATTGCACCACCTTATCTTAGTGCCTGGATGCGCCCATGTGGGGCTGATTCTGGGGCAGCAGTGGTCGGGAAGTTGTCATTGCACCACCTTATCTTAGTGCCTGGATGCGCCCATGTGGGGCTGATTCTGAGGCAGCAGTGGTCGGGAAGCTGTCATTGCACCACCTTATCTTAGTGCCTGGATGCGCCCATGTGGGGCTGATTCTGGGGCAGCAGTGGTCGGGAAGTTGTCATTGCACCACCTTATCTTAGTGCCTGGATGCGCCCATGTGGGGCTGATTCTGAGGCAGCAGTGGTCGGGAAGCTGTCATTGCACCCCTTATCTTAGTGCCTGGATGCGCCCATGTGGGGCTGATTCTGGGGCAGCAGTGGTCGGGAAGTTGTCATTGCACCCCCTTATCCTAGAGCCTGTATGCGCCCATGTGGGGCTGATTCTGAGGCAGCAGTGGTCGGGAAGCTGTCATTGCACCACCTTATCTTAGTGCCTGGATGCGCCCATGTGGGGCTGATTCTGGGGCAGCAGTGGTCGGGAAGTTGTCATTGCACCCCCTTATCCTAGAGCCTGTATGCGCCCATGTGGGGCTGATTCTGAGGCAGCAGTGGTCGGGAAGCTGTCATTGCACCACCTTATCTTAGTGCCTGGATGCGCCCATGTGGGGCTGATTCTGGGGCAGCAGTGGTCGGGAAGTTGTCATTGCACCCCCTTATCCTAGAGCCTGTATGCGCCCATGTGGGGCTGATTCTGAGGCAGCAGTGGTCGGGAAGCTGTCATTGCACCCCCTTATCTTAGTGTTTGGATGCGCCCCTGTGGGGCTTATTCTGGGGCAGCAGTGGTCGGGGAAGTTGAGCGGCTGGCTATCAGGGTGTGGTTGTTCCCTTCCTGCCACCTGACCCGCTCTGTATGGGCCCTGCATTATTAAACAACTAGGAACCGGACAGCCTGTCTCCCCAGAAAACACCACACGTACTCACAAAGCAGGGTTGATGTTGGGCCCAGCTTCAACCCAACTTCGGATGAACATCGAAATAGGGGAGTCCCATAAACCAGAACTCAATCAGAATCTCACAGCTTTCCCAGCAATTCTTTTTTCCTAAGTGGCGACTAACATATTTGCAGCTGGAAATGTCAAGTTTACACGAGACAATTACCAGGTTTATATGTGTTAAACAGCCTTCTGTTACACATAAGCAGTACCTAACCTGTCTGGAGACTAGAGGGCACACTACTGTGCTGATGAGTAGGCCTTTGACATTAATCTGAAGCTGGAGATGCTAACGCAATTTCCAGCATCAAATGTGAAAAATTCAAAGCTTTAAATACCACAATTTACAGCTTCAGATGTGATTAATACCACGCTGTTACTCAAAATAGTTTTATATTTCTTTTTTCAAGAAACATCTTCAAACACACTTTTTAAAGAAATTTACAAACAGGTTTCATAATTGTTTGCAACACAGTGAACATAGCGCAGTATAAATGCTAGTAACTGTAACAGTATAATCAGTACACTTCAGTCCTTTAGAAAACATAGTTTAAAACGCTGTCTCGTAGAAATGTCCAATGTTTTCCATTAATTTTATGTAACTGCGGATGTAATTTCCAGATTCAAATGACGAAAAAAAACTTCAATTTACGAAAAAAATCAACCAAAATGGAATTATTTGACGAACTGTGCACCGCCCATCAAAATATTTTATCAGTTTCATTAATATTTACGTGGGTTGAAAGGAGCTGGAAAATGTAGGCTTATAACTCCGTGCAAAGACAAAAGTCAGTGGCCCAGCTGCTTACTTTTCAAGTGAGCAGTTACTGGCATTTGCCTTTGCAGAGCAGCATACGGACCTAGCAGGAAAAGGGTTAGCCTATATCCTGCTAAGTTAACTTATTTAAATTTTCACCCACTTGAAGTTGTGTCTCGCTACCGCGACCCACAACTTCAAGTGGCTGAAAATTAGTGATATTTGTTTAATGTGAACAAAATTTCATCTTGATGTAAATTGTTTAGACACACATTTAAATCCCCAAAACAATGATTGGGTTGACTAATAAAACAGATTAAAACGAAAATAGTGGTGCTCAGCAGGACAAGGGTTAAATGTAATCCGCCCAGGCGAGCAGACGGTTCAAACAGAGGGTCTCCCAGATGCCGAGCACTGTTTGCCGTTTCCGGGGGACGCCCCAGTGCCGGCCTCGTGTTACCAGTATGTCCAGGAGACCACAACCAATGCTGATTTAATGGTGGGCCGGCGTCGGAGACGGTGGACTAGAATAGAATCAACATTGGTTTAACGTGTGGTGCTTGCTGTGTTAGCGGCGTGCACTGAAGACCTTCATGATAATGCACTATACCGGTACCCACCGGAAAAAAACAGACCACACTACCAATGTACTGGGGTGAATCACCGGTAAAAACACAAATGTACCGCCATGATACCGGAAAAAATACACCAACACAAATTATGTACGGCCGTGATACCGGAAAAAAATAATGTCAAGTTATCCCTAACGCATATTATGTACTAGATAAATAAAAAAAATCCACATCTTAACATACGTTATTATACAGTTTAAAAAAATTAACAAAATAGCTTTGAAATGTAACAGGAGTAAGATTCAAATGGCTGTGTATGTGATTATAATATGATCAATCGGTACCTTGATATGATATCCAGCCATCACAAAGTACTGAATGTGAACTGAACTGAAAAAGACAATGAATTGTGAGATACCAAAATAACAAAGACGTGGTTGTTTTGTGACGTGTTTGTTTTGTGACGTCACTATGACAGACAGTTGATTGCGATACTAAAAAAACAGACAAGTGCTTATCGTGTGTGATGTCACAATGACATACAGTTTATTGTGATAGTAAAATAACAGACCAGTGATTATCGTGTGTGACGTCACAATGACATACAGTTGATTGTGATAGTAAAATTACAGACAAGTGCTTATCGTTTGTGACGTCATAATGACACAGTTGATTGTGATATGAAAATTACAAACAAGTGTTTATCATATGCGACGTCATAATGACAGACAATTGATTGTGATATTAAAATAACAGACAAGTGATTATCATTTGTGACGTCATAATGACAGACAGTTGATTTGTGATATCAAAATAACAGACACGTGCTTATCATTTGTAACGTCATAATGACAGACAATTGATTGTGATATCAAAATAACAGACAAGTTATTATCGTTTGTGACGTCATAATGACTGACAGTGGATCGATACCAAAATAACAGACAAGTGCTTATGGTTTGTGACGTCATAATGACAGATGAGATGGTTCTCACTATGACGTTGACTATTAAATGTAATGCTTGAGGCAGACATAACATGGAGTACCATACCGGTAAAAGCAGCACGCGCCAGGACAGGACCGCACGACCAGCAAACACGAGGCGAGGAGAAGATTGTGGGTTAATGTTGGGCCAACGTCGCAGACGGTGGGCCAACATCTACCCAGCAATGGTTCAGCACCTTGTGTTGCCAGGTCGGAATCAGAGATGAGAGCACGCAAACAAAGCATCAATCGCTCAGCTGGTTTGGATTCCATGATGCTCAGGTCACCTCACAGACAGACAAATGCCAATGTCCCCCACAAAACAAACACGTTTTTACCATGCAATTCCTAAACTAGACAAGATTGATTCATATTTAAACATAAATCAGTGAAGTTTTATTTCCCTCTTGATAATAAATTGATATCTGGGTAATAAGAGGGGGGAGTCGTCTTTGTCATTTTGTAACATGGCAGATACGACCGTGAGTTTCAAGTAAAACTTAAAATTTGAATACAGAATTGCCTTTTATTTCTGACCATTCATTTCTTCAAAGCTCACCTATCTTCGATATTCGAACATCAAGATTCCTTCACCAAAAAAATACAAATCATTGTGTTGTTTTAGCATTACCTTTCTTCTGAACTATTATGCTCTATTCCAAGCTTTGAATTCCTTCCCCAATGAAACAAAAAAGGTTACCCAGACGATCATTTCCTAAAGCTCATCTAGCTTTTATGTTCACCTTCCTGGCAAGACATGCAATTGAGGTCTTCTCATTATAGACGTCAAACCTGCAGGGAAAATTCACTGGCAGGTATTTTCCACCCCATAATGACGATAACATACAATACATCATTGTAACCTAGTATAGAAAATATATTACTTATTAGACGATGATAAATAAATAAAGCACAGAGAGAAAGTACATGTAGATGTTGCTTTAAAAAAAAAAAATAATAATAATAATTTGTATTTGATTTATATAGTAAACTTGTATTATCCGCTTCCTCGTTTCGTCGAAGATTGTTACATTTACACACATAAATCTCTTGCAAGGTAATCATTATCTGTAAAGCAGAGCCCGAATCACTCGCGATCTCTGTAATAAAGCAGTATACAACTTTAAGATGAGGCCTAGGGTTAAAGCTCAGTCGTTGATATATGGTGCATGTTGGCAAATACACTGATATACATCGAGGAGAATAAGCTATTCCGAGATGACATTAACAAATCCACTATCGCACGAAAAATTAACAACGTTTGTATGTTGTCACATAACATGACATAATCGCCATACATGTTGTAGTTCAAACTACAGCAAAAGTACGGCATGGGCTGATACAGATATAAGTCTTATGTAGTGACACAACAACACAGTGTGTGAGAAGTTGTGAATCTAGAGGAAAATAAACTGCAGTGAAGGGAGAATAAGCTACCCCGGGAGTGCCATAAAAAGTCATTCTACACCATTGTCACATTGGACATGTAGTCACTACATTAATTGCGTTACTAGGTTACGTGTTGCTCCGACAACATCAACAATATCCAGTGGACTGTTCCTCCTATGGGGACCCAGCTATACATGGAGGATCTGTAGTCTAACATCCCCGCTAATTGAATAAATCAAACTCTACATCAGTTTGGGTTCGTCGCACATGTATTAATCTGCCACAAAATATAATAGAAGAAACACGCCGTGACCTGGGTATTAAAGGGTGGTATCTGCCACTTTGTGAAGTGGCAGATACTACCCTTTAATACCCAGGTTGTAGCATGTAATCACGTGGAGTTGCCAGAGCGTTACGTTTAGCACGCTGCCTTTATTCTGGCTCGCCGCGTTGGGAACATTATTCTACAAATGGAATGACAAAACAAAATTGGCGGTGTATTACAAATGGGTCGACATGGCGCTTGAAGGTTGCAGCCGCATATTAACACTGTCAGTCATTTCTTATAATTTTACTGATAATTATGAAAACGTCACATTTTTTACCTTGATTATCACGCGCAATGTCGCCAATTTACATATGATAAAGATTTGTTTTCAATGAAAAGTTAAGACACATAGCAGGTTAACCTAAAATTCATATCAACGAAAATCTAACAGCAGTGTTCTTTCGTAAGTGATTTTCCTCATCACGTCCTTGCTAATTTACTGATAATTTTACTGTATTAATTTCAAATACAGCTCTTGAATTTACACCAGCCCAGCAAATACACAAAACATTTGTATAACATCTGTACAATGTTGGACCAACGTCGAGGACGTCGGCTGACGTTGTAGAAATGTTATACAAATATTTTGTGTTTGCTGGAAGAGAAACGAAAAAGTGAATACAGTTTCTCAAAGTGAAAATTAGTGTCTGATTCAATTTTTCCAGTAGGCCTACGTTCCATTTTGTTAGGATCTATTTTCATCATCTCGTTATTAATAATTCTCCGTATATCATATAGTTATGGCTTGGTAATGACAGCGAATGTTATCAAATATGCACGCTGCAAATATAAAAGAAAGATCACAGCACAAAACGCTGCATCAATGCTGAATCAATGCTTACACGAAACGTTGGCGAAATGACGGCCACTGTTTTCAGCGTTGGCCCATTATTTAACCTACCTTTCGTTCTAGCATTTGGAGGCGCACTATAAATCCTGTGCCACGATCCGTAGACACTTAAGCTGAAGAGGTCTGGAGATTCAAGGTAGCTAATTCCAGTAAAGATCCAACAATGCCCACCCAGCAAACACGAGACATTGAGCCCGTGTTGGGCTAATGTTGACCCACCGTCTACGACGGCGGCCCTACATTAGTCCAACACTGGCTCATGTCTCGTGTTTGCTGGATAGTCTGTAATAACAAACAGACTCTACAAAGCATGTTATCATTGCCATTGGAAAAGGTGTGCTCAAAATTACACTTGGATCGCGCCATGAATTGAGACGTTCTTGTTTGATTAATGAGTTGTATATTATTTCACGATGACAGGTTTGCATCTCCATGGAATGATGCCTTGAGCTGGGGATATAACTGCCAGTAGGTAAATTTATCATTTAAATAGGGTCACCCTCACGTTCTTCATGTAATTGTGACCTCAGCGGACGCTTGCCTTCAGCACGCAAAACCCAGCTTTTGTTGGGCTGCCCAACATGACAGCAACGGCGTTTTTTATAGTAACGAAAATCGCTGATTTTTGCAGGATGGTGCTGCCCAACTCTGATGCTACAAAGCCTGTAAGATTACAGGAACGTAGATCATGTGGATATATTTGTGAATATAGGCTAAACTGGTTCGGTGGAATCGCCTGGAGATAACTGGAGAACTGGGAGCCTGTCGCGCAGACTGAGATTGTTACATGGTTCCTGTGGGCTTGAGGTGAAGCACGGTACCTTTCGACCACGGATTAGCCACCACAGGTATTGTTGTATATTGTGCCACCAGTGCTCGATTTTGAGGAGAGCCCGAGTGCCCGGGGCTCCCAAATTTACAACAGGGCTCTCTATTAGCTGCATGACTGTGCCCTTGTGGCTCGCTAGATTTTGGTCCAATGCTTTTATTTAACATAGGTCAATTTATTTCGGGCACTCAAATGAAATGATGGGCTCTGTGGATTTTCTGGGTGGGTGCCCTGCTGGCTTTCACCTCAAATCTTCCAAAATCGAGCACTGGCGACCTGGCGTATTGAATTCAGATAGAAAAATAACTGTTCGTTATCCACCCAGAAGTAACCCATATACCAAAAATGGTTATCCTATGTTATTTTGTGACAAAGTTATCTAGGCAAAAGAAGGGGTAAAATATCCATAGCTCCCTCCGAGAGTGAGCTAAAAATACATCTACAGGTAGTAAAATATATATAGTGAATCTGAAATATTACTAACCTTCAGAAATTAGGTGTTTCTAAAAAAAACATATTCCGCCACGTAAGTTGAGAATTGGTATATTTTTAGTGATATCTGTCTATTTTTGTGGCTTTGAACTTTCCAGCAAACAATATATATTGAATCAACGATGGTTTAATGTTGGTTCATCGTCTACGACGTTGGACCAACATCAAACCAACTTTTGTTTAACGTCTACTCGTGTTTGTATAATAAGAGCCCCCTATTTAGTTGCCTTCACGTGACTGTTGAGCAGAGTGACGTCACAGAGCAGGGGGTATGTCGTGCACGAGGTCACATCTCCAGGGAGATCGCCTGCCTCCTCAGTATATTATACAACGAAGACGTTCACCCAATGCTGGGCTAATGCTCGGCCAACATCGCAGGCGGTGGGACAACATTAAAACAACATTGGGTAGACGTCTAGTGTGAAACACAAGACACGGAAGTTAGCCAATGTTGGGTTTAACCATTGTCTTGTTGAATTTTTTCAATTGTATTTTTCGTGATTTGAAGCTTCAAAAAATATTTCAATTTTATATTTCCTTTTTTTTTGGAAAATATACATCTTCTAAATTCAGTTTTTTTATTAACTAAGCATCTAACACAAACTATATTATCCATTTAAATGACATGTTGTTAGGGTATTTTATAAATCAATACATTTTAATCACCTTTAATATGTTGAAATTGCGACAGCAATTCACATCTCAAGGTGAATGAAAATGAGACCAGATAGTTTGGTGCTCAGAAGGTCCTTATGGTGATGGATTATATATTTTTGGATTATTTTTTTTATTTTGAGCTCAGCCCTTACAGCGTGGGGATCGACTTTAGACGTCAGAATCTGACGTCTATAGACGTCAGATTCTGACGTATAAAGTCTACCCACACACTGTGAAAGTGAAAAAAATATGTATTATATTCGTAGACCCATAACATAGGTAGGCCAACTAAAACAGTTATGATGATTTCAAGTTGAAAAAAAACATTTGGTCTTCATGGTTTGTACAAAGACATTTCGGCGCTTTAAAGGTTAAAGGGTTAACACCCTCTCCACCCGCTGTGATCAGAAATCTGAGCTGACTTATTCTGGTCACATGAGGCTGAGAAGGGACATCTTCTAAATAGCCCATATAGCCAGTTCACCTGATCCCCGCTGGCATCGCTGGCCGTCAGCCCGTGATTATCTGTATATCTGGCCCAGATCCAGCTAGATTGGCTAGGTATTTAACCCTTTAACCACCGGTGCCGGTTTTTCACTTAATTATTACCACATTCACTACCGCCTTTTAAACATGTTAAAGCCATACTGTGACATCAATCAGCACGATTTGAAAAGAGTTGACCTCCCTTTTGTCAAATCTGCATAGTTTTCACTCACTTGAAGTTGTGGATCGCGTCAGCAAGACACAACTTCAAGTGGGTGAAAATTCCAATTGAATAATTTGGCGGTTAAAGGGTTAAACCTTTCAATGCCAACCACTACTATTTAATCCTTGTACTGCTATGTGTTCAGTATATGTACTTTTCATTTATTGAAGCTGGAATATCTGACTCATTTTCCATTTCTGGAAAAATAGACATCCCGGAAATTGAATTATTCGATAACCCGTGCAACTGCATCAGTGACAGGATATTTTTCAAAAATGTCAAAGACAAAAACAAATCGTTTTGAAAGTTACTTGAAAGTTACTTGAACACACCTACATGTATTATACACGGGCCTATACTAGAAACACGAGAGCTACCATAACCACCATCACAGCAAACACGATACATTAAACCAATGTTAGATTAATGTTGGGCCACCGTCTGAGGCGCTGGCCCAAAATTAAGCTGAAGTTTCGTGTTTGCTGCGATGCTCGTTTTCTATACCTTTCTATCAGCAAATCAAATAACAGGTCTTGTGAGTGAACGGTGTTTGAAATGATCGGGCCCAAAGAAGTAAATTTTGAACAACTTGGAGTTGACGACCAATCTTCCCAAGTGGGAAATATAAGTGATTTCCATTGGCGCCCATATAGTTTAAGGTACACGCCTGGAACAATACATTGACGGCCACTGTTTCCAGCGTTGGTCCATCATTTAGCCCACCTTTCGTTCTAGCATTTGGAGGCGCACTATAAATCCTGTGCCACGATCCATAGACACTTAAGCTGAAGAGGTCTGGAGATTCAAGGTAGCTAATTCCAGTAAAGATCCAACAATGCCCACCCAGCAAACACGAGACATTGAGCCCGTGTTGGTCTAATGTTGGCCCACCGTCCACGACGGCGGCCCTACATTAGCCCAACACTGGCTCATGTCTCGTGTTTGGTGGATAGTCTGTAATAACAAACAGACTCTACAAAGCATGTTATCATTGCCATTGGAAAAGGTGTGCTCAAAATTACACTTGGATCGCGCCATGAATTGAGACGTTCCTGTTTGATTAATGAGTTGTATATTATTTCACGATGACAGGTTTGCATCTCCATGGAATGATGCCTTGATCTGGGGATATAACTGCCAGTAGGTAAATTTATCATTTAAATAGGGTCACCCTCACGTTCTTCATGTAATTGTGACCTCAGCGGACACTTGCCTTCAGCACGCAAAACCCAGCTTTTGTTGTGCTGCCCAACATGACAGCAACGGCGTTTTTTATAGTAACGAAAATCGCTGATTTCTGCAGGATGGTGCTGCCCAACTCTGATGCTACAAAGCCTGTAAGATTACAGGAACGTAGATCCTGTGGATATATTTGTGAATATAGGCTAAACTGGATCGGTGGAATCGCCTGGAGATAACTGGTGAACTGGGAGCCTGTCGCCCAGACTGAGATTGTTACATGGTTCCTGTGGGCTTGAGGTGAAGCACGGTACCTTTCGACCACGGATTAGCCACCACAGGTATTGTTGTATATTGTGCCACCAGTGCTCGATTTTGAGGAGAGCCCGAGTGCCCGGGGCTCCCACATTTACAACAGGGCTCTCTATTAGCTGCATGACTGTGCCCTTGTGGCTCGCTAGATTTTGGTCCAATGCTTCTATTTAACATAGGTCAATTTATTTCGGGCACTCAAATGAAATGATGGGCTATGTGGATTTTCTAGGTGGGTGCCCTGCTGGCTTTCACCTCAAATCTTCCAAAATCGAGCACTGGCGACCTTGCGTATTGAATTCAGATAAAAAAATAACTGTTCGTTATCCACCCAGAAGTAACCCATATACCAAAAATGGTTATCCTATGTTATTTTGTGACAAAGTTATCTAGGCAAAAGAAGGGGTAAAATATCGGACGGAGGCCGATTCCATAGCTCCCTCCGAGAGGATGCTAAAAATACATCTACAGGTAGTAAAAATATATATAGTGAATCTGAAATATTACTAACTTTCAGAAATTAGGTGTTTCTAAAAAAAACATATTCCGCCACGTAAGTTGAGAATTGGTATATTTTTAGTGATATCTGTCTATTTTTGTGGCTTTGAACTTTCCAGCAAACAATATATATTGAATCAACGATGGTTTAATGTTGGTCCATCGTCTACGACGTTGGGCCAACATCAAACCAACTTTTGTTTAACGTCTACTCGTGAAGAGCCCCCTATTTAGTTGCCTTCACGTGACTGATGAGCAGAGTGACGTCACACAGCAGGGGGTATGTCGTGCACGAGGTCACATCTCCAGAGAGATCGTCTGCCTCCTCAGTATATTATACAGCGGAGACGTTCACCCAATGCTGGGCTAATGCTCGGCCAACATCGCAGGCGGTGGGACAACATTAAAACAACATTGGGTAGACATCTAGTGTGAAACACAAGACACGAAAGTTAGCCAATGCTGGGTTTAACCATTGTCTTGTTGAATTTTTTCAATTGTATTTTTCGTGATTTGAAGCTTCGAAAAATATTTCAATTTTATATTTCCTTTTTTTTGAAAATATCTTCTAAATTCAGTTTTTTTATTAACTAAGCATCTAACACAAACTATATTATCCATTTAAATGACATGTTGTTAGGGTATTTTATAAATCAATACATTTTAATCACCTTTAATATGTTGAAATTGCGACAGCAATTCACATCTCAAGGTGAATAAAAATGAGACCAAATAGTTTGGTGCTCAGAAGGTCCTTATGGTGATGGATTATATATTTTTAGATTTTTTATTATTTTGAGCTTAGCCCTTACAACGTGGGGATCGACTTTAGACGTCAGAATCTGACGTCTATAGACGTCAGATTCTGACGTATAAAGTCTACCCACACACTGTGAAAGTGTAAAAAATATGTATTATATTCATAGACCCATAACATAGGTAGGCCAACTAAAACATTTATGATGATTTCAAGTTGAAAAAAAACATTTGGTCCCCATGGTTTGTACAAAGACATTTCGGCGCTTTAAAGGTTAAAGGGTTAACACCCTCTCCACCCGCTGTGATCAGAAATCTGAGCTGACTTATTCTGGTCACATGAGGCAGAGAAGGGACATCTTCTAAATAGCCATATAGCCAGTTCACCGGCGCCCCGCTAGTATCGCTGGCCGTCAGCCCGTGATTATCTGTATATCTGGCCCAGATCCAGCTAGATTGGCTAAGTATTCAAACCTTTAACCGCCGGTGCCGAATTTATTTGGTTTTTCACCTAATTATTACCACATTCAGTACGGCCTTTTAAACATGATAAAGCCATAATGTGACATCAATCAGCACGATTTGAAAAGAGTTGACCTCCATTTTGTCAAATCTGCATGATTTTCACTCACTTGAAGTTGTGGATCGCGTTAGCGAGACACAACTTCAATTGGGTGAAAATTCCAATTGAATAATTTGGTGGTTAAAGGGTTAAACCTTTCAATGCCAACCACTATTATTTAATCCTTGTACTGCTATGTGGTCAGTATATGTACTTTTCATTTATTGAAGCTGGAATATCTGACTCAATTTCCATTTCTGGAAAAATAGACATCCCGGAAATTGAATTATTCGATAACCCGTGCAACTGCATCAGTGACAGGATATTTTTCATAAATGTCAAAGACAAAAACAAATCGTTTTGAAAGTTACTTGAAAGTTACTTGAACTTACCTACATGTATTATACACGGGCCTATACTAGAAACACGAGAGCTACCATAACCACCATCACAGCAAACACGATACATTAAACCAATGTTAGATTAATGTTGGGCCACCGTCTGAGGCGCTGGCCCAAAATTAAACTGAAGTTTCGTGTTTGCTGCGATGCTAGTTTTCTATACCTTTCTATCAGCAAATCAAATAACAGGTCTTGTGAGTGAACGGTGTTTGAAATGATCGGGCCCAAAGAAGTAAATTTTGAACAACTTGGGAGTTGACGACCAATCTTCCCAAGTGGGAAATATAAGTTATTTCAATTGGCGCCCATATAGTTTAAGGTACACGCCTGGAACAATACATTGACTTTCTATCCCAAAGCTTAAACCTCTTATTTGAAATCACAAATGTGATAATAATCATATGGCTTCAAATACTGTTTGCTGTGGATATATACATGATATAAGAGAGAAGAATGGGGAGTCTTTAAAAAAGTGGGGTACATTGTAAACATGTGTGTTGATTGCTATATGCACGACCACTTAGAATCCTTATAAATCGGTGTTTGGAAAATCATGACCTTTCTAGTTGGCATGGATTGTAAGAGCATGACCTCTCAGCTTGTCAAGCTTGTCTGAGAGGACACTCCTAGATCCGGACGTGAACCGGAGATTGCTGCGTCCATCCCTGGTGTCCATCCAAGACTCTAATTATGATTGGCGGTACCAGTGATGGGTCTGTGACGTCCCAATGATGGGCCAACGTCATTGACATATCACTGGATAATATGTCATCTAGGGGAACACGAGACGTTACCCAATGCTATTTTAATGGTGGACCATGTCTGCGATGCCGGCCCAGCATCAAAACATCATTAGTCAAATATGTCATACTTCGCGGGATTAAAACGCCCACTAAATCTGCAGACGCAGCAAACACGTGAGGGTCTAGATTCACCAGAAGTCGGGTTAAGGTTGACCCCAAGGTCTGCGACGCTGGACAAACATTGACCAAACATTGGGTGAATCTATCATGTTTGCTGGGGATGAGAAGTCTATCAAATAGTCACCCAACTTGTGATGATTACTTTCTGACTAATTAAGGTCTGATCTCGGACCCGACCTATAAAGGAATATCAGGGGGCTTACAGCGGCAGGGACTTGTCCAGACCTTTGTTTTGTGGAATTTTTATAAATAGCTCTTTACTTTCACAACTCAGTTATTATAACCAACCCTTTTATCAGCCTTATTTTTATCCACGTTATAGTGTGAATTGCTACCGTAATTCCATCTTAAATACCTAGGTGTAAAAAGAACGATACAGCATAAGACGTCTTCGTTGCAGATTATACCATCTTTAAGTCAACGCAAATTATTTAAGAAATGTCCTCAAGCGTTAAGGGGTGGAATATATATTGTTTCCTTTTGTTTAATGATGTAAATAAAGCTTCTAAGCTGTCCATTGAGTCCATATAGGTCAGAACACACTGGGTAATTGGCGTCAAGCAGGGCGAATATCACAGCCAAGTATTATCTGCACGTGGTTAACAACTACTAGTGAGGAACACTACTGTAGATTATAATGGAGGTGAATAAGAATCCGTTATAATTTGAGATGGTGAGATGGTGAGGATGAGAAGATGAGTGAGATGACACTGCCCATCGAGACACAGGATTCGAAATTCGAAGACCCTGGAGGTCAGAGGCCGAGCACTGTTGTAGGGGTTTGAGAAAACTAGTATTGACACCAACATCGCCAACATAATATAATAGCAGAGGGCAGCTTTCGGTGGTCTCGCTGTTAAATGTTGGCGCTTCTAAAATGTAATAGTAAGTGATCTAAGTGAAATGTGTCCTGGTTGTACTGGTTTTAGATATCGAATTGTATTAAATGAATCTATTATACAGTATTCGGGTAGGAAAAACATGCCCCCATACTTTGTGCGGATTCTACCTTTGACAAAACAGTAAGCCAAAAACAGATATGGGAAAAAACATGCACCCAGAACACAAACGCCGATTTATCCAATGCTGGTTTACTTTTGCGCCACAATTGTTGGTTTATTGTTGGGTCAGCGGCGTAGACTGTGGACAAACGTTAAACCAGCATTATTGGGTCGACGCCTTGAATGTGCCGAGTATATTTGCTGCGGATAAAGAAACAGTTGAGTTTTTGGCACGTCCCAACGCTGAACGTAGAAAGCTAGTTTTGCTATCGATGATAGATTTTAGCATCTGCCACGTGTAACACTTACGGTCCTAAAATCATCTGTAAGTTGTCGTTTTAAAAAAATATCTAGAAAACATTATTCGAGTGTAATATATGTCCGAAATCACAAAAACTGACAATTAAGTTGGGTCAAGAATTGTTCTTCGACTGTATATAAATTCCACACCCTCAAACTAATGTTGTGGTATGGGCAGACGTTAATTCAACTTGAATAAAAAACATTTAGAACTAATCATTGCAAAGGTTTTCACAATCTGGTAAACAAGAAACAATAACCCAATGCTGGTCCACCATCTACGAAGCTGGCCCAACATTAAAAAATCATCGGTTCAACTAGGTGGCCCAACATGAAACCAGCATTGGTTCAACTAGTGTTTGCTTTGTAGCTATCAGTCTCCAATGATGGTAAACACTAGCATCTGCCAGAATCTATTGAGTGCTGATATATTCATAGGCAATATGACTTTCGTTGCAATATATAATGTAGGAGTAGAGAAAAACATCATGTATTATTTGCTTTAACATGTACTCTTGATGCTGAAGTGGCTGAAGTCACATAGGAAAGCGGTTCGAGACTGACTTTGAAGCAGCACCATACTACAACTGAACTACATTATTCAAGGTACGATTTTGTTGTATGCTATAATGAGCAACCAATTTTCACTTAAATGTTTACTTTGAAAGTGGTTCGAGTAAATACAGAACTTGTCCAATGAATAAAGTTGGAGCCTTCACGTGAACACATTATTCATTATACAAATAAACAACGTTTGTATTTTCTCAAACGTTCGGTTCAACTAGATAGGATAACCCCAGCAAACACGAGACACTGAAGTTTGAACCAATGTTGATTAAATTTTTGCCCATGGTCTCCGACTCTGGGCCAACATTAAATCAACATTTGTTCAGCGTCTGGGTTTGCTTGGAAAAACTACCGTGGATGGTCATTCACACGAACATCCCGGTGTGCCATGGGCTGACACTGATCAGCCTGATACATGTCTCATAGTGGAAACCACTACCACGAGGAGTGGCAGAAATCAAGAGTAACATCCTTGAAACTGATTTTGACATGAATAATGTAATACTATGAAAACGTTACAGAGTGAGTGGGCCTAATGATAATCGATAATGGTGCCCGCAGCGATGTGTGCAGGATATACCACAGGCTAGTCTTAACCTCAGGGCTCCCAGTCAACATTGTGGTCGCTTTTGAGCAATTCTATCAGCATGGCATATAATGGTTATGAGAAGGGAATACGTTTTTAAATTTTTAAAAATGTTAATGTTTGGCTTAATACAGCCGTAAATGGCGTCTTTATTTAATTAATAAAAAGATCTCGCAAAGTGAAGTATTAGATCAGCTGGGCATCTGTTACAATCTACTCATCAATCCTGAATTTCAGTGGTTGACAAATAGGGCCCTAGCAGGATAATTTCACATATCGTCACCTCGGTATTAAATGGTCGTGAATTAACTGGGCATCTGTTACAAAGTACTCATCAATCTTGAATTTTAGTGGTTGACAACTTACATAATTATGACCATATCAGGATAATTTCACATATCGTCACCTCGGTACTAAATGGTCGTGAATACGACCCTTTAATACCGAGGTGACTTATAATAAATCAGTTGCTCAGTAGACAGAGATTCTATAAAGCCGGCTCATCTAATGGGCTGGTAGTGTACACGTGGTGTAATCGATGTGGATTTTCGCTCGGGGATGTTTTATTGACACTAATCTACCTCACGAGGCGTCCACAGACCATCTACCTGTCTGAACGTCCTACATGTACCCAATAAACACGGCACGTTCAACAAAAGTTGTTTGGATGTTGGGCCAGCGTCGTAGACGATGAGCCAACAATATGGCGACAAAAATGCAAGACGATGCCCTACTCCTATCTTGTCCTGCTGACCTAGTTTCTATTTTTCATTCATTTGAAGCAGGAATTGCCTACGCAATTTCCTGCGTCAAATGACGAAAAAATTGTCTATATATGAAAAAAACCCGATCCCAAAATGAAAATATTTGGTTTACTGTATATTTTATCAATTTTAGTACCGGTAGCATTGTATATGCTTCAAAGCATGTATACATGTATACAGGTCTAGTTACACTCCGTAGCAGTGTGTGTGCCTACACACTGCTACACCTTGTGCTGATTCATGCCGACTGCAGGTGGCCTTCCCCGACCCCTTTCACCACCCCCTGTATGAAATGATTACTTGTTTCATTTAAACGAAACTGCCGCTCGGGCAGGATTTTCAGCGTAACGCGACAGTGTTTAAATGGGGACAGTGTAAGGTCTAGTAGGCCCAGGGTTAAGCTACTCACTCCTGATCAGACATCAGCTTACTATAAGGGCGGTACTAGACTAAGCTATCGGGAATGGTGAGGAGTTCAATGGTTGTAGACCTCAGAGGACGAGGAACACCAGACTTATAATGAGAGACCATAATGGGGTTAGGACTGATGATGACAGCCACGCCCTGCAGGGGGCTTCATCCTCTGACACCTTATTTGTCTCTGAATCTGTGACGTCACACATGACAAATCACATATTCTTCAATCTTATCAACTGTGACGTCAGAGGTGTAAATAGACATCAGTGAATGTTGTCAGTTATGACGTCATAGACGATAGATTGGGGGGGGGGGGATTCCTTTCACTGTTTGTCAGCGAAGGCCAACAATAACACTTTATGTGGGATCCGTATTCATAAATCGAAGAAGTCAAGATATATTTTTGGGCCTCAATTAAAATACCCCCCTTGAAGCTGATTAGAGTTGTATTTTAATCTCTATATAGTGTACTAGGTTAGTGGATTTTATTTTCAAATCAGAGGAGTGGGCGTTTATTGGAATACGGCATTTATTAGACTGAATACGGTAACATACACTGGTGCAAATCCGAGGCAACCGTTAGTGTCAAGCCCTGCATATTATTTTATGGCGGTTTTCATCCTTTTTATTTACCTTAAACTTGTGCAAAGCTACCATTTATTCTAAATATTAAAACACATCAACACACTATTTTATCATTGCCAATACACACCCCTTCGCGTTGTTGTTTTGGCAATGATAAAGTAGTATTTGATCATTTAAGATACGATATTAACGTTGATCAAGAATACGGCGCCTGAGTGCTGTCAATGAATTACCCTATCAAGCCGCTATTCACACTTAAAGTGGATATGAGTAAAAAATGATCCCGGTGGATAAAGTGTGAAGATGGAGACGGTATTTTTGTACATTGTGTTGTTGGAGAACGGCGGAAGTCTTCACGCCGGACTGCAAATCAGCTCTCTGGCTACGTCTCGTATACGGATGCAGTCCGGATACGTTTTCAGTACGGCAGCCATACATCATCCGATTAGATCACTTATGCAATCAAACAGAAAGGTCATTTCCGTCTGTCATGGAAGGTCACACGTTTGACCTTTCTGATACACACGCTATCTGGCTATTGTATTATCACTTGCTCTGCTGAATCGTTTGTTTCTATTTTTCATTCATTTAACCCTTTAACCGCCAAATTATTTAATTTAAATTTTCACCCACTTGAAGTTGTGTCTCGCTGACGCGATCCACAACTTCAAGTGAGTGAAAATTATTCAGATTTGAAAAAAATGGAGGTCTATTGTTTTCAAATATTGCTGATTGATGTCACATTTTATCTTTAACATGTTTAAAAGGTGGTACTTAATGTGCTAATAAAAAATGAAAACCAGAATATATGCGACACCGGCGGTTAAAGGGTTATAGCTGGAATTTCAAATGACACCTTCTTTCCTCCATCATTAGACGAAATATATACATCTCCACTATTGAACGATTTGATTATCCTAGCATGTATCACTAACTATTTGATCAATTCCAGTGACATTGTATTTGGTTTAACCCTTGAAGCGCTGAATTATTTTTGTTTAAACCATGAAAACTAAAGGGTTTTTCAATTTGAAATCATCATAAATGTCTTAGTTAGCTCTTTTTGACTTTTTGAATACCTATGTTATGGGTCGACGGCTAATAGAAATCTTTGTACTCTTACAGTGCGGGGATAGAATTTTGTTGTCAGAATCTGACGTCTATAGACCGTAAGGGTTAAACTAGATGCAAGAAGGCCCCCCCTCCCACTTTTCAAATAAGAGTTATACATTAATTATAATTAAATCAAAAATGACAAGACTACATAAGTCCAGGAGCTCCCGCTCCAAATTAGAATTTGATTTAAGCAATTTTGTATAGGGTTATTAATGTAGTCCTAGTCTAGGTCAAAAATCAAGACGCAAGACAACTAGGTCTAAGAAGCCCAGTCTAAGAGTAAGATAAGAACTAGACAGTCTGTCAGAGATTGCAAACCTCCATTGAAATTAATGATCCTAATCAGTATCCCAGTAATGGTCTACCTATCTGGCATGGTTTACACGATATCAGGCCAATCGAGTTAACTAATAGCTGATTTACGGTCATTTTGAATTCGATTTAAATTAGTTAAAAACTTAGGGTGCATCCTCCCCCGAAACCTCAAATTTGGTTTTATAGTAATGGACTAACATCTAACACAGTTTGCAAAATATTGGGCATGTGAAAGTAAATAATGGCCGATAGAGGGCCATTTTGAATTTGATCAAGTCAAAATTTTCCAAGATGCATCCTCAGCTGAAATCTCACATTTCATTCTATAGTAATGGTCTAGCCATCTAGCACGGTTTACCAAATATCGCCCATGTGAAAGTGAATAATGGCCGATAGGAGGCCATTTTGAATTTGATCAAGTCAAAATTTTTCAAGATGCATCCTCTCCTGAAATCTCACATTTTGTTTTATAGTAATGGTCTAGCCATCTAGTACGGTTACTAAAAACCGGCTATGTGAAAGTGAATAATGGCCGATAGGCGGCCATTTTGAATTTGATCGAGTCAATTTTTTTCAAGATGCATCCTCTATTGTAATCTTACATTTTGTTTTATAGTAATGGTCCAGCTATCTAACACGGTTTACCAAATATCAGCAATGTGAAAGTAAATAGTGGCCGATAGGCGGCCATTTTGAATTCGATTGAGTCGAAAGTTTTTTAAAGGCATCCTCTCTCTAAACGTCACATTTTGTTTTATAGTAATGGTCTAGCTATCTAGACCGGTTTACCTGATATCAGGCCTATCGAGGTAAATAATGCTGATTGTCGGCCATTTTGAATTCGTGAGTTAAAAATTTTCAGGGTGCATCCTCCCCCGAAAACTCACACTTTGTTTTATAGTAATCAGGTAATGGTCTAGCCATCTAGCACGGTTTACCAAATATCAGCCATGTGAAAATGAATAGTGGCCGAAAAGGCGGCCATTTTAAATTTGATCAAGTCAATTTTTTTCAAGATGCATCCTCATCTGAAATCTCACATTTCGTTTTACAGTAATGGTCTAGCCATCTAGCACGGTTGACCAAATAACGGCCATGTGAAAGTGAATAATGGCCGATAAGCGGCCATTTTGAATTTTATCGAGTCAAATTTTTTCAAGATGCATCCTCTCCTGAAATCACACATTTTGTTTTATAGTAATGGTCTAGCCATCTAGCACGGTTTACCAAATAACGGCCATGTGAAAGTGAATAATGGCCGATTGGCGGCCATTTTGAACTTTGACAAAATGAATTTTTTCAAAATACATCCTCTCCTGAAGCCTTACAATTTGTTTTATAGTAATGGTGTAGATATCTTGAGCGGTTTTCATGATATTCCACAATATCAGGCCTGTCGAGGTGAATAATGGCTGATAGGCGGCCATTTTGAATTTTATCAACTTCAATTTTTTCAGGATGCATCCTCTCCTGAAACCTTACAATTTATTTGATATTAATGGTGTAGCTATCATGAGCGGTTTTCATGATATTCCGCAATATCAGGCCTGTCGAGGTGAATAATGGCCGATAGGCGGCCATTTTTAATTTTATCGACTTGAAATTTTTCAAGATGCATCCTCTCCTGAAACCTCACAATTTGTTTTATAGTAATGGTGTAGCTATCTTGAGCGGTTTTCATGATATTCCGCAAAATCTTTCAGTCGGATTTACCGATGTTATAAATTAGGTCAAAGTGCTGGGTCAACTTCAAGGTCAAGGTCCAAAAACCTGAAAAGGCACAACTAGGGACCTTAGAGAACATGTATGTGCAATATGACTGTCATCGGCCCAGTACTTTTCGAGATCTGCTCCGGAAACGAAGTGCGCGTCAAAACGTCTAAATAGGTCATAGTTCTGAACCAGAAGTAGGTCAAAGTTCAAATACCCCAAAAGGCACAACTAGACCCCCTAGGGGTGTTGTGTGTAAAATTTGAAGACAGTCGGACAAGTACTTTCAGAGATATGCTCCGGAAACGAATTGTTTACGGACGGCCCAACGGCCCAACGGCCCAACGGCCCAACGGCCCAACGGCCCAACGGCCCAACGCCGTCACATCATCATTTTCTCCTCTGCAACCTTGCGAATTGAATTCAGATTAAAAATATTTTAACCCGTCCATTAGCCACCTGGAAGTAACCCACATACCAAAAATTGTTATCCTAGCTTATTTTCTCACAAAGTTATAGGCAAAAGAAGAGGCCAAAAAAAAACGGAGGTAGAATCCATAGCTCCCTTCGCTCACCTACGGTGACGGCGGGAGCTAAAAATGTCTTGATTTTAAAATACTGAAATATAACATAGCAAACAAAAGCTGTGAACGTACATATTCTCATGAAGTATACCATGTATCTTGGGACATTTTTGAGTAAAATAGGCAACAGGTCGCAGAAAGTGTGCTTTAAAAGACAATGGCTTATAACTGCCTTAAGAAAGAGTGATGCAATGAATGATCATTTATTAATGAATAAATGCGGCTATATGTGAGTTTTGCGGACATAAAGATTAAAGTGAGCCGAGAGAAACTCTCATGGATGGTGAGATGAATCAGATGACAATGTCATACAGGCACGGGTTTCGAGACTGGAGCCCTGACGGTCTGATGCCGGGGCCGAGCACGCTACTTCTCGATCACCGAGCCTTATAAATAATTGAAGTCATGATGTATATGTAATTCATGTCAATCATTCCAGGATATAGGGTCAGACAAGGTGTTTGCCCCGGTCTAAATGTAATATGATATTTTGTCTTACATTCAGCAATCTATCCACTTTAGCTGTTTAGCACGGTCTCTCTGGAATAACTCATTTCTCTCCTGGTTATCATCATGATCATGTACTTGTCAGTCTAACCAACGGCTGGCATGCCACCCAAAAACACTGCCAAATTACACAGAAAAGTCGTTTTCTTTCCACACTTGACACCTTTTAAGTACTATGGCAAACGAGTGCATTGACAAGTAGCAGCAAAACTGAGGCTTAACGTCATCTTTCGCCCGGGATGGCTTTAAACCTTGATGATGCATTAAAACATAATTTTGTAGATCTGAAGAATGACTTAATTTCCTACACATAGGGGTTTCAGAACGAACATTTTCTTGAAATTGTTTTAATAAAAGCAATATCCTTTTCTCATTTGCCACCCACTTTAACTCATAGTGGATGAAGATGACAATGGCAAATTGAGGCTTGAAAGGGTTAAGTGACTTGTAATACGTTAAAACAATGTAATATGTGAAATAAAAATGAATGATGTATATACATCTTGTATAGACGATGACGTGAGGGGTGAGGTTATATATAGTGCAGAGTAACAATATTTGAGGGGAAATCATCCCACGTCCTAGCAAATACGAATCAATGACCCAATGTTGGTTTTAATGTTGAGCCAATGTCACAGACGATGGTCCAGCATTGTGTCAGTGGACCATGCCATGCCGATTGGGGTGAGGGACCTAAAAAAAATGTAGTTTAAGCTCCTAAAGCGGCCACATTAGGGCAATTCCACGGTGTCGGACGTACATTTCGGACAGTTATTTTATGCCTGGTGCCCCAACTGGGGATGAGAATTATATTAAGTGGTTACTATTTTATACACACCACCTCACTGTATCATGTGGGACATTTGAATTTTTTATGTCATTCACACATATCGGCTATGAGCCATTATAAGGGTGGTGTCGGACGTACGCAGACAAATTGATATTTTGTAAAATAAATCTTCAGTACCATATCTGTCTGAATCCTTGGGTGACAGCATAACAATGTGGCCTGATACTGATAGAGGATAGTGTTGTCTTACTATTACATATAAAATATTTTTCATTTTCTTTTTAATTGTTCTAGAAATTATGGGATATCTTTGGTGTCGGACGTACACTCACTTGGTGTCGGACGTACATGTCTGAAATTAAGGATTTTGTTCATCCTGCAACACCCACAAGCAAAGTCAAAAATGTTGCAAATGCTTTTTAACAATCATTTTGAGGTGTTGGCATACAAAATTACATAATATATCAATATATAAGTATAAAATGTATAATAATAGCAGTAATTGGCCATGCCATAACCTTATCATAACTGTGTTAGGTAAGAGTGAAGTATATGGTGCTAAGTTAACATCACTTTTCAGCTGGATTTTAGTTTGTAAAAATATAAAAACTGCAATTTACAAAATTAAAATGGCAAGTGAGTGTTTTACAAATCAGCCTTGATGCTGTCCAGGCTAACTGGGCATGGTCCAAGGTTATTTACATGATTTTATCTCCGTTATCTATTGACAGGTATGTCTGGTGACTTCTCCCCAGACATCATTAATTATCGATGTTCAATAGTCGATAAGGTACCATTAGTTTAGACATGTTAGATGTTAGGCCCTTGATAATGCCAATTGGTGTTTTCTTGGTTGGTAAATATAGAGCGATGCATCATTAACCATGTTTATGAACATTCATCAAGCTAACAGTTCTTCTGAACGTGAGCAGTGGTGCCGAATTCCAGTGTATTTGGCGACTTTGGCTAGATCATATTGTCTATTCAATGGCTTAAATTATCAACAGAGTACCACATTTATTCATCAAAATGCAGTTAAATGGTCATTCACCACTCTTTACATAATTTTATCACGATCTGTGTGCTGTATCTGGACTCCCAGATTCTTGAGAATATTCATCAAGAATTAAAAGACCTTCACCATGTCAACAGAGATTCAGTGTTGTACATGGTGTCGGACGTACACAAATATCGTGTTTGGCCTTCAGTGAGTTGCATATTCAACATGCAGCATTTGTACTATTGCATGCAGTTCTGATTGCATATTTGCATTAAGGGTACTATTTGTATTCAACATATAAGATAAATTAAAGTAGATATCCAACTATCATATCTAAAAAATAATATAATTTACTATTTTGGTGTCGGACGTACAAGCTAATTCTGTTACGCAAACTTTACACTACTTTGCCATTCACAATTGATGAATAATTTCTCTTTCTGATATTATATCCATCCATTACCTCATATTAAACTGGCATGTGGCTCATTGAGCCATTTAGTGGGCATGAGTATACTAAACAGCCTTGTGATTGACACAAGGTGTCGGACGTACATTACAAAAGTGTCGGACGTACGCTTGTTTGCATGGCGATAATCAAACAGGCAACCATCACAGTGACTCCATGTTGCATAGCTGGGGTAATGGATCCATTTTTGTTTTGCATAAGGAATTTTAGAACACTGGATGTGTTTTGTCTACTTGAAAAAAAACATTTTGATAATATTTGGTGTCGGACGTACATATTCGTTTTTATCAATTTAACACAGAATTGTCACACCCGAAAACCTATGTTGAAGACGAGTACAGCCATCAACATATATATTGTTTATAACAGACATCTTCTACTCTGGAACAAACACTAAATATTTCCTACTGATGGCATTTCTTATGTCATAGTGCAAATAATACAAACAGGTGTCAAATTGTGTAATATGTTACCAATGCCAAATAGTGTTTAAATGTTCAAGATCAGCGCGATTTTACATCAATGTAGTTCTGTCTCCTGGCCAAACAATTGTTGATTCTCAAAATTGGACAAGTTGTCTATGAAATTAAGATATGAAAATGGGAATCAGGCCATTTTAAAATTTTCACACCTAGGTTGACACTTTCATGGAATTGCCCATTAGTGACTTAGCACTGAAACGAAAGCTCCATTAGCTCCGCTGTTGAGCTTGAGAAACCAGGGTATGACGCCTGCAATCCGCCCGTAGATTATGGCCAGACTCGTGGAGGCTGGAGTGCATTGAAGGTTCACATACTATAAATAGCTTTGTTAACCCTTATCCTGCTGAATTGATTGTCTCTATCATTCATTCCTCAGCTGGGATTGGTGCCGCGCTTTCCAGCTTCAAAGGGCGAAAATATTAGAATCTATTACAAATAAACATATTCCAAAATAAGGTACTTGATTAACGCTAATTCCAGCTTCGAATGACGAAAATATTTCCACTAATGAAAAACTGAAAATTCGCAAATTGAATTTCAAATATTTGATCAATTTCAGTGGCATTTTATTTGGTTTGAAACATGCTTGCAACCGTTGTATACAGACCTAGCAGCACAACGGTTAATTTACGTCGCCTTGTCCGTTGTAAACCCTTTAAGCCCTCACGATGCATTAAAGCATCATTTTACATCCCTGAAAACAGACTTACTTTCCTACAACTAAAGGTTTTAGAATGAAAATTCCCATGAAACAGTTTTCCCAATATGTGGCTATTTTCTTTAATTTTTCATCCACCTCAAGTCATCTTTATCCACTACAAGTCGAGAATTGCGACAGCAATTCGCGTATTGTAGTGGATAAAGATGACAATGGTAAACTCAGGCCTGAAAGGGTTAAAAGGTTGGTTGTCTCCAGGTCGGTGCATGTTGTCATTCCAACTATGACATTATCTATATAAAAGACAATTCATTTTTCCTATAATTTATTAGTCTCAAGTTGCCTCATGTTTTGTCGTATGCTCGAGTCCAATAAAATATTTCCACAATTAGTGTAAGATTTCATTTCTGCGAATTCACAAGATTTAATTTGTCAGGCGCTTCTACGCAAGTATTGGTGATTATGCCTCTGCTGCAGAACTCAAATTGTAAGGACAGACGGACGGACAGACAGCTGGACGGATTGACAGCCCGACTACATTTGTAATGCAGCAGGCTGGCGGAAGCATAAAATGCTTTACCCTTAAAGTATGTTGCATATTTGCAAATATTGCAAATCTTGATATTTAAACACAGATTTCGTTCCCAATAACAGCGACCCCCCCCCCCCCCCACACTTCAAGTTGTGTCTCGCTACGGCGATGCAAAACTTAAAGTGAGTAAAAATTACTCATTTGTGGTTAATTCGAGACCAGATATTTACAAATCTTGATGTTTAAATACTCATTTCGTTACCAATAACAGTCACTTAATCGGGTGGTAAAACAGATTAGTAACAGAATAGTAACTTGTTACTAAAAAACGCACAAATACATCACAGGGTTGCAAAAAAGAATCATTTGTAAATAAAATTATATAATAATGTAATCAAAATATACATTTTTGTTACTGCAAAGTTAAAAAGTCCTCGTTAGACATAAGGTTTTCGTAGATGCGCAAAAAATGCGTCGTGATAATCTGGCGTCCATAAACCGGATTTGACATAATACGCCTACAAAGTGAAGGTTCACATTTTTACGAGAAGAATATCTGCTGCGATATGGCTTCACTGATGGTGATAACACATCCATTAGACATAAATGCACTACTAAAATGTAATTAAGTTAACATTCATTCTGTTTAAAATTTATTTGATTAAAATATTGCGACATGTATGTTAACAATTTATTCTGGACTTGTGGTGGATGAAGATGACTTGAAGTGTGCAACCAACTTATAAAATTCGTCATAATATTGCTAAAAAAAAATCATGAAAATTGTCGTGGTAATAGTTATACCGTTACGTGTAGAAAATGTATTTAGTTTTCAGGGTTCTAAAAGTGACAATATTATGACGTCAACATGTAAATGGATCAGATTACCTCTTACCCTGCTGAATTGTTTTTTTCCTTTTTTCGTCATTTATAAATATTTCAATTTTTGAAAAACAGACATCTCCAATATTGAGATATTGACTTAAATAAGCGAATCTACTAAAAGCTATTTTATCAAATTTAGTGATATGTTTATTTATTTAAAATATAAATATGTATACATGGCCCTAGCAGGACAAGGGTTACCAGTGAAAACCATTACATTTTGTGATAATTAGATCTCGCAAAGACATCCACATACATCTACCAATAAATACACAGTCTGTATGACTATTATGACTTTGCTAAAAATTTCAACATCAATAAAATACCTAACAAACGATGTGTTTTCGCGATGTTTAAATCTCAATGAGATCGTATTACCTACATCTGATCATAAATCCACATCGGAATTAGGCAACAGATTAATAATGGTCTGTATTTGGTAAGCATCTTTATAGATACTTTAAACCGACTTGTACTAAAAATTCAGCTATACTCGGCCACACCCCACATTATGTCTCTCACGTGGGATGAAGGGAGTTACCCTCACCTACTCTTACTCTGGGGACTATCCGACCCGATTATGGCGTAGCGGCCTTTAACCACAAAGAATTACTGGACGTCTTGAAATGCCTGGGAGTAAATATTCTAGACAATAGGTATATGAACATCAATATTTGGTCTCAAATTAAATCAATGAGTAATTTTCACCCACTTGAAGATGTGGGTCGCGGTAGAGGGTAAAGGGTTAATAGGCGAAAGCATGTTTGATTAAAATATTGTTAATAAAAATATTTCCTATTATGGAGCATATTTTATACTGCGCGGGTATGTAAAGTGTCAATACACTTGCAATAAATAGGCATACCATGCAATGGGGAGGCATAAAAAAGACCAATCTGGGGGTGATTTTTATTTTATTCACCCGTTTTCACCAACAAGAATATACTGGAGATGACGGTAAAGGCCAAGGATAGGGTTACAATGGAGTGTCTCTGGTGTTAAGTGAGTGGTGATAGGCATCGAGTGCTGCTTACGTCAATTGTCTACTTTATTACCAAGCTGGAAATGTTGACGAGGGTGAAGTAGAAATAAAACACTGTCCACAGACTGCTGGCTCAGCAAACACCAACGCTTTGCTTTCACAGTGCTGTTTTAATGTTGGTCCATTGTCGTAGATGGTGGCCCAGCATTAAAACGTCATTGGGTCAATGTCTTGTGTTTGATAAGGTCAGCCTATAGGGTGGCTTAAAAAACGCAGTATCTCACTGATAGCCGGCATGTTTCACTTTCCAAATCTACGATTTAAAACCCCGGCAATTTTTACATTTGCCTTCACCAGAGGCCCTGGTGTAGTGGTCCGGATAAATCTGCCTGCTTGGAAAGTCGGAGATCGCGGGTTCGTCCCTCACTCTGGCATTCAGGTTTTTTAAAGAAACCCCGCTCATTCGTAAAGATTCAATATTGTGTGGGGCCTTTTGTGAACGAGAGGTAGCGTGCTCGACCTCAAAACCGCCAGGAATCGAATTTCAGACTTAAAATGGTATTCCAATGTATGTATGCACCGTATGACAATGAAAACCTTATAATATAATATGGCAAATTTCTTTAATATGTCACCAGCTTCAAGTCATCTTAATCCACCACAAGTCGGAAATCGCGGTACAAGCGCTACGCCAGTATGAACAGCCTTATCCCATGAACCAGCGCTGCGCCGGTATGTCTGTCAATGTACTAGGGGATGTTTACTTAAAGGTGACATATCGACCCTTATATAGTATGAATAAATTTGTGACAAATGAATCAAAGTTGCCACAAGATGGGGCACAAGTGTTTCCTTATATGGGGTGATTGGCTATCATGTGACCCTCTGAGAGAGTCACATGATAGCCAATCACCCCATATAGGGACATAATTATTCATACCATATAAGGGGTGCTAGATCACCTTTAATATGTCCTAAATCTTGAAACACTGATACATGTATATGTTGGGATCCAAATGTCCAAAATAACATAGATTTTCAGTCCCTTGAAGTTGTGTATCGCTACCGCGATCCACAACTTTAAGTGACAGAAAATAATAATTGAATAGCACAGCGCCCTAGGAGTTAAAGACAGATAAGGTTATCATTGATTTGTTAAGCTTACATAACACAGGATTAATTAGCGAACAAATTCCGCAGCAGAAACTTCTAAGTTATTGCATCTTTTCTAAGATTTTTTTCTCGCAAAAACGACACGCTGGTCCAGAGTTGGTTCAATGTTGGGCCGGTGTCTTAGTCTTTGGATGAACATTAAATAAGAATAGTGAACGGCTCGTATACATATGACGTACACTGTCGACATACCATAACAATTAATTTTTAGTGTTTCCACTTAACTCTGATACTGTGAATAGCTCATTTTGATTTAAAAGCCAATTATTACTCGCACAATGCACATGTTTCAGTGGAATAAAACATTATTATGGAACCACTAGAGCTATTAAAAAATCAATTTCTACTCACTTGTATGTCTCGCTACCGCGATCCACATCTTCACCTGACTAAAATTACTTGGAATTTTTACATTCGAGTAACAAAAAATATCTGTGCCATAGAAGTAAGAAATACTTTTAAAAACTATGTACACAAGTGGTGAAGAAAACACTGTAATATCATTGTAGTCGACCTAGTGCTTCAGGGGTTAACCCTTTCAGCGCGGGACCGTCCTTATACGTCAGAATCTGACGTCTGTAGACGTCAGATTCTGACGTATAAAGACGGTCCGCACTGAAAGAATACAAATATTTATAATGATCGTACACCCATAACATAGGTATTCAAAAAAAGCGGAAAGATATAACAAGACATTTATAATGATTTCAAATTGAAAAAAAATCTGGTCGCCATGGTTTATAAAACAATATTTCAGCGTTGTAAGAGTTAAAGGGTCCAAATAGTGATAACAATTATATAAATATGTGAGACACTTCACATAATTACAGTCACTAAAATAAGTTGTTTTTAATATGGCTCAATAGCTCTTCAAATCAATTATCTTGTCAGATCATTATGGTGAAATTATTCATGCTAATCCCCGTTGACGGTTCGCTTCGCTTATTAACCATTAGAACACTGATGTCGACTACAGTAGACATTCTGTGTTTTTATTGGCACCTGTATAAGCAATTGTTAAAAGTAAAAAGAGCTTTCAATTTTAAAACACTGATATATAATGGGACTTCAATTTCACAAATAACACAAATTTTCAGTCACTTAAAGTTGTGGATCGCGGCAGCGAGACACAACTTCAAGTGATTGAAAATTTAAATTGAATAGGTCAGTGTTCTAAGGGTTAACATCTTACTTTTTGCGTCATAATCGTGTTTTCCGTCTTCTAAATTACTGCTGTAAATAAATTAAACTGACATTCAAAACTGCAGCACGTTTTTATTTCATTAATAGGAGGCCGGCTGTCTCATTTGGAAAAAGTATTGACTGCAAGACCAGCTCGCTTCCAGCAAACACAGAGAAGTCGAGCCTATTCTGGTTTAATGTTGGGTAGAGTCGAAGATGATGTACCAACATTAAAAAAGCATTGGGCCAATGCCTCGTAATTATTTGCTGGGCTAGTACCTGTGTTGATCTGTGCTGACATCAATTGGCAAAAAAAAGCTCAACATATCTTTAGTTTGATGGGATTTCAATTAATTTCAATCAAAAATGTCAGGAGAGACAATATACATAATAAGATAATAAGCGACTCGGTAGGCTTAAAGGGTTAATATGCATTTTATAAGAATATTTCAATATTTGAAAATATTTGGTCTCCATGGTGTATATAAAAATATTTCAGAGCCTGACAGATTAATCAATCTGTGTAGACTCGGGTTGCGTGATCCAATTGCGACATATCTAATATTGGAGATGATACACCGGGGGGGGGGGGGGGGAGAATAATATCAAAACTGCAGCACCATTTTAGTTTCATTTAAAGCAAGCGGTTTGGCTCATGACATATGCGCCGAAGGACACAGCAGCCCCAAGATAATCTCATATACCAGCTCGACAGGACTATCTGTGGTTATCCTAATTTTAACCGTTTCAATTGACAAAGCAGCTTGATGAAGATGCTCTGTTTACCTTTTCAAGCCTGAATTTACCATTGTCATCTTTATCCACTACAAGCCGCGAATTGCTGTCGCAATTCTCCGACTTGTAGTGGATGAAGATGATTAAATGTGGTTTAAAAATAAAAGAAAATTGCCATGTATTGGTAAACCAGTTTCATGGAAATTTTCGTTCTAAAACCCTTGGTTGTAGGAAAATGAAGTCTGTTTTCAGGGATGTAAAATGATGCTTTAATGCATCATGAGGGCTTAAAGGGTTAATCAAATCATCATTAAATTGACAAAGCAGCTTGTGGAGGATGCTCAGGTAATCAAATCATTTCAGTTTTTGCGATCACTATTTTTCATAAAAATAGTAATATTTTTCATTTATTTGAAGCTGGAATTGCTGGCGCGGAATTGCTGGCGCAATTCCAGCTTCAAATAAATGAAAAACAAACAAAAATCAATTCAGCACGACAAGTGTTAAATACATCTCTCTCATTAAAATATATATCATATAATGCAAATTTGGTGCCTAAATTCCTTTTACAATTTCCAGACGCCAAAGGGTTCATTAATCTGGGTTCTGTGTGACAACAGGGGTCGCGTGACGGAAATTGACATGCTGACTCGTTCATTACTGGATTAATTTCTGGGGAATGTTCTTTGAAACTCCGGTGTTGGAACTTGTCACACGATTGGGGGGACACGACAAGTCCAAAGCACGCGTGGGAACTTATTTAGAATACCAATCTGTCTTAATTATAGTACCAAGAAATAGCCTAATAAATTAATTTAACAATTTCGTGGAATATCTATATCTGCAAAATGTAACATGAATAGCATTAGCTTCGATTCCACTCCACACCAAAGCTTAGATATACTGAAGTACATTACAATTATTTTCTTTAATTCAACACTTACATGCCCAAGATGTCGTTATGATTTCTACTCAAAATTAATGCACAGCAGGGTATAATTTGTCCCAGAAAAATTGTGTAGGGTTTAGCAGCCGCGAATGTGCAAAACTACTATTCTCAATGCCAACAATAAATCAATTTTGACGAGAAGCGTACTTGAAATTGATGTTTAAATGATGAACTTTTCTGATTATTTGGTACTCTTTCGACTTTGCAACACATCCCCTTTTAATGTTGTTAGTATTTCGGCACCGCACAATTCATTATAACTGCTACACCAACACATTATTGTGTAGCATATTCCCAAAATTGAGTAGCAAACTGCTCTGCTACACAAGACAAATTATTCCCTGGTTCTTTTGACATCTACATCTTTGCCATAACTGTTGAATTCAACAATTTAATCTTTAACCACTCAACCCCCCACGCACGATGCATCATTTTGCATCTCTGAAGAACGACTTGCCACCCACTTTACATCAAGTCATCTTCATCCACCACTTCATCACTTCGCGGCTCGTAGTGGATGAAGATGACAGCGGTAAATTCAAGCTTGAAAGGGTTATAAAGTCGTTTTTAATCCATGATATCGGCCGTTTAAATCGCAGTTATTGGGAACGAAATGAGCGTTTAAACATCAAGATTTGCAATTCTTTGGTCACAAATTAAACAAATATGAGTAATTTCCACCCACTTGTGGATCGCGGTAGTGAGAGAAAACGTATTTAATTTACTAGCGCTTTAAGGGTTAATGTGGTGTAAAATTGGATGCGTCACTAGTAGTTAAAGAGGTAATTAAGTTTACATTTTCAGTTCCTGAATCTCATCATTATAATTTTGTTACTTTCCCTATTTATCTAACCCTTTCAGCGCGGGTTCAACTTTTGACGTCAAACGTGCACTGAAAGAATAGCCCTAGACCAATAAAAAAAATGTATTCAAACTAAGCAGAAAGATCTATTTTATATTAGATATTTATGAGTTTTTAATCTATATTAGACATTTATGAGGTTTTAATTTATATTGGACATTTTTGAGGTTTTCAAATTGAATAACCCTTAAGTGTCCATAACCCTTTGGTGTCCATAGTAGGCCTATTTCGTCATAATAATTCAGCACTATATTAAGGGTCAACCCTTAAGAGTCCCCATTAAATAACTTAAAGACACCGCGACCCACAACTTCAAGTGGGTGAAAATTACTCGTATTTGTTTAATTGGAGACCGAACATTTGCAAATATTGATGTTTAAACGGATTAAAAACGACTATATTCGTAATTAGAAGTGAAGGGGTTAAATACAAGGGATCACAAAACTGTACAGCACTCAGGTTTAACCCTTAGACCTCGGAGCTATTTAAATTTTCAGTCACTTGAAGTTGTGTCTCGCTACCGCGATACACAACTTCAAGTGACTGAAAATGTATGTTATTTGTGAAATTTAAGTTCCAATATATGATTGAAGTTTCATGATTGAAGGCATATTTTACTTTGAACAGCTCGTTATCAGGGGTTCTACATGTGCTAATAAAACACAGAATGTCTACTGTAGTCGACATCAGTGCTGTAAGGGTCAATAACTGTTCATGTTGCAGGCAGAGAGTCAGAGGGATGAAATAAATCATAGCCAGCCACCTGTGTCATGCACATCCGCCAGAATATAAAAACAGAAATGACACACAAAATAAAACAATAACTAGATTTGCCTGAGGGGTAAAGCTTGCGTCTCCACCCGCCCCACATAGTACATTAATTATAGAGAAATACAGTACTGCCACCAAATTTTTATGTAAACCACGTGAAAATGTGATGTCAGAATCACACCAAAATCTAATCAACATATGGCCAGGGTAAGTTGCTTCCTTCAAACAAATCGGTGAAGCAGTTCAAGCTCTTCAGAGTAACATGTGATTCGTCAGCCATTTTGAATTTTGTTGAAAAAATGAAGAAAAAAAAATTCTCCTGACTTTTTTCTCGACTTTTTTCTCAGAGCCACTGAGCATACAAAAGATAAAATTTGAGCTGTATAACCATATTACCAAATTTTGACAATTAGCCATTATGAGCAAAACTGAAATATCAGCTAAAATCCTAAAAAGTAGAAAAATATAAGTATTATTATCATAATCACACAATAAATAATCAGCACACATCCAAGGTAGGGTTATTCATTTGAACCAAACATGAAACAAATCCATGAAGCAGTTCAAGCTCTAGGGAGTGACATAGGATTTTGGCGGCCATCTTGGATTTTGTTGAAGAAGCTGAAAAACGCCACAAAAATGTACTGGGCAAATATCCTAGGGCCAATATGCATACTGCAAATATTTAGAAATAATCCGAGCAGGGGTGTATAGCTATATTACCAAATTTTGATGAGAGCCAAAATGAACAAGACTGAAATATCCCCCAAAATTATGAAACGTAAAAAAATCAAAGTTTTTATGATCAGAATCACACCAACAACTGATCAGCACATGTGCAGCGTAAGGTCTTTCTTTTAAACCAAACATAAAACAAATCCAGGAAGGGGTTCAAGCTCTAGAGAGCGACATAGTATTTTGGCGGCCATCTTGGATTTTGCTGAAGAAGCTGAAAAACGCCAAAAAAAAATAACCGAGCAAATTCCTTAGCGCCAATATGCATACTGCAAATATTTAGAAATAATCCGAGCAGGGATGTATAGCTAAATTAACAAATTTTGATGATAGCCAAAATGAGCAAAACTAAAATATCCGCTAAAATTCTGAAACGAAAAAAAATCAGAGTTTTTATTATCAGAATCGCACACCAAAAACTAATCAGCACATGTGCAGAGTAGGGTCTTTCCTTTAAACCAAACACGAAACAAATCCATAAAGCGGTTCAGGCTCTAGAAAGAGACATAGAATTTTGGCGGCCATCTTGGATTTTCTTGAAGAAGCTAAAAAACGCCGAAAAAAAATTACAGGGCAAATTTCCTAGGGCCAATATGCGTACTGCAAATATTTGTAAATAATCCAAGTAGGGGTGTATGGTTATATTACCAAATTTTGATGATGGCCAAAATTCGCAAAACAGAAATATACGCTAAAATACTAACACGTAAAAAAATCAAAGTTTTTATTATCAGAATCACACCAAAAGCTTTTCAGCTCACGGCCAGAGTAAGGTCTTTCCTTTAAACCAAACATGAAACAAATCGATAAAGCGGTTCAAGCTCTAGCGTGCGCCATAGGATTTTGGCGGCCATCGTGGATTTTGTTGAAAAAAATGAAAAACGCAAAAAAAATTACCAGGCAAATTCTCCAGGGCCAGTATGCATACTGCAAATATTTGGAAATAATCCGAGCAGGGGTTTTCGAGTGGGAGCAGAAACAAGTGGCGGCGGCGGCGGGCGGACTCAGCAAAAACAATAAGTCTCCACCACCACATAGTGGATGGAGACTTAATTACAGACAAAAATCTGACTGCAATCAGACGAGCCGCTCTAACAATACAACACGCAAATACATGGCTGGACAAATAAAAGCATCGTGCCAGCCAGAAATCATTGGGGTTTTGTGAGAGAGATTTATAAAACTAGTCTATTCAGAGCTTTTTAGGAAAGCACGACAATCCGTCGAACTCTCTGACGGTCCCTGGCAAATTTATTAGGTTTTGATTCACAGTGAACTGTAGAATCTTACCCTCACACAACACGGTGTGAAAATAAACACGTATAATAATATTAGATAAAATCTAACCCTTGAAGCGCAGGAATATTTTTATCTAAACCATGGAAACCTAAAAGGGTTTTTTTCAATTTGAAATCATCATGAATGTGTTAGTTTGCTCTGTTCGCTTCATTTGAATAACTATGCTGTGTGTCTACGGCCATTATAACTATTTTTACTCTTACAGTGCGGGGATCGGCTTTAGACGTCAGATTCTAACGTCTAAGTCGATCCCCGCGCTGTAATGGTTAAGCTCAAAACATCCTGCAATGACATTTTTATTGAACAATTGGTGTTCAAAATACGTCAGGTGAAGCATTGGTGCATCACTAGAAGGCAAAGTGTTAATGCAAATCTCATGACAGAAAATAATGACAGGTTAGATATTTTACTCAATGACAGGTTAGATATTTTACTCCACGTGCCTAATACGATAGCGTGACCCTTTGAGCTCCATCGCCGCATTTAGACACCACATGGCATAATTACATTATCACTTGTCCTGCTGCATTGTTGTTTCCATTTTTTATTCATTTGAAGCTGGAATTACTAACGCAATTTCCAGCTTCAAATGACGAAAAATATTATTATTTATGAAAAATAGACATCACCAATATTGAATTATTGGATTAACTGAGCATCTACCGAAAATTATTATATTAAATTTAGTGATATTCCTATTGACCTAGAATCAAATTGTACAGATGTATTTTAGATGTATTTTTTAGCCACTTGAAGTGGATAACACCTTGAAATTGAAGTGGATAAAATATTAAATAAGATAACCTAGCGCTTTCATAGTTAACCCTTTAACCACCGGTGTCGCATATATTCGGGTTTTCATTTTTTATTAGCGCATCAAGTACCACATTTTAAATATGTTAAAGATAAAATGTGACATCAACCAGCAAGATTTGAAAAGAGTTGACCTCCATTTTGTCAAATCTGAATAATCTTCACTCACTTGAAGTTGTGGATCGCGTCAGCGAGACACAACTTCAAGTGGGTGAAAATTCAAATTGAATAATTTGGGGGTTAAAGGGTTGTAGTGCCTGATTATGGGCTATAATGGCGCAGTCACAATCCAGACATGATCAGTAATGATGGCGAACCTAAGCTGATCATGATAACACAGTAAACACGAGACAACCACTCAATGTTGGAACAATGTTGGGCCAGCGTCGTTTACGGTGGATCAACATTGGACCAACATTAGTAGATGCCTCGTGTTTGCCGGGTAAAACAGATGTCCTGTCAACCTTAACAAAACATACCCCCCTTCCCCCCCCCCCAAAAAAAAAGACGACATTAAGTCAGTTGTTTTAATGGTGGCCCACCGTCTGTGACGTCTCCGGCTCCTGTTATCTTACTGAATGTGATGGACGTCATGTTTGACATATTTATAAGTAAGATTAGGGTTTTTATGTTTTTTCCTTGTTGCCGATTATGATTAATCACTACATGCCGGTTTGTAAAATCACAGGCACATTTTAAAGATGATTACACTTATCCATTCTCAGTAAAACATTTGTATAACATATGTACGATGTTGGACCAATGTCTTCTTTGTGCTTACTGTGATCAAAGGCGCACATACCCGATTGAATCATAAAACACCACACGGCATATTTTGAATAAAAATCTAAAATAGTATACCGTTAAGTTAACCCATCAAAAGAAATCCGTGCTGGGAACTTCATTCTTCTGAATGGAAAATCAGCACGGATTTCTCTTGATGGGTTAACTTAACGGTATACTATTTTAGTCAGTGATTTTTATTCAAAATCTGCCGTGTGCTACATAAACGCGACAAGGGGGCTGACCCTTACAACGCTGAAATATTTTTGTATAAATCATGGAAACAAAAGGGGTTTTTTTCAATTTGAAATCATCATATAAATGTATTAGCTAGCTCTTTCTGCTTCATACCTATGTTATGGGTCTACGATCATTATAAATATTTTAATTTTTACAGTGCGGGGACCTTCTTTAGACGTCAGAATCTGACGTCTACAGACGTCAGATTCTGACATATAAAGACGGTTACCGCGTTGGGAGGGTTACATTATCAAATAATATGAAGAGGACATACACTTTAATAGCGGAAAAGGAATGTGCGTTTTATAACATGTTTTATTATCAACAGCTGATACAATTATTATCGAGCACAAAATAATACGTGATCTTGGTTGACGGTGGTTTTCTTATGAATTACGCATGCCTAGCTCCTGCTGAATTGTCATAAATTTACAAAAAAATGTCATAAACAGATAATTAAATAAGGACAATTAAATTATTTAATTAAAACTGTTCTGAAAAACTGTTATTTAATCACCGTGAAATGTTTGTTTTCTCCAAATGATAGATGTATCCACATGATATTAGCTAAGTACACTAACCCTTGTACTGCTAGGAACGTACTAACCCTTCTGTGGCTGAGACCGTATATTACACGTCGCAGACAAGTTTTAAGCCAAATAATAGGACACCACAATTTCAGGAAATAATTGGTTCTAGAAAAATTGTCTAGCAGCTTTGCAGCAGTGCTAAACCAAATTTAGTGTGTAGCATTTGCCCGCAATTTTGTAGCAAACTGCTCTGCTACACCAGAAAAAATATTCCCTGAATTTAGAAAATATTTTGTGGCAGATGTACAGTCTAGTAACCCCTTCAGCGCGAGGACCGACTTTGACTATCACAATCTGACGTCTATAGACGTCTAAAGTCGATCACCGCACTGAAAGAATTTTTTTTCATAATGGCAGTTGACCCATAACATATCTATTCAAATGAAGCAGATATAGCTAACTAAGAGATTTATGATAATTTCAAAGTGAAAAAAAACTTTTTCTCCATGGTTTATACAAAAAATATTTCAGCATTGTAGAGGGTTAAATATATTTATTTGTGAGATCGAAGAAGGTTGTTTCCGTCATTTAAACCTGGTAATTGTGTCAGCAATCCCAGCTTCAAATCCATGAAAAATAGAAACAAACAATTCAACAACACAAGGTTTAACTTAGTTTTTCGCATTTTATGAGAGCACATGAGAGAAAATAGTAGATTTTGACATAAGCTTGAATTTTATTTTGTATTTAATAAAATCAGGTAATTTCATTCATCTTCAGGTGGGAATTGCCGCTTGCCGCAGCAATTCACACCTGAAGATGAATGGAAATGAAAAAAAAAGTTAATCTTCCCACTGAAAAAAAAGAGTCTGCAACGAACTATTTTAGGGTTAGTGAAATATGACCGGCCATTTCTACCCACGGTTCGCAGCCATATATTGGATTCCACCCTTCTTAAGCTGGTGTTATCAGGGGAGACCAGAGCAGGCTGTGTGTAGTGAAGAACATTCCTATGTAAATCACGCGCCCTGAGCATGACCACTTCCCCCTGGTATCTACATAGAGCCTGGGAAATGGGTTGGTATTAAGGGTAGTGGCGGATCCAGAGGGGGGTCAGGGGGGGGGGATACTGACACCTCACTTTTAGAAACTAAATTGTCCAAGTATGCTCTGAAATCAATACTTGACACTCTTTATTTTCTCGGATGAAGCCGCGTTTAACAAATAAGAAGACAAAAATAATAACTAAGAAATTTACAATTATTTAAAATTGAACACCTTTGGTTTCTATGTTTATATAAAAAACATTCCGGCGCTTTAAGGGTTAAAACAAATTGCCTAAGACAAATCAAAATCACATCGGACTCCCCACTTTTTCGAAATCCTAGATTCTCCTCTTATTGAGTCTGTCGTGTATGGGTAACGAAAACATATACGTGTTCAAATTACTTTTTCAAAGTCACCAATATCAAATTACATTGCAAATACATTATTTATAAAAAAAATAAATACATGTACGTTTGAAGTTCCAGCTTTAAATAAGTAAGAAACAGTACTAGTGAATGTCCTGGAACTAAATGTATAGTCGCTGACTTACTTTGAATAATAATAATAATAATAATATATATATTATATAATATAAAAATATTGAATAATAACAATACAGTGAGGAAATGTGGCAGCAATCAGCATTTGTTATTGATTTTTAATGTCAATCACCACTGTCAGTAAGAACCATGAATGAAATTCCACGGCTTTTCAATGTCGTTTTGAATTCCAAATTTACCGTGATTATTAGAAGCCATGTGAGCTCTCGCAGAGATAGCTGTGGACAAGCCCTCACAGTAAAGGTGTGGGCCTAGGCTGTGGATGGCAATACTCGTTTTACCCGGGAAAATTCACCTTTTTTAACATGGCGCAAAACCACACTACGTCTTAATTAACCCTTATCCTGCTGATCACGATTATTGTAGTTTTTGTAGTTTTTATTGTAGTTTTTAGCCGATTGTATGTTACGTATATGTCGATCAAATCGCTGATATTGGTAACGAAATGTGTGTTTAAACATCAATATTAGCTAATTTTGTATCTCAAATTAAACAAACATGCATAATTTTCACCCACTTAAGTTTTGGGTCACGGTAGCGAGACACAACTTCAAGTGGGTGAAAATATAAATAAACTAGATGTAAGTGTTTACCATGTAAACACCCAAGAAGGCTCCCCCTCCCACTTTTCAAATAAGAGTTATACATTAATTAAAATTTTTGCAGATAATCAATTTGTACATGTAATTATCAAGTAATATTATGAGGCAGAGGCTAGCAGCTTGAGGCTAGGGTGATAAGGTTCTAATTTGACGAAAAAAGACTAAAGATGGCCGCCATGACCCGGATATTTTCCCACACTTTTTGAAAATTAATGCAGTCTAGGAAATACTACTACTATGCACTATGTTGTATATTGAGTATATCGGATGAGTGGCTTTAAAGTTATCAGGGTGACAAGATCCTAAACTGAAGAAAAAAGATTAAAGATGGCCGCCATGACCCAAATAGTTTCCCGAACTTTCTGAAAAATTGATGCAGGCTAGGAATTATCACTACTATGCAGTATTTTGAATATTGAGTATATCGGATAAGCAGCTTTGAAGTTATCAGGGTGACAAGGTCCTAATTTGACGAAAAAAGATTAAAGATGGCCGCCATGACCAGAATAATTCCCCGAACTTTCCTAAAAATTGATGCAGCCTAGGAATTAATAATTGCATCCAGTATGTTGGACACAAAGTAAATCGAAAAACCGGTTTTGTAGATATCAGGGTGACAAGGTCATAATTTGACGAAAAAAGATTAAAGATGGCCGCCATGACCTGAATATTTTCCCAAACTTTCTGAAAAATTGATAAAGCCTAGATATTAATACTTGCATCCAGTAAGTTGAACACAAGGTGAATCGAAAAAGCGGTTTTGTAGATATCAGGGTGACAAGGTCCTAATTTGACGAAAAAAGTTTTAAGATGGCCGCCATGACCCAGATATTCTTCCGAAGTTTCTGAAAAATTGATGCAGGCTAGGAATTAATACTACTATGCAGTATTTTGAATGTTGAGTATATCGGTTAAGCAGCTTTGAAGTTATCAGGGTGACGATGTTCTAATTTGACGAAAAAAGATTAAAGATGGCCGCCGTGACCCGAATATTTTCACAAACTTTCTGAAAAATTGATGCAGCCTAGGAATTAATATTTGCATCCAGTATGTTAAACACAAAAATAATCGAAAAACCGGTTTTGTAGATATCAGGGTGACAAGGTCATAATTTGACGAAAAAAGATTAAAGATGGCTGCAATGACCCAAATATTTTCCCGAACTTTCTGCAAAATTGATGCAGCCTAGGTATTAATACTTGTATCCAGTATGTTGAACACCAAAAGAATTGAAAAAGCGGTTTTGTAGATATCAGGGTGACATGAATGAGAGGCGGTGTCCATGAGCGGCGGCCGCCGCCCGCACGCGCCGGCGTACGAAACCGTACAAAAACTAAAAGCCTCCCCCTGGTGGGGGGGGGGGAGCCTTAATTAACTTCCCAGGATAGGGTCAACCCTTACAACGCTGGATTAATTTTGTAAAAACTATGGAAACCAAAATGTTTTTTTCAATTCGAAATCATCATAAATGTCTTCCTTAGCTCTTTCTGATTCATTTGAATACATATGTCATGGGTCTACGGCCATTAGAAATATTTTTAATCCTACAGTGCGGGGATCGACTTTAGACGTCAGATTCTGACGTCTAAAGACGTCAGATTCAGTCGATCCCCGCACTGTAAGGGTTTATTACGTGGCGACAAATGAGCTAGCATGCATTGTAGTATGTAAAATGTTGCGGATTCTAATAAATCTTTTATCGACCTGACGAATCGATGCCAAATCCTAGATAAGATAAAAAGTCCCACGTTTTTTAAGTAGGCGCAATCTGTGGCTAAAACCTTCAGTTTCTGTTTGAGCCACGTTGGGGCTCTGGCAGAGCAGGGAATAAAGAAAGATTTTCTATATTCCCTGGGCAGAGAGAGAGGTGTAATCTGCATGTGATTGTTTGCAGACATCCGGTGGCTGGCTGGCTGGCTGGTCAGACAGAGCACCATCTTGTGGACAGGAGAAGATGAAACCATTCTCCTCAGAATACTGATCCCATACAATGCCAGCTCCAGAGAGGGGGGGATTCGATTTGTCTATCAAATTTGGGTATTAACTTGTTATTTGGTACTCGAGATTTTTTTTTCGGGTGATGCCCCGAAACCCTGTTTAATGGACGGGAAAATCAGTGTTTTACGCCTACCTCAGGAAAAATGGGCTTTCCCTAAATTTTGGATCCGCCCTTGCGACACAGACTATCGGCTTCTGAATCCGCCCCTGGATCTGCCCCTGCAATCCGCACTCCTGTCACAGACTAGCAGAGGAGGGCGATGATGTGTCTCGTATCAGTAGTAAGCCAGAACCCATCGTATGTACGTTTGAGATTCTGAGCCGGGTGAGATCACCATTTACCCACCGTTTTGAAAAAAATATGTTTGCACATTAGTATTTACGGCCCCTGAGCTATGATACTTAATATCATATCTTTATAAATTTATTCCGCCACAAGCAGAATATATGACACGATTTACAGCAGTAAAAAAGTCATCTGACGTAGGAAATAGAATGTGGCATTAGACTCGCTGGGTGGACATACGCCCACTAAAGTACAGACACTGAGAGACAGGGTGACACCACGAACACACTCCGGCCATCCTAGCCCAACAAACACCAGATATTCACCCAATGTTCTTTAATCCTTCAAGTTCTGATGCTATGGTTTCTACGGCCATTATAATTATTTCACCTTTTTAGTGCGGAGATCGATTTCCGTCTATCAAGCGTCACTGAAAGGTTTACCCTTCAAGCGCTATATTTAAAGAAAAATACCCACTTAACCCTTTAAGCCCTCACGATGCATTAAAGCATCATTTTACATTCCTGAAGACCGACTTAATTTTCTTACAACAAAGGGTTTTAGAACGAAAATTTCTATGAAACTGGTTTTCCAATACATGGTAATTTTCTTTAGTTTTTAAACCACATCAAGTCATCTTTATCCACTACAAGTCGAGAATTGCGACAGCAATTCGCGGCTTGTAGTGGATGAAGATGACAATGGTAAATTCAGGCCTGAAAGGGTTAAGTTGTGTCTCACCGCCGCGATCAAGAAGTTTAAATGGGTAGACACTTACAGTTTCAATCAAAAATATGATATGCCAATCTAGCAAAATTGATGTTAATTTCTAATTTACTATTTTCTTGTTCGAAAAACTTGTTGAAGAGCTTGTATGAAGAATAGTAGATAATATTTTATTCATGTAGAAAGTGAATACATTTTACTCGCTTTGAAACTTGTGGGAGACGATTCACGCAATGATCATTGCGTGATCAAGATCTGCTGAAGGCAGGTCGAAACGTCGCAATCGTTTCCCATAAGTTTCAAAGTGAATAAAATATAATCACTTTCTTGTCCGAAGAACAAATTAAAATGGCGAAAACGGCCATAGACGTGATTGGCACTCTAAGGGTGCAATGATGGACCAGCATTGCAGACTGCACCAGCGTTGCAGACGGTGTGCCGACGTTTAACCGACACTGAGTGAACGTCTGTTTTTTTGCTGGTGTCCATGATAATACAAAATGAATAAAGATTGGGTCACAACTAGCTCAGACATGTCAAAACATCACAGCCTCGGGAAGGTTAAAAAACATCCGGCTTCATTTTCTCCAGAGCCATAACCCGTGGCAAACGAACAAACGCACAGCATAGATCCAATGTTGGTTCAATGTTGTACCATTGTCTGCGATGCTGCACCCAGCAAACACAGCACGTTAAAACAATGATGTTTTAATGTTGGCCCAACGTCTGAGACGCTGGCCCAACATTAAAACATCATTGTTTCAACGTGTCGTGTTTGCTGGGTGGCACAACCTTAACGGAGCATATCTGCCTCCAAGTTTGTTGGGAAGCCTGTTCACCTATCCCACAGGTAATGGTGGCTACAAAATGGTTCACAGAATTCGAAATTTGAGCCCTGCCCGAGAACGGAAGGCACTAATATCAGGTGTTGACGTTACATTTTATTTGGGTACTGTATCACTCAGTGACATTTCAAACTCGCACAGATAAGTGTCAAATGAATGTGATACATCCAGCCGTTTGAAAACGATACCAATTATAATCTGCTGTTTTATTCATCATTTGCACATGCTGGTAGACCCATTAGTGATTCATCCTATATATGTTCTGTTGGTGAGATCAAGTTCGATATGCAAGAAGTATTTGTTAGTCAATCAGGTGTTTTTCTCTTGAAGTGTGGGAATTTATAGCAATTCCCACCACAAGGTGAATGGTTACCCTTAAAACCCTAATCACGACTATAACCGCTTTTAATTCACCTTATTAGCGGATCAAATCACTGTTATTGGAAATGAAATGACTGTTTAAACATCAAGATATGCAAAAGTTTGGTCTCAAATTAAACAATATGAAGAATTTCCACCCACTTGAAGTTGTGGGTCGCACTACAAGTGGCTGAAAAACTTGACGCTTTAGCCATTTCAAGACTGAATTTACCATTGTAATTGTCAATCACTGCAAGTCAAGAATTGCGACAGCGATTCGCGGTTTGCAGTGGATGCAAATTGATGTTTTAAAGCATCGTGAGTGTTTAAAGTGTAAACATCTCAAAACGTTTAATATTTTACTGTATATATAGTCTACTTAACCCTTATGGTGCCAAGTAGCCTAAGTATCAATGTTTTAAGCAAGTCTCAAACCAAAATAAATGCAAGCGAAATCAGTAAAATAGACTGTGGTAAATGCTCAATTTACAAGCAATGAGAGGTTGCAAACAATACGATACGATACGATAGGACATATTACGATACGATACGATACGATATGATAAGATACAATACGATAGGACACACTACGCTACCATACGATATGATGCTATAATACGATAAGATACAAAACGATACGATACGATAGAATACCGCAATACGATAACGTGATAAGATAGAATACACTTGAATATGTATACGATACGATACGATACGAAACGATATGATACGATACGAAACGATACTACGATGCATTAGATACAGTAGGCCTATACAATACGATAAAATGCGATATATATGGTACGATACAATACGATACGATACATACCATACACGACACATTGTTATAATTATACCAGTTGCGATTACGACCTACATGTCAGGTGAACGAAAATGACATTTTATAAACAAGAGCACACTCGACAATAGCCCGCCGCCATTATTGAACTTGAAGTCTTAAGTTATCGCGCCCATAAGGTCAAATTATTGACGTAAAAGGCGAAAAATCGCAATAAGTCGGCAATTTTGAAAAAAATTTCTGCCATTATTGAACTTGTTCGAGAACTGGTCATTAGTAACATGCATAACAAATTTGGGAAGGATACATGAAAAACTTTTCAAGTTATCGCGCCCACAAGTAAATGTTAACGCCGACGCCGACGACGCCGAGCTTCAATTGCAATAGCCCACTTTTTTAATTAAAATTAAAAGCCGGGCTAAAAAAATACACATTCGCATTTCAAATTGAATGAAATGCAAGAAGTGGAAGGCTAAAGTTCTGCACCTGAGATGACCTGTACTGACCTATATCTAGGTTACACGCACCAAGAATGTCCGCCCTCATATTCTGGTGCAATCTGATTGGCAAATATATACGAGCTGCCCTCATATGATTGGAGTATCTATAGTACCTCTTGTTATCTTATTAGCCCATATAACGCCTGCTGTGGTGTGAATGGACAATCTACCGCCCACTGCGATGTGTGGACAATCTATACTTCTTTATAATAACGGTGCCGCCAAGTGCTTGAAAGCGAGACCCGGTGCATTTTAACCCATGGGCTGCTGAGACGGTATACGCGGGCAAATCTCAAACCTTGCTCAAACTAATCAATGTCAGTGAATTTATTAGCTCGGGGTACATGTAGATGCTTATTTAATCAAACAATTCAATATAATAATTGCCTATTTCTCTTTTGAAGCTGGAAATTACGCCTCAAATGACGAAAAAAAAACAATTCAGCAGCACAAGTGTTAACGGCTGCCCGCTGGCGATGTGCCGACAAACCCCGGACCGACAGTGGCCAAATGGTGGCGCAAAATGTCCCGAATCGGGGAAGTCTGCCAAGTCTTGGCATTGGGTCAGTATATTATACGGTAAAATCGTTCTTACAGAAGCACCAGGCCAAGGTTTAACTGCCCTTGACTCATCTAAGAACCACATGACATATTTTGAAAAAAAATCATTGAATTAAATTGATTAAAAAATTCAAGAAAAAAAATCCGATGTGAAACTACACATGTGAAATATTTGTGTGTGCATCTTTGAGTCACTAGCAGATAAAGGGTTATTGCAGGATCAAGGTCTCAAACTGTGGCCAACATGCAAAAAACACACATTAGTTTCCAACGTCGGGCTGGCAGACTTACAGACCAGCAAAACTGACAGACCCGCACAACTGACAGACCAGCAAAACTGACAGACTAGCAAAACTGACAGACTAGCAAAACTGACAGACAATCAAAACTGACAGATCAACAAACTGACGGAAAAACAAAACTGAGAGACAAGCAAAACTGACATTAAACAACACTGGCAGATCAACAAGAGTGGCAGATCAACAACATATTTTGAAAATAAGCCTTTGGCCTCCATGGTCTATACAAAAATATTCCAGGCTTGTAAGGGTTAACCAGGGAGGGACATGGCGCAATGGTTAGAGCATGGCGCTCTGCCGATGTCGCTGCAGCCGTGCGGTTTCGAATCCCGCTTAGTGCAGAATTTTCAGAGAAATATCATGTTTCTCCCCTCTCAATCTTGGGACATTGTTCAGATTTTCTGTCCTTGGGCAAGGCACTTCATCCTCAAATGCTTCACTTTACTCAGGTGAAAATGAGTACCTGGTAGGACAGAGATGGCAATGTGTACGATAAGTTCAATGCGCCGAAACGGCTGCAGAACTGTATGCTCTCCGTGGAGTTGAAATGGCACACGAATGAACAGGTCCAGTGGCTAGGGGGTAAGATGTAAAGTTGGATGATAGGTCTTCAGACTTGATATCAGACTATAAACCTTTACCTTCACCTTTATCCCATTATAGGGATAAATTCTCACTGAGAGGAGCTAACACGATAAATCAACCCGATGTCGATTCACGATTGGCCCACCGTCTTCGATGCTGGCCTAATATTACACCAGCATATGGTCACCATGTTATGTTATTGGTTTACGGCCATTATAGGCCTACAATTTGAATGCTGACTTTTAAAATCGACCCCCGTATTGAAAGGGTTAATGTCTGGTGTTCACCATGTAGGGCCAGTATCTGACGACTAGCAGACCACCAAGGCAGGCTGCTATCTGCAGACTGGGCAGGCCAGCAATGATCACACACCCTGCCAGGATTGTAGCTTCTCAGCTGTGGATCAAATTCAATGTCTCATCCCCGCTGAGCATCACAACTGGGCGGGTCCGTCGGTGTGGATGACGGGGGCTGAAAATTGTATCAGTTGATTTGTTAAACTAAAAACGAAAATTGACCATCTTGTTGATCGACATTTTTAACCCTTTGAAGCCTGAATTTACCATTGTCATCTTTATCCACTACAAGCCGCGAATTGCTGTCGCAATTCTCGACTTGTAGAGGATGAAGATGATTTGAAGTGGGTGAGAAATTAAAGAAAATTGACATGTATTGGTAAACCAGTCTCATGAAACCCCTTGTTGTAGGAAAATTAAGTCTGTTTTCAGGGATGTAAAATGATGCTTTAATGCATCGTGAGGGTTTAAAGGGGTAAACCTTCAACAACTGCTAATTAACACTTTCAGCGCGGGGACAGACTTTACACGTCAGGATCTGACGTGTAAAGTCAGATTTTGACGTCTAAGGTCAGAGTTGTAAGAGTTAAGTAGAACAACAGCTAAAAATGCTGAAAAAACAGCCACGAGGTGATTCTTTACTTGAGGTATTCCTACCGGTAGCCAACTCTTCTCCTGCTAGGTCCGATATATCAGACCAAATAAAACGAAAATAAAGTTATCATTTTGGCGGCAGGCACGACTATAATTGTTTCACAAACTTTTATTAACTGAATAAATCACTTCAAGAGGATGAAAAAAATAGTCAAGATAACTTAGGAGGAATATGGTTAATAATATAATAGACATAATCTTTGGGAATTGAAGCTGTTAATTGCTACCTCATTTCCAATGAAAACGGCAACTGAGAATCAAACAGGACAATAATCAAAGGGAAAGATTAGACCAAGTTTTTTTAACAGAAGCAGACAATTAAGTGCAAGTGAATTATTTACTGCTCAGTTAAATTTTTATACGATCAAACTAGTCGTCAAAAGAAAATACACCATTCTTTATGTAACCGGTATATAAATTTATATTGCAATTTTACGTCTGCGAAAGTAAACTTGCATGCCGCATGGACCTTGCGATTCTTTACATCCACCCGATAACGCAAGGAAAAGTATTTTCAAAATTTACTTTTGACCACTTAAGTGACTTTGTAATATATTAAAATCAATGCAATCTATGATAAAATGAGTATTATACAAATGGCTCCACGAGGGTCCCCGATGGGGTGGCTGTGTGTGGAGGGGTCGCTTCACAACCGCTCATAGCCTGGTCTTGGCATGCAAAGGGGATTTATCCCCACATTGTAGCTGCGCAATTTAATCCTGAAACACAATTCTAGAAAACACGAGACGTTGACACAATGTTGGATTAATGTTGGGCCAGCGTCGCAGATGCCTTCTCGCTCAGCTCAGCTATCTTCGGCTCGGACAGTGTGCGCTGAGTTTGAACAGAAGATGAGAGAGTATGTAGGGCCAAAGGCAAGAACAAACAGTCCGCGAAAAAAACAGTTATCAGCGTCTTGTTGTTTGAACACACGAGGAGCTGTGAGGAAGATAAGTAAGATTTGACCTGCGAAACATCACGAATCCCAGGCAGTATACAGACAATAAAGCAGCTTTGTCCTGCAAAATAAACATACTAAAATACTAGTTCACACAAAGAAATCTTAACCCTCTGCCTGCAAATCACGACTATAGTCGTTTTATTGCCAGGTTAAGTCACAGTTATTGAGAACGAAATGAATGTTTAAACATCAAGAGTTGCAAATGATTGACCCCAAATTAAACAAATAAGAGTGATTTTAACCCACTTGAAGTTGTGAATCGCGGTAGCGAGATACAACTTCAAGTGGGTAAAAAATTAAATAAAATAAAGGGTAAACCTATTGTCGTAGTTAATTAACTTAATTGTTACTATTTTATAGACAAATAATAACGCATTTTTTCCCCGGCTATATATATGTCGATATGCCAATGGAAAAATAGGCACCTACCAACTACATTGTACAACATATCTAACAAATTGCAATGATATTTTTATTTGATATATCAAATAAAAAGCATATTATAGTATAGTAGAATATTGCTTAACGTCACATGGCATGGTAGGTTATTGAGAGTGTTTCCTCTACTCGTCTGATAAATTGTTCTGGGCATGCCTAGGGGGTTTACATAAATGTGCAAAGATTCTTCAGGGTTACAAAATTTCAAAAACAAAAAACTTTCAAAAACTTTTCATGACCAAAATGGAAAAGTATTCATGACTCAAATCGGGCTTAAGTGGGCATAATTCAGTGGCGGATCCATGATCTGAAAAAAGGGGCGCCGGTTTTTTTTTAAGTATGACAACTCAGGTTTTTGGTTAAAATTCCTGACTTTTCAGGTTATTAAGTGGTCGTGGCCAGCCTGCTTTATAAAGAGAAGTTCTCCCACCATTTCATCATAGTTTAAAGAGAGAACACATGCAGAAGTTTTACACACAAGAGCCTATTCAGTATTGCTTCCAAAAGATATATTTTTGCCTTACCTACTTATTTTGCTTTCAACCTTTCTCAAATATAAATTGAAAACGTTCTAATTATATCTTTTCTCAAATATCAATTGAAAACGTTCTAATAATATTTTTTTCGTCTGCAGATTGTCTTAAAAAGGTGGCATCAGGTGCATCGACATTACATGGCATGCCTATTTATTAGGAGTCACTATATACAAGCTGTGTTATTTTAGGATATCCGATACATTGAGATAATATTGAATTCGTGCTAATAATGAGACAAAGATCTAAGTCGTGTCAGGTGTAGTTATAAATAGGTGGGGTATGTAATGCTGTGATTTGTCAACTTATCACCGGTTGGAACAACATATCAGATGATCATAGATAAGTGTCAACAGAGGGGCTCGTAGACCTTATTTTTTGTACTGTTTTGTTCATTTATGTATTCATTCAATCATTCGATAATTCATATCATTCTGTCTGTCTGATTCGTTTGCTTGTTCGTTCTCATTTTAAACGAAGTTGAAACATACGGTTATTAGAGAATGACTGACTAATTGACTGGACATCGGGTGACAACGGGTTATCTTTTCTCAACTCTTACAGCGCGGGGATCTCCATAGCTTATCAAAAGTATATCAGCGTTGTAAGGGTTAACCTTATGTTTGTAAAAACCACAAAGAACAAAGGGTTTTTTTCAATTTAAAATCATCATAAATGGTTTAGTTAGCTCTTTCCGAATTATTTGAATACCTGTGTTATGGGTCTACGCCCATAATAAATATTTTTACTCTTACGGTGCGGGGATCGACTTTAGTCGTCAGAATCTGACGTCTACAGACGTCAGATTCTGACGACTAAAGTCGATCCCCGCGCTGTAAGGGTTAATCCGCTATCTATGTCTGGATAAGAATGACCAGCTGGACAGAGCTGCCCTTTAAATACAAACAGCAGTAACTGTGCACTGGACAGTAAGCAGTTACTGCTGTTTGACTTTGTCGTCTATATAAATGCAAACAACAGTAACTGTTTACTTAGAAAGTAGGCAGTTCTTGCTCTTTGCCTTCCTAGTATCAGTTAGTCAACGCTGGCCTGCAAAGGCGAACAGCCGTAACTGTTTACATGAAAAGTAAGCAGTTGCTGCTGTTTGTCTTCTCAATACCTAGAAAGGCGCACAGTGGTAACTGCTTACTTTGAAAGTAAGCAGTTACAGCTGTTTGACTTACTATGGTAGTGTAGTTATAACAGGCCGTGGCCGTATCACTGACCAACCGGCTATAACTGTACAAGGACATTAACACTTTCAGCTTAAGTACAAAAATAATCCTTTTATTAGAACATTAAATAGCGATCTTTGGCATTGCAATTTGTGTTGAATTATCAAGAAATACGATACTTGGTATCAAATTTTACAAATATGAGTATTTTTTAACCACTCGGGGAGTTGTGGGTCGCGGAAGGAGACACAACTTCACAAATGGCTGAAAATATTTTTCAGTTAGTTGACCCATGGAGGTGTAACACCTCCCTGTTGACCACATGGCAGACCAGAGAGCCGACATGTCAAATCAAAACAGCGGACATGTCAAATCAAAACAAAGTGTCTTGGAATCAGCTCAAAGGAATAATTATGTTATCTATTTGAAAATGTTATTTATTATAAAATTAAAAAACACATTCCATAGTGAACATTATTATTTTAAAATTTCCTTTATCCAACTCTGAAAAAGGTTTGAATAAACCATGAAAAACAAAAGGTTTTTTCAATTTGAAATCATCATAAATGTCTTAGTTGGCTCTTTCCGCCTCATTTGAATACCTATGTTATTGGTCGACGACCACTACAAATCGTTTAATTCTTCCAGTGCGGGGGCCGTCTGTAGATGTCAGATTCTGACATTTGAAGACGGCCCCCGGGCTGAAAGGGTTTTAAAGGCTACAATTAATAAAATGTTAATACAATTACGTTACTGAGTTTGTGTTTTTGTTTGTAGGTTGAACAGATGATCTGAGGTGACCTCGGGTGACCTACTCATCCACAGCGTGACTGGCCCGGGTAAAGGCGACCTATACTTAAATTCGGGTTAACCTGCACCGCATGATTTTCGCTGATTTCTCAGTCGACACGTAATGAATTTCTGGGTTTAAACCTAAGTTCATTTTATGGGTTCATAATTAGTTAATCACTGTAACGAATGGTCTAATTTCATGAAAATCGATTTAGAATTGACTGGTAAATCAGTGAAAATCAAAGGCTATTAGTTAACCTGAGATGGCAGGCTGGCACAGGTAGTATAGACGTTATCTGATGAACTGCCGCAGGTAGACAAGACTTCAGACAAGCCCTGCAGCAGCGCTGGATGTTATTTTATCCACCAGGGGGCGCCATGGAGCTGTTGTCAGTCAGCGGGTTCCTGTGGCTCACACAAGGCTTCAGATCGTGAGGGAGTGAGCAGCTTAGAGGAGCAGCCAGCAGCGCCTCTCCGCTCACCAACACTCAGGCTGCTTGTAAGGCAAATAAACAACACCTCAGGCTTAATGCTGAATAGAAAACGCCGGGAAAAGACACAACAAACTCTGCTGATATATGATTAATTGGTCTAATGTTGTATTACGTGCCTGAAGTCACATCACGACCAACAACTGCTGATCTCCTGATAGAGACCACCAATAGCTCCTCATCTGCCGATATACAAATCTGGATATAGTGGGATATACAGAAAGTACTAATCCAGAGAAGTCCATCAGAGAGGTCAATCAAGGATACACAGTAATAATAGTGAGAGAACGTGATATATTCATAGGGACAGAGATACACCAGAACAGGACTTAACAAAAGAAAGACAAGTCAAATCAGGATATTTGGAATTAGCAATTATATGAAACGAATGTGGATATATTAAGAAAATATAAAGGGCGATACTCACTGACACACATATTGTGAATCAGGATTCAAATAAAGGAAGACAACTCAAACCAAGATATAGAAAAATCAAAATTACATAAAGCAAAATTGTGGATATAAGACACGGTAGTCAGAGAAGTGTAATGGTGATAATAGTGGTCGGCATGTGGCCTGCAGGTATACCAGAGGATTAGTGCGAAGGTAGATCTGCTGCTAAATTGTCAGTTAGTATCTTCATTTGAAGCTGGAATTGCCAACGCAATTACCAGCTCCAAATAACGAAACAAAGTTCTATTTTTGTTTTTGCTGAATAGAGATCTCCCAGATTAAAATTTTGCTTAACTATATCCAACACAAAATATATCACAAGATTCAAAGACTTCTTGATTGATTTAAAAATGGCTTGGATCATATGTATACGGGCCTAGTAGGTGAACGGTGACTGGTGTGAGGGTAAGTGCCACCGTCAATCTCACACTGGAAATGGCGGCGGGAGTGACGCCGACGGAGCCTGCAGTGACGGTGTCCCAGGATAACGGGTCTCTATGGAACAGGTCTGGATCAGATCCAGGTAAGATGGAGATGGAGACGATGTCGGACGTGGAGTGTCGGCTGTTCCTCCTGGTAACGTACGTGCTGGTGTTCGGGGTGATGTGTGTGTTCGGGTTGATTGGTAACACCCTGTCCTTCCTGGTGTTACGATGGGAGAAGCAGAGCATGTCAGCCACCTTCCTGCTGCAGATGATGGCACTCGCAGACAACCTGTTTCTACTGGCCACAGGGTTTGCCCAGATAGTCTCCGTGCTCACATTACTAGAGCAGTTTGAGGCTAACCCGCTGATGCCGTATATGCCCTCCTACGCCTGGCCCTTCGTCCACATCACTCAGATGGGTACAGTGTGGATTACGGTGCTTATAGCCCTTAACAGGTACATCGCCATATGCCGGCCTTTCCAGGCGTCTAAGCTATGCACCCTGAGCAGGGCTAAGCTACAGGTGATAGTGATGGTGGTGTTCGTGCTGCTCTATAACATCCCGCGCTTTCTGGAATACAGAGTGGTGCATAAAACGGACCCAGAGACCAATCAGACCCAGGCCGCGACCGACGAGACGAGCCTCAAGACCAGTCAGCTGTATAACTACCTGTACGAGACTTTTCTTTACTGTCTGTTTGTCTTCCTGGGACCTCTAGTGATCCTCATTGTCCTGAACACGTGTTTAGTGAGGGAGCTCTGGGCAGCCAGACAACGCCTCATCAAGCGGCACCTCCCAGTGGCAGGGGAGGAAGAGGAGAACAACCTGACATTAGTGATGATCGTCATCATCCTCATCTTTTTAGTCTGCCAGGCTCCAGCCTTCCTCAATCAGCTACTTTACTTTGGTATACCGCACGGGTACGTCTGCGGGCACGCCTACTACTACTTCTATCACATCAGTAATCTCCTGGTATCTGCCAACTCCTCTGTTAACTTTATAGTCTACTGCGCCTTCAGAAAACAGTTTCGGCAGCGCTTGAAGGCGTTCTGTAGACGACAGAGATCCACGTCGGCCTATGTGAATTCGTACCCACAGGACAACGGTAAGGATAAAATGTACGCGAGTAATACCAGGGTGGAAACACTGGTGTTCACCAATCAGCCACCAGAACATGTGTGACGTCACGCGTAATTATACTTCAGGATAATGATGACGTCATTAGCACTAGCAGTGATAACGTGCGTGAAGTGAAAAACAAACCAACGCGAAGCGGCAGCGAACACGAAGGAGACAACGCGAAATTGAACGCGAAATTTCCCATGAAAAACCGATAAAATAGTGTATGATAATCTTCGCGTTCGCAATCGCGCTCACATTGGTGTGTTTTGAGCTTGATGCTGCGTAGGCAATTACCTAGTTGACGTCACAAACAGTAAAGATGATAATTAATAAATGACGGTCAACTAAACAACAGCTAGAATTTGTTACGTCATAACATTGGTAAGGTCACATCAGTGTGATATCAAGTACAGCCAATCAACGATCAGAAATATAGAGCCGGGAAAAAGACGTGAGAAAAGCAAATTGTATTTGACGTTGAAGACATGGGACAACATGAGTGATACTGCTAGTCCTGATGTTACAAAACAGACAATGATATGTCACAATCGTACAGCGGGACAACTTATTATTAGTGTGTCGTCACAGGACTGGTCACATGGTGGACATTGATGACATCATAATCAACTATGACTGATGACATCACACTCGTAAATGTCTCGTAAAACATCATAATAGGCCAAATGAAGGATATAAATAAAACGTGTGAATACCTTATTCAAAACATTTCGCCAATCTTCTGCGGGTAATAGAATACATGAACCACTTGAAGCAAAGGGTTCCAAAATGTTATTTTATTAAAAGTAGAAAACGTGACGATTTGGTGTTAGGAGTTGGTAAAATCTTCTTTTTGTGTACACCATGATTGTTAATGCTAATATATGCGTGTGATATTTGCATATATATGACTAGCTATATGCGGACAATATGATATAGAAAGCATACAGCGAGTGCATTTATAAGGTTTGTAACTGATTTATTTGTTGAATGACATTGCAATGATGACCTATTTCCTTAATATATGAAGCGATCATAGTTGAATGTAATTTTCAACAACTTGAACTTGTATCTCGCTACCGTAATGCACAATTTTATATGGGTAAAATCACTGAGATTTGTTAAATTTGAAAGCCGTAAAATAAAGAAAATAAGTGAATTGACAATACAAAATTTGGACGACGCACTTAATTAAGAAAATTGATAAACCCGAATTTACCATTGAAATCCCCATCAACTTAGCAAGCCGCGAATTGCTGTTGCAATTTTCGATTTGTAATGGATGAAGATCTATAACTTAAAGTGTGTGATAAATTAAAACCTTAGTGGGAATAGATAGTTTTCCGATATGCTAAATAATGCTTTGCTGCATCATGGGAGGAGTGTGGGGGGGGGGGGGTTAAAGGTTTGTAGCATCGTTCTTGCATAATGAGCTGTGGTTACCTAGGCGTTGACCCAATGTTATTTTAATGTTGGGCCGACGTCAAAGACGGCGGCCCAAAATTAAAATAACATTAGGTCAATGTCTCGTGCTTGCTGGGATGTACTAGGATATAAGATGCTTGAATATCCTTGAAATATGTGTGACAATGACATCAATCGTTGGACATCAATTCACCCGGTGTAACAAATTTAATATTTGATGATTATTAGATTATTTAAGTACAATACAAGTAACCTACATCAACAATCCAATAACAAAGTAAAACTGATTACTTAAATATTTTAATCAATATGATATAATATATCATATTGATATAATTATTTCAGTATTGTCGTATTATATATTAGCCAGTTATTTCTAAGATTACCAGTAATTAAAAAGTACGTTTTTATAAAAGTAATAAACACCATTCTAGTTGATGTTGTGCAAAAAAAACGCGATGGTTTGGTTTTCTTATTTTAGCGACATTTTCAACTCACATATTTACGGTTACAAATCTGACAATATTTTCTGTAGCACATGAATTCATGAAGTAGCTAGACATTATGACGCCTTCATATGATTGAATTCACAAAATTAACTTGATCACCGCCGATCATGTGGAAAAATATGTCTATTTATATAAATGGTCATCTGCAAAATGTAGTTATTTGATTAACTGATCATCTTCTTCTAGATTCTATCACTACCTACATTGTGTATTTCAGTGGTACTTTATACGGTTCCCGCAGGACAAGGGTTAAATATCCCAAATACGATTTCAGCCATTTTAACTACTTGTGATGATCCTAAGGTCTTTCAGTGCGGGGACCGACTTTAGACGTCAATATCTGACGTCTAAAGTCCCCGCACTGAAAGTATAAAACAATTATAATTTATGATGATTTCAAATTGATAGAAAGACTTTTTCTCTTGGTTTATATAAACAAATATATCGCAGTTATTAAAACGAGAATCAACTTCTAGAACTAGTGAGTCAAAATGTAGCTTTTACGTTGTAAGTTTTTCGCTAATTTCTCAAGCAATTATTATCATCAGATTGTCATGAAACTTGTCAAGTATTATATTAAGTCTTATGGCAAATACCCTGAAAATGTCAAGAAAAAGTATATATTGTGTAGTTTAAAAGTCAGACCATTGGACATTGTAAATTGCAAATTATGACGCACCTCTATACTGCCGTGCACAGCCAAAAGGCAGTATCTGCTTACTTTACAATTGAAAAAATACCGCGTTTTCAGGCCTTCAGATTTGGCGCGAGTGATTGCTCACGCACACCGTAACTCACGCAAGTAGAAAGTCACGTGGGCGAAATACAGCTCGCCACCAATTTTCAAATCTGAAGGCCTGCTTTAGAGCTGTATTAACCCCATTGATTCCATTCAGATTTAATTCTACATTTCAAATGGTCTAACTTTTCAAATACTCATTTTCAGGGTATTCGACGGGTAGACAAAAGTGCTAGCAAAATTTCATGAAAATTGATTGAGAATGGACTGAGAAATCGGCGAAAAACACCCAACGCCGGTGGAAGCTGACAGCAATTATAGATATTAACTTAGGCCGAGAGGTTGAAGAGTTGAATTAAATTAAATCTTTTTTTATCCTACTTCACCATAAATGTATTTCGGCTTCATTTGAATACCTATATCTACGGTCATTATAAATTCTAAAATTGTACGAGTGCCTCAGATTAACCTTTACATTGCTAGGCACATTTTTAATCCATTTTGTTAGCCGATCAAAGCAAAGTTATTGGGAACTATATGAGCGCTTGAACAGCTAACTAAGACATTTATGATGATTTCAAATTGAAAAAAACCCTTCTGGTATCCATGGTTTATACAAAAATATAGCAGCGTTAATCCTTTATCCGCCGGTGCTGCATATATTCGGGTTTTCATTTTTTATTAGCACATTAAGTACCACATTTTAAATATGTTAAAGATAAAATGCGACATCAACCAGCAAGATATGAAAAGAGTTGACCTCCATTTTGTCAAATCAGAATAATGTTCACTCAACTTCAAGTGGGTGAAAATTCAAATTGAATAATTTGGCGGTTAAAGGGTTAAGGGTTAAAACACTGATATTCACCCCATATTATTTATATGGATTTGACTAGGAGGATTCACATGAGAGGAGTTCCTGTGTGTGAATATGCGACAGTGTGCCATGTATTAATAACACAATACATTGGTCCAATGCTGGGGTAATGTTGGGTCACCGTTTGGGACACTGGGCCAACATTACGCCAACATTGTTTCAGTGGCTCCTGATTATTAGGACACGCCCCTGTTCCTGTATGCCTCAGTGTTCCGAGCAAACATGAGACGTCGGCCAAAAATTGTTTCACTGTTGGGCCAACGTCGTAGACGGTGGGCGAACAGTGAACCAGCGTTGGGCCAACGTATCATGTTTGCTGGGAAATTATGTATTCGGTGTAACTGCAAGCAAACGCCTAAATTATCAAGAGATAAATTGAAGGTGTAAAATCAATTACTAGTCTTTATTGTATTGTAAGCCAAGAATATCTGCTACACATTTGACTCCATTTTAGTGAATTAGCATTCACTGAAACATTGTAACTCGTGAATATGCTTTTTATAATGCAATAAATGATAAATAAAATGGTGTTCACAATGACAGTTCAAGTTACTTTAAGTCTTTTTAAAGTAAAAGTTCATTACAAGAGATTCTTCGAATTTTGACTACCTTGAATTATAGAAAAACAAATTTATCTAAAATGAACAACGAGCAATTTTTTAAATCGCTGAACTGCGACCAAAAAATCTCAATTCCATGGCCAATGCCTACATACAAAATCATAAGCGATTAGGAACAGCGGTTCTTGAGATATCGGCTCACGAATCCCTGCGAGCGTCGGCGACAATTTAATAAACACATACATGCAAAGCAGCATCCCGTTGAATACATAATTGCATCCCGCTGGATACATAATTGATGCAAATAAAGGTCATTTAAGAGCTCGATATAAAGTTTGAATACCTATTTTATGGGTCTACGGAATTTTACTCTTTTAGTGCGGGGCTCGACATCAGAAACTGATTCCGACGTCAAGGTTCAAGCAAAGCAAGTTAACGATAATAAGCTGCCATCGTCGTAAACAAGATACATAAAAAATAAAAACATTTTTATTCGTTCGTTTTTTCATTTTAATTAATATCTAATAAATACATTTTCAATTTTCACTCGGTACGCTTTCTTACACTTATTTTTGTGCAATCGTTGAAAATTATTTGATAACACGGAGCCAGAGGTCGATTAAATGTCGCGGGATTTTTGTAATCTAATCATGGTTTTTATTGACAAAGTCAATCTGAAATTGGGAGAAAAAAGTTCAGCGAAAATTAATTACATTATTTCAATGCCAGTAATAATAACTACATTTTCAGCCCTTCAAGTGCAAATCACTAATAAAATCTTTATTAATCTTTTTTCAAGTAATATTTTTTAATAAATATTTATTAATTACCTTTATCAATCGGTTTCAATCTTTCAAAAATCATTTTTAATAACACCTTTAGAAATTGGAAGGATCAGCAAGATTTGAAAACAATTGACCTCCGATTACCATTCGTCAAATACCTTTATCAATCGGTTTTCAATCATTCAAAAATCATTTTTAATAACACCTTTAGAAATTGGAAGGATCAGCGAGATTTGAAAACAATTGACCACCGATTACCATTCGTCAAATACGATAAATATACGATAACTATTTGGGCCCATTCTTCCAGCAGTAGTTTCAGATCTGGGTCGTCAGAGTGGCCGGGCTGTGGTGGCTGTGTGAGATAGGCTAGTGTATTAGGGTATGTAACGATCTCATCAGACCGCGATTATATCACAGCAACACAAGGTCACCTTGTCAAAGGTCAGCTGTAATTGAGGTCATCCCGCCGTCCTTCTAGATTAACCCTTCAGAGGGCCGACATTAGACGTCAGAACCTGTCGTCTATAGACGTCAGATTCTGACTTGTAAAAGTCGATCTCCGCACTGAAAGAGTAAAATATTTATATTGGCCGTAGACCCATAACATAGGTATTCAAATGAATCAGAAAGAGCAAACTAAGACATTCATTATGACTTCAATTGATGGCAGGACACCTCAGCCGTAGGCTGTGTCCATCAATATCAAGGAATAATGAGAAAAAATGACCCACACTACCACCATGTCAATTTTTTTTTTTAATGGCTGTGGCAGCCATTTTGTTTTTAATGGATTCCATCCCAAAAGTTATTCAGATCATCAGAAATACCTAGAGAACAATCACACCAAATTTGAATGCAATCCAAGCAACAGTTCATAAGTTATCGTGCCCACAAGCTTTTTAGACGGCCACCTTTTTTTTAAATGGCTGCGGCAGCCATTTTGCTCTCAATAGATTCATTCCAAAAGTTATTCAGATCATCAGAAATATCTAGAGAACAACCATACCAATTTTGAATGCAATCCAACCACCAGTTCATAAGTAATCGTGCCCACAAGCTTTTTAGCCGGCCATCTTTTTCTAACTGGCTGCGGCAGCCATTTTGTTTTTAATCGACTCATCCCAAAAGTTAATCAGATCATCAGAAATACCTGGAGAACAACCACACTGAATTTGAATGCAATCCAAGCAACGGTTCACAAGTTATTGTGCCCACAAGCTTTTTAGGCGGTCATCTTCTTTTAAATGACTACGGCAGCCATTTTGTTTTTAATGGATTCATCCCAAAAATCAATCAGATCATCAAAAATACCTAGAGAACAAGCATACCAAATTTGAATGCAATCTAACCAACGCTTCATAAGTGATGGTGCCCACAAGCTTTTTAGGCGGCCATCTTGGAAAATGGCCGCTTATGGCTTGGTGTCAAAAAAATATGGGATGAATTGCCCAGGCACATAGGTCATGTCTGTAAAAAATAAACAAAATTCATCAGTTAACTTTTTAGTAAGAGCTGAATTTCTGGTCTCCATGGCTCATAGTGTGTACAGTCTGAGTGTTATGTACATCAAACCTTATTGAAGTCATTCTATAAGATTAGGGCATATTCCCTACTTCGAATCACAATAATACCGAAGAAACGTAAAGCAATACTCACTCTCTCACTTAACTCACTACACTCAACGCACTCACTCACTCACTCACTCGCGCACTCACTCACTCACTCACTCACTCACTCACTCACTCACTCACTCACTCACTCACTCACTCACTCACTCACTCACTCACTCACTCACTCACTCACTCACTCACTCACTCACTCACTCACTCACTCACTCACTCACTCACTCACTCACTCACTCACTCACTCACTCACTCACTCACTCACTCACTCACTCACTCACTCACTCACTCACTCACTCACTCACTCACTCACTCACTCACTCACTCACTCACTCACTCACTCACTCACTCACTCACTCACTCACTCACTCACTCACTCACTCACTCACTCACTCACTCACTCACTCACTCACTCTCACTCACTCACTCACTCACTCACTCACTCACTCACTCACTCACTCACTCACTCACTCACTCACTCACTCACTCACTCACTCACTCACTCACTCACTCACTCATTCACTCACTCACTCACTCACTCACTCACTCACTCACTCACTCACTCACTCACTCACTCACTCAAGCGCTCACTCACACATTCACTTCCTTCTCGTATACTTTCACATGTATTTACAAATTCCAGATTGGGTGTGGTAGAAACGCTAAACATAGAAACCATTTTTTCACACCTATAAAGGTAAAATGCTGATGAAGTTAATGAACAAATGACTGGGTGGAGCAGGACGTTGACTGGGGGGGGGGGGATCAGTAGCTCTCCCAACATCCAAGCAAACACGAGGCGCTGAGCCAATGTTGTTTACTTGTTGGGCCAGCGTCGTAGATAGTGGACCAACATTAAAAGATTTTGGGGTAATGTTTTCTGGGATATCACAAAACAAGCCCTATACTCTTCAACACGTTCAACAACACTGAGAACAGCACCCAAAGTCTTTTATATATCTGTCTTTTATAGCTTTATACCTATATCCATATAATATCTATATTCTATACATATATGCTATATATTACAACAAAGGAACATGTATGTATTTATACCATGGTTATGCAGACGACCTTGTCATTGATTGCTCAAATTAAAATTTTGCACAATCATACAACATTAAAACATCATCGTGGAAAAAAACGAATAAAGTTGCGACAAGAGACTAGTGACTGCCTGTCCAAAGAATCGACTGAAGTTAATGCTTGTCCTGTTGAATTGTTTGTTTCCTTAGCAATATCCAGCTTCAAATGACGAAAAATATTACTAATTATGAAAATATACATCTTCCAGACCGAGTGATTTTATGAACTTATCCACTTCTTTTATCAATTTAGTGGCATTTATTATAGGCTAAAATGCCTGAAAGTGCATATATAAACGGGCCCAACAGCACAAGTTTTGCGGAATGAAACTGGTGACTGCCGCGGGCGGGGGTGTTGAGCACATCACACACACTTCATCACTCCCCCAGATATTGCTGTCAAAGAAATGAAAAAAAAAGAATCGCTCGGTTAGACAGAGTAGTCCACGAGTGACAACGCCGTCCGCGGGGAAGCAAAATCCATCAATTTTAGAGATTTCTCGTCTAAAACTGGGGACTACACGTGATCGCTTCATTAATATCGAAGATATTGCTGTCAATCATATCAATTCTAATCCAAAAATTCTCAACCCTCTGAGTGCTAAAAGCGATTAAATCCTTTCATTAGCAATTTAACCGTTAAATTAAGTACTCTTATCACACTAATGAACAACATTATATATTTTGAATGGCATTCATTTCAGAAAAGAAGGTATAATCAAACACAATGTGAAGGTTCTGAACTTTTATTAGAAATATTTTTACTTTGGATTTATTATACAACCTACTTTTAATTACCCTTTAAACTGCCGGTCCCAATTGTACTCGTTTCTTACATTTTTTTACTGGCACATTATATTTCAGCTCGTAAAAAGTTGAAACGTGACATTATTCAGCAAGATTTCTGAATTTTTCACCTTCATTTTGCCAAATCCGAATAATTTTAGACCACTTGAAGTTGTGAATCGTGTCAGCGAGACACAACTTCAAGTGAGTGAAAATTTCAATTGAATAATTTGGGGGAATGGGTAAAGTCTGAGAATTACAGAAGCAGGAATTGACATGTTAAAGCTAATCGAAATATTAGCAAATACCTCGATGTTAGGAGTGTTAAATTGAGACATTTTTTTCAAGCAATAACGGGGAATGTGCCGACAGGCCCGACGGGCTGGAAGGAGTTTTTTATACTGATTTGATTTAGTCAGACAGACAGAGAGACAGATATTTTATTGACACAAAGAAAAGTCATTACAGACTTATTTGTTTAGTGTACATAACGATTGCTACGCGTGTGAAGCAGAATGAATAAAAAATTATTCACCGTGATGCCCAGCGAATTCGACCAGCATTGTCTAGCTACCAAACATCTGAGGCGGGGGCCCTGGTGTAGTGGTTACAGATGTTTGTTTGAAAAGTCGGAAATCGCGGGTTCGAACCCCACTCTGGCCTTCAACTTTCAAGGAAACAAAATGTTTTTTCCCCACTCACTCGCAAAAGATTCAATATAGTGGGAAACCTCAGTGACCGAGAGGTAGCGTGCTCGGTTTCGAATCCTGTGTCTGGAGGGCATCTCATTCATCTCACAGATCCTCAGGAGTTTCTCCTGGCCCAGTTTAGCCTATGTGCGCACAAATGTGGCCTAAAACCCCATTCATTTCATTTCATTTTTTACAAACATCTACAAGACCAAAAATCTGAAAACATTAGCAAACCAAACATTTTCAAATTTCGCTGTTTAAACACATATTTCGTGCCCAATAACTGTGATTTAATCAGCTAATTAAACGGATTAAATAAGACTAGCGGTGAAAGGGTTAAGTTAATTTGCCCAATTGAAGCAGGAAAATCTGCCTTCATCATCGCATTTCTACAGTTAACCTTGGTCTCCAGTATTGTAAGTTATTAGGTTTGATAATTTCACGCTGAAGTGACTGACACAGTTTCTATCTTCAAATGACGAGAAATGTATATGTGTGAAATTTAACACCACCAAATTTAATTATTAGATCAACTGAGAATTTACATCATTTTTGAATAAATTTCGTGGCGTATCACTTGTTTAAGAGCATCCACCTAAATTAATTTATTTATATTTTTATCCACTACCGCGAACCACAATTTCAAGTGGATGAAAAATACTAATATTTGTAATTTGGGACCAAACATTTGAAAATCTAAACACTCATTTCATTCCCAATAACAGTGATTTAATCGGTTAATAAAACGGATTAAAGAAGAATATTGCCGTGCTTAGCGAGCAAAGGGTTAAACGGATATAATGATATGCGGTCCTGACAAGGCAATGGTTAAGATAACAGATTTCAGGTGTTCTCTTTTCAAAAGCAAAAATTAAAATCACTTAATTATTGTCCCGAGCCGAGACTGGCAAAGCGGGAGTAATTCATACTCTTCCCTCATTATCACTGATTGCCATTAGATTATTACGCTCCTTTTTCTACTTTTAATGTAATTAAACAAGACAGATACGACTTGAGCTTATTTTGGATCTTAATTTTACATAATTTAGCCGTGAAATCAGTATTTTTCAAGTCATGTTCAATCAGAGAACGACAGCGCTAATGGTAAGTGGAATAAATTTAAAAAATTACGCTTCAGCGAAACGTGCGCTGAAATTAAGATGTTTTTAACGTGAACAATTTTTGTAAAATATATTTAATTTGTCGTGGAATGTAAAGTTACTATATCAGTGCGGGACAAAGTGGGTGGGAAATACTCTAATGTCACTTAAATAATAATTATGACAGATTATAACGTCTAAAGTAGATCCCCGCACCAAAAGAATTCAAAATGTATAAAGGCCGTAGACCCATAACATAGGTATTCAAATGAATGAGAAAGAGCTAATGTTCATACATAAATATTTCAGCGTTGTTGGAGCTAAGAATATGTTTTTCTCAGACGGCCAGATTCCCACACGTTTTAATTAGACCCGAGTTCTACCCAGCGGTAAGGTTGGGGATAAACAACTCCAGATAAAATCGGGGCAGATGCTTGCCTGCAATAATCATGATATGCGCTTTATAAAGGCAGAGTAAAGGGAGAGGGAATTCTACGACAGCGCATAATGATAATCACACCCTGTATCAAAGCCATTTATGGCCGAGTTTAACCCTTATCATGCTAAATAAATTAAATCATTCCAATTTTCACCCACGTGAAGCTGTGTCAGGCTACCGCGACCCACAACATCAAGTGGCTGAAAATTACTCATATTTGTTTAATTTGACACCAAACATTTGCAAATCTTAATGTTTAAACACTTATTTCGTTCCAATAACTGTGATTTGATCGGCTAATAAAACGGATTATAAACGTGCAACATTTCAATTTACACAATGCATTGAATTTAATTGAGAGTTGCACATTTTTAATCCAGTAGGCCTAATTACTCAAATACACAGTTTATCTGTAGCACTTAATAGTGACAGTGGATTCGGCAGGACAAGGGTTAATAGCCACTGATAGCGGCCCCACAAGTGAGTGTTGACAAATGGTGACATAGAATGTTAATGCTCAATGAAGAGAATGTGCTGGGGATGTTTTCTATTTGTCGTGAATAGGTGGAGCAGCGGTTGACAATATATGTCAAGGTCACATATCATCTCCCAGCATACACAAGGCTTTGATCCAGTGTTGGTATAATGCTGGGCCAGCACCGCAGATGGTGGGCCAACGTTGCCCCGACGCTGGTTAAACGTCTCGTGTTTGCAGGAGAAGAAAACAATGCATGACGTCAGTGAATCTAAAAATAGAAACACGACCCTACTTCTCAGGGAGGAAGAAAAGTGAAAAACTAAATATTCGTAAAACACTCCTGACAACTATATTCACGATACAGGACAACTATACCACAAACCACAACAGTCAGGCAATAATAGACTCCTCACCAATAACTAATTGGGTTTTCTGGTAAAATTTCATCAGTAAACCATGTATAATATGAAACTTTGGCAGGAGTGTTACGTCACACACGGGCAATTGTATTTACAATAGATCAGGTGATACATAAATTAACCCTTGTTGAAAAGCGTATATTAAATTAAATGGGTCTAGCAGGTCAAGGGTTAAAATGCGACAACGGAGCTTAAAGGGTCAAGTGGCACTGTGACAATGTAGAACTCTAGGCCCCAAAAGGTGGATGGTTTACGTCAGCAAGAACATGGGGTGAGGTCAGTGAACAGAGATCGCCGCTTAAGTCATTAACTATTTAACCCTTGTATTGCTGGGATCGTATATATACATATATAGACGTATTTAACCCTTGAAGCGCTGAATTTTTTATAAAAACCTTAGAGACCAAAGGGTTCACTTTAATTTGATATCATCATAAACGTCTTAGTTAGCTCTTTCCGATTCATTTGAATACCTATGGTATGGGTCTACGGTCATTAGAAATATTTAAATTCTTAGAGTGCGGGGATCGACTTTAGGCGTCAGAATCTGACGTCTACTGTAGACGTCAGATTCTGACGACTAAAGTTGATCCCCGCGCTGCAAGGGTTGAATACCAAATTAAATACCGCTGAAATCAATAAAATAGTTTGAGATCGATGCTCCGTTAATCAAATTATTCAATTTGTTTTTCTCCCTTCATTTAAAGCTTGCAATGCGTTAGCAACTCCAGCTAAAGGCTTAACATTTTATTTAATTAATCATACAGTATTAAGTACTACAGCAACAGTGTACTCAGTCTCACACAATTAAAAGCTCCAAATTTGTGTCCACAATTTACTCAAAAAATGTAAGAAACAAAACATTTTAAAGTTTTTGTCATACAGGAGAATGAACGATAAAGTGGACACCTTCATTGATATTCCCTTTCGTAACTGCAATTAAAGTACTTTTCGCAGTGATTTAAAACTCTTACTCATAATGCCACGGGAAAACTTACCACAGAAGAGCGAGATGATAAGTTCATGCAAAGTAAGTTCACGTTCTGGAAATATATTTCATAAATATAAATTCGTATAGTTTGTCAAGACTGTCAGGCTTCAAACATTATCAGAAATTAATGGACTGCTCCTTGGCCCGAAATACACCTCTGGTAAAGTTTCATGCAAATCCGTGCGAGCCGGACCGTAATCCGAATTATCCCCAAAACGGATAGGATTGGATTGGTCCTTTGCCCGAGACACGCTTCTGGTAAAAGTTTCATACAAATCCGTTCATTACTTTTTAGGTGATCCTGCGGATAGACAAACAAACCAACGAGACCAAAAACATAACCCTCACAGCGAAGATAAACAAATATATGTAATTTAAAGTTGGTTGCCCTCAATTAAATGTATTGCCATCTCATACACGACGATTGTTTCCGACACCGCAAAAACGAGGCGTTGACCCCGTGTGACTATGTCGTCTATTGTTGGTCCACGGTCTGCGAGGCTGGCCCAACGTTAGACCGACAGTTTGATGGGAAACATGTTCGTGTAAATGTATATATATTTTAATGTCGGATAATATATACATGGTAACACATCCCAGAAGTCTTCATCCACTACAAGTTGAGAATTGCAGACAAGAGACATTGAATCATTGTTGGCTTAGTGCTGGGCAAGCGTCGCAGAGAGTGGGCCATTATTAAGCCAGCATTGGCTTAACGTCTTTTTTCTGTGTAGTGATCATTGACAAGCACAGTAAACACGAGACGTTGTTCCAATGCTGGATTAATGTTGGGCCAGCGTCGCAGACGATGGACCAGCATTCAAGAAGCAGTGGGTCAACAAATGTTTACTGGGAGGCCAGGGTGTGTCCCAACAAACACAAGGCGTTGGATTAATGTTGGGCCAGCGTTGCAGACTGTGGACCATTGGGTCAAAGTATTGACTGAGGTAGCTCTGCTAACAACGTTGAACCAATTATTGCTTTAACGCTGGGCCATCGTCGTAAATGGTGAACCAACACTAAACCTTAACCAGCTTTGATTCGACATAACGCATTTGTTGGGACGCCGAACCCAGTAAACTCAGACGTCCACCCAATGTTGATTCAATGTTGGCCCAGCGGCGTAGAGGTTGGTCCACCATTAAAAAAAAGTGGTTTAATGTCTCATGTTTGCCTGGTAGCCGCTGTTACCGAAACCCTTGGAGTACTAAAGGTGCAAATAACTGGTATACACCACCCGTTAAGTACAAAGTGGCTAATATTCACACATGTTTTCTAGAGGTTAAGAGTATACAATCCACAAATAATAATAATAATAGTATATTTGAGTTTCTTTTTATATACATGTACGAGCAATTGTAGTACGATGTGATTCACTGGAAGTTGGGCCTCGCTACCATGATCCACAACTTTAAGTGGGTGAAAATCACTCCCATTTGTTCAATTTGGAACAAAAAAAAATGCAAATGTTTCCCAGTACCAGTGCTTGAATCTGCGAATAAATTGGGAATGAAAACTTTGAATTGATTACTCCAGCAGCATCTCCGATGTGGAGTATCAGGCTGGATGGGAGAGAAAGGAGGCTGGCTAACAAAAAAATGAACATACATAAAAGTCTAGGATTATTCCGGCTTGTTTTCAAGTCAGTCCAGCCCAGGTTCTGAATGAGAGATGTCACACTGGCTGTTAGTCTATATGACAAATCATACTGATGATCTTTGATTATTGTCTAATTTGTCTCTAAAGGAGTCCCAAATTGCTGAAGAGTATTCTAATGATGATCTGACCGGGGAGAAATAGGCAGTCTCTCTTAATTTAGGGAGACATGCCTACAGGTTCCTCCGAAGGAAGCCCAGAGTGGAATTTGCTTTACTCGTAATTTTATTAATGTGGGCCTCCCATTCCAGGGTCTCGCTAAGGTAAACACCAAGATATGGTGTTGATGAAACGTTGGATAGTGTTCCCCTTACAAGTAAGGGTGTACTGAAATTCCATTTTTTATATATTTCGACCTGGACACCCTAAGATTTGAGCATTTCGAGGGGCTCAAACACATTCCCCATCTATCTGACCTGTCCTGTAACGCAGACAGGTCTCTCTGCAGATGCTCCTGATCTGCTCGACTTTGAGGTTGTGTCTCGCTACCGCGATCCACAACCTCAAGTGGTTGAAAATTACTCATATTTGTTAAATTTGAGCACAAATATTTGCAAATCTTGATGTCTGGACACATATTTCATTCCCAATAACAGTCATCTGGTCGACTAATAAAACAGATTAAAAACGACAAAAGTCGTGATCAGCAGAATAAGGACTAAAAGGTTAAAATAAGTGCATAGAAATGAATGGGTCATGATGAACCTCCTGATGATGGACTGGGCGGTAAGATATACCAAATGACACTTTCGTCCAGACACTATGGGGCATACGCCTATGAGGTCCAGCACGCTACCTCTCGGTCTCGGAAAGCTGCACCCAATCTACTGACTCTATTAGATTTATGGCCACGTGGTAACTCCTAATAAATATGTTTATGTCAACCAGTTTATTGAAACTAAGTACACAAACATAGAAACTGGTCTGTCACTTACATGTACTGTCAGGCGGCAGATGTAGCTAACTGCCTTCACTAATCAAGAACAACACAAAAACTTGTCAGTTTTAGGGAGTTTTAAATTTACAAGTAAAGCACTTAACCCTTAGAGCACTAATGTCGACTACAGTGGACATTCTGTGTTTTTATTAGCTCCTGTATAACAAGTTGTTAAAAATAAAATATGCTTTTTAATCTGGAAACACTGATATAAGTTGGGTCCTAATTTCACAAATAACACAAATTTTCAGTCACTTGAAGTTGTGGATCGCGGTAGCGAGACACAACTTCAAGTGGCTGAAAATATAAATTTCTTAGCTCAGTGCTCTAAGGGTTAATTTAAATCTGTGTCTTAATATCGCTACCCACAGCTTTAAATACGTGTGACTTTGGCCGAGGGACTACCTGACAGGGCTGTGAGACTAACTTTCCTGTCACTTGGTCCGGGTGTAATCACCCTGACCTCAATCCGACTGACCACCGGACTTATATGCCAGAGTTACCTGGACCCGGCAATCACAAGCACCTGCGGGCCCTTGGTAGCTAATCATCCCCAAATGGGACATAGCTACCAGAGCGCCCGCCAATGTCGCATCCTTTTTGGTAGATGAATCACGTCAGTGGCTTCACCTACCCATTGAGCCTGTGTCGAACTCACCCTGGGATGGGGCCGGTCGCAGAAGAATCCCCATAAAGAGTTTTTATTTCAGGAGCTGGTAAGCATGTTTCAGAAACCAGAATCCCTACTAGCATTGCAACTGTAATATAAAAGCAAATATATGCAGAACATGCAACCATGGTATTATAATGGCCAACAAAAAATGCATGTTTCATGTTTTTCTTGTTCAAGCGATGACATCATGTTGTGTCAGCTGAGCTAAACATTATCGTACCGACTGCACTTCTAAGAATCATGTTGCGTGTTGTACTTAAATAAACAAGCTTGCTGTTGATGTCAAGTCATATATATATCTATAAATAGGTTCAGCCCTTAATGCGCAAGGTTAAATAATTGAAATTTTCACCCACATAAAGTTGTATATATCGCGACACACATCCTTCCAGTCCACGGGTGTCCGTGAAAATTACCGTACTCATATTTGTTTAATTTAATACCAAACATTTGCAAATCTCGATATTTATACTTGCCGTCACATCACCTTGCAGCGCATGGCCGATTAATCAGTCAATTCTGAACCGATATCTTTGAAACTAAATACTCTTATTATTCCCAATAACAGTGATTAGATCGGCTAATAAAACAAATATAAAACGACTATGGTCGAGCTTAGCGGTGAAATATATTTGTGTACATATTTGTCTGGCTGCACACTATACTGGTTAAATTACTGTATTAGAAGCATGTTACAAATGGTAGATGCTGACCACCTCTGCAATAAGTACTGAGATGTCATTTATTGATCATCAGATCCAGCACTGAGATACATATCTTCCTGATAATGTGTCTCTCCAAAGTCCATAATTGTAGAAAGAACGGCGGGCGGAATACAAGGGAGAATGGGTCATTTCCCGGTCCTCGGCTCAGCTTTAGAGAAAGGACTGTAGTGGGCCATTCGTCATTTCACTGAGCAATCATACAGACGATTTTCAGTGACTCTACTGGATGCAATCTATTACGTAATGGGGTCACCCGTTATTATGTATTATGTCTGCTGGGAAGACCATCTTCAACCCATTCAGAGCGGGAATCGACTTTTGACGTCAGAATCTGACGTCAAAAGTCTATCAATGCGCTGAAATAAATACAAATTATAACGGTCACAGCCTATTAACCCTTAAAACGCTGAATTATTATTGTATAAATAATGGAAACAAAGGTGTGTTTTTTTATTTTAAATCTTCATAAATTTCTTGGTTACCTCTTTTTGATATATTTGAATACCTATGTTATTGGTCTACGGCCATTATAATTATCTTAATTCTTTCAATGCAGGGACCGTCTTTATACATCAGAATATGCCGTCTACAGACGGCATATTCTGATGTATAAAGACGGTCCCCGCGCTGAAAGGGTTAAAACTGGTATACAAATGAAGTAGAAAGAGCCAACTATTAGAAATTTATGATGATTTCAAATCGAAAAAAAGGTTGGTCCAGATGGTTCAACTTTGTATACTTGTACATATTTCAGCGTTTAAGTGTTAAACAGACGCTTTGAAGCGGGACATGCTTACACATCAACTTCCAGAACTTGCGTCGTCTGATTTAATTAAATTGAAGACGCTGTTGTCCTTTAAATCTGGAGGTTAGGATGTTCAACGTGATTACATTTTGGAATTCGATAAATTTGAGTAATTTTCACTCATTGTTCCAATAACGCAATTCACATATGTCGGAGTCTGTGTAAGATTTCAATAAAGTATACATCTAAATAAAATACGGAAAACGTTCGTTTTGGCAGATAATATTTGCATAAATTTCAGCAGGATTATGGCCATTATTGCCATTATTGTTGGTAAGTTTGCGTAAACTATACAGGACCATATATTTCAAATGCATAATATTCAAAATTGTATTCATTGTCGGCCAGCGCGACGCCGACCCACAGCTTCGCGTGCCACATTTTATATTCAGCAACATCATCTAAATAAATGTCACCCACCGGGCGTGAAAATTAATAATATTGCTAAATGTCGCATTTAAATACAGCAGAACTGAAAAACACATTTCACCTTTTATGTGCTAATGAATTACGTTTTTCAATTACAACAAGCGAAAGCGCCGTGATTTGTGACCTGCAGTATCCAGAATGTCATCGCATGGCGGCATCGTCCACATAGTTATAACCTCTAGTATGTAGAAGGTCACGTGATAATGGCATCGTCTCAGACAACATCACTGTTTGTCTTGTAATTAATGTTCGCGTGGAGAAAGAATCCAATAAAGCAGCGGCAGAGGTCAAATATCGGTTTGCTGACAACAGGGATTCTCGTGCCATACAGACATGTGTCATACCAGTGAATGAAACATTGAAATGACGCTGAAATAAGGACAGAATTCTTCGCATTCTCATTTCATGTCGCAAATCGTATCTAGAGGTATGAATAGACCTGATTCAACCTTTTCACCGCCGGTGCCGTCTATATTCATTTTTTACATTTTTTTGTTAGCAGATTACATATCAGCTTTTAAACTTGTTAAAGATAAAACGTGACATTAATCAGCAAGATTTGAAATTTGTTGACCTCCATTTTGTTAAATCTGAACAATTTTCACTCACTTGAAGTTGTGGATCGCGTCAGCAAGACACAACTTCAAGTGGGTGAAAAATCCAATTGAATAATTTGGCGGTTAAAGGGTTGAAAAAGTAAAAAGTGTATATCTCAAATATATAGCAATGTAGCAATGTTGGGTCAGTGAAATTGAGCCAGCATCACAATATCACAAGGTAGGCCTACACAGTGACCACGAGACATTGGCTCTATGAAGCCTAAATGTTGACAACCTTCGACGCTGTCCAACACTCAACTGACGCGTGTTTACCGCGTGGATACAACACAGTCAGACCACTATAATGATGTCCCGACAAACACAAGACGTTAAAGCAATGCTTGATTAATGTTGGTCCAAACTAAATATTTGTTTGCACTGATGAAAATTGGATATCTTCGACATGGAATTTAATATTTGATTAAATGAACATCTATTTGCAATATATTTTATTAATTTTATAGGTTTTTTATTTAGTTCAAAACTTGCTTGAAAACGTATATAACGGTCCTAGAAAGACAAGGGTTAACGAGGGTGCAGGGTAGGGTGAAGAAATAGGGCCACGTCATAATGGCTTCATGTCACATGACTAAGCGTTAACAAGAGACAATGAACTGATCCCGGTTTAACGTTGGGCCGGAGTCACAGACGCTGAGCCAATATTAAACCAACATTGGTTCAATATATAGTATTTGCTGGAGAAACGCTAATTTGAGATTGCCATTTCAATCATAATCAATAATTGGGGCCGCTGTTACGGTTTCAATTTCAGAATTCATATTAGAATATCAATTAAAACGAAAGATAATGTTACATATTTATTATGCCCACACAATTATTAATGCCCACACATTCAATTAAGAAATGCAATTTATATATATTTAAGATCAAATGCTATATTTACGGGCTACACGTTTATTTCATTTTTTACTAATGGTATTTTGGCTAGCTACTTTGATCGGTTGGCATAAAAAAAATAATAAGTACGATTATTCTAAAGCACAAAGAACACATCACTTGATTTTCATAGTTTCTGTAGGGTTATGTAAACATAAATGCATGTACATGACCTGCCTAATTGACGATGTAGAATGGGGCTGAAGCGCCACACTCCGTATTGCCTGCAGAGAATACATCCCAATAAACTCGAGACGTTTAGCAAATGCTGGTTTAATGTTGGGACATTGTCGCAGACAATGGCTCAACATTAAACCAGAATTGGCTAAACTCATCTTGCCCTATCAGGTCTGACCGTCAGACTACCAGTCTGACCTGGACAACAGGTGCGCCTTACAGCTGTACGCACGGGAGGGGGTGCGAGCAACATGAATATTCATTATGACGTCACCGGTTTACTGACGTAGTGTGGACGTCACACTCAGGTCAGATTGTTCGGGATGCCTGAATTGGCCAGGGAGGATTGGGGTTCTGAACTCATAGCACATATACGTGATATCCAGGAGTCTGCCAGTAGCAGACAACTGGATAGATGAAGATGGCTAAACTAGGAGTGCATATAACTTATGTAAATTAAAATGGCATACTGTGACATCAGTCTATTGCTAAAACCGTACATTCGGATCAACGAATCCTCACATTTTTTCGGATTATGTGTTCATGCTTGTCACGACTTAGGGTATTGACTTTGCCATGGAAGATGGGATGTCCATTAAGGCCAGTTTGTTTAATTTCTCTGTTTTATATCAGAAAAACACCAAAATCTAATGAGGGAGGGCGGAAAAAACAAACATTTGAGAAAAAAAAACATTGGACATATTTCTGGAAAAATTAATAAAAAAAACAAAAAACAAAATAAAAAAAAATTGACCTTTTAAAAAAAAATAATGAGGGTGACGAAAAAAAACAAGCAAAAAAAAACATAGCCGGAAAAATATTTTTTATCTCTCGAAATTAACTTGTTTTGTTTTTTCTAAATGTTTTTTTTTATCTCCCGAAATTGCCTGTTTTTTTCGGAAATCAGCAACAATCTAATGCGCGAGCTGGGCAGAAAAAAAAACACATGTTTTTTTTTCGTAATGCGCGGCCTAAATCTAATGCGCGCGCTCATCTAAAACGGTAATGCGCGGCCTAAATCTAATGCGCGCGCTCATCTAAAACAGAGAAAAAACATAGTGGCCTTAATTTCCGGAGTCCATCCCAGCAAACGCTAAAACAGCATTGCTGAACGTTTTTAAATGGCCGCCCATTTAAAAACCACCGTGCGTTTATAAGCACTCGCAACGCACTTCCGGCGAGTGTTTATAAACACCCGGGCATTTATAAACGGGTGACTCCCACGTGAATGCCAAGTTTACAGAGCCGTCTTCAGCTTGATTTACAGCGCTGGAAAAAACTGTCACCAACAGGGAAGCTCATAAAATATGTCTTCAAGACAGAGTAAGGTGAAGGAAACTATTAAGTTCTCCTCAAATTTACATCAATCCAGCAGCAGGATATCAATAACACATTAACCCCTAAAGCGCTACATTGAATAGTTTTGATTTTCACCCACTTGAAGTTGTGTCTCGCTATTTGTTTAAATTTAGGCCACACATTTGCAAATCTTGATATTTTTAAAAAAGCTCTTTTGTTAGCAATAACTGTGATTTAATCGGCAAAAAAAAACAGAATAAAAACGACTATAGTCGTGATGAGCCGGTTAATCCTTTAACCGCCAAATTATTCAATCTGAATTTTCACCCACTTGAAGTTGTGTCTCGCTGACGCGATCCACAACTTCAAGTGAGTGAAAATTATTCAGATTTGACAAAATGAAGGTCAACTGTTTTCAAATATTGCTGATTGATGTCACATTTTATCTTAACCATGTTTAAAAGGTGGTACTTAATGTGTTAATAAAAAATGAAAACCCGAAGATATGCGGTCCGGCGGTTTGAAGGGTTAATCGGCAAATAAAACAGATTAAAAACGACCATAGTCGTGTTGCGCCGGTTGAGGGTTAGCCTTTGTCCTTCTAGATATGTATATATACTAGTAGGTTCGTATCATGTTCTAAAGAAAAGAAAATGTCACCTTAACCCTTTCAAGCCAGAATTCACCATTGTCATCTCATCCACTACAAGTCGCGAATTGCTGTCGCAATTCTCGACTTGTAGTGAATGAAGATGATTTGAAGTGGGTGGAAAATCTAAGAAAATTGCCATGTATTGGTAAATCAATTTCATGGAAATTTTCTTTAGAAAACCCTAAGTAGTAGGGAAATTAAGTCTGTTTATAGTGATTTTAAATGATGCTTTAATGCAGCGTGAGGGCTTAAAGGGTTAACCCTTAGGGCGCACGACTATAGCTGTTTTTAATTTTGTTTTATTAGCATATATTGATATGAAAGATATTGGGAATGAAATGTGTGTCTTAACATCCAAAATTTGCAAATGTTTGGTCTCTAATTAAATAAATATGACATTTGAGTTGTGGGTCGCGATAGGGACACACAAATTCAAGTGAGAGAAAATTTATTATTTTTAATTTAGCGCTTTAAGGATCAATGAGACCTATTTTGTGATATATGCTCACTTTTAAATCAAAAAAAAAATTGTACATGTTTTTCATAAATAAAATTATTTTTCGTAATTGTAAGCTGGAAATTGTGTCAGCAATTTCCGCTATGAATGCAAAATATGAGCAAACAATTCAGCAGCAGCATGGTTAAGACGTTTCTTCAACACTTTCCTCCATTGCTTATGGGATTTGGGGCAGCCGCGACGTTTCGCCAACATTGGTGTGATGTGCAATGCGTTGTATTGCGTGAGTATAATCTGTTCACATGATTGGATAACAACATTTGTATGCAGCTTAATGAAATAGTGCTGAGATAAAATCTTATTTTGCATTTGTTTCCACAGTTTATTTTCAATCGTCACGGAATTAGCTGAAGATTGTGTATAATAACCCTTACAGCGCGGGGATCGATTTTAGTCGTCAGAATCTGACGTCTACAGACGTCAGATTCTGACGACTAAAGTCGATCCCCCGCTCAGTGAGAGTAAAAATGTTTCTACTGGTCGTAGACCCATAACACAGGTATTCAAATAAATCGGAAAGATCTAACTAATACATTTATGATGATTTGAAATTGAAAAAAAAACCTTTGGTTTCCATGATTTTCATAAAAAAATCAGTGCTTTAAGGGTTGGGATCGCCAAGCGCACAGGTATAGATAATAGTTAGTCCAACAAAAAAGGGACGTTATTAGTATACTTGGGTATTTCATACAGTCAGATCCTTTTCAATTACTTTTTTTATTCTTTGTTTTTGTCATTTTCAATTAACTTGATTCGCAACCCCAGGTGATTGAAAAAGAGCATAAATACATAACCTGTGTACATAACGGTTAAAAGTTTTTATTGCCACAACTGGTAGGAACTGGCAGCGAAAGTGCAGGATTGACAATTTTTTGCAAAAAGATTTAGCGAAATACTGACTAATATCATCATCAAGTTCCCGTTACACACTGCGTTCATTAATCGTAAGTACTACATACTAGCCATTATAGGCCCTGATGGAGCGATTTCATGCGACTACTTAAAAAAAGCAAACTACATTTTCTATTCCCAGGATTACGCAGTGAATAATGAATGAGGTGTTCTCCTGGGTAATTTCATTAGATCCGTTTTTTACCAGGCATCACTTTTTCAACAGCGAAGCCTGTAATCCGTGTTTACAGCTGATGATTTCATGTAGCATTCACGCACAAGTGTGGAGTTATTTTGTAGTGTATATTATCACTCACGTAACTCTGTGTCAAATGAATTTAAGCAGTCACTTTTAAATAAATTATTAAATGGATTAAATAAATGAAACAATGTATTAAACAATCCATGTAATGAATTAAAACCATGAATGAATGAATAAATAAATGACTCAAGCAGTTAGTAAACTTGTTCCTTACACATCCTTACAAGATTGCCAATGTGCTTGACATTGGACTTCGAGACCTATGTTTAATCTCAAGCATTGATTCCATCTCTCCATAACCTTGTCGTTGTAACCCTTTATGCCCCGTGGTCGCCTATATACACCACTTCGCATATTTTGAATAAACAGTTCACTTTTAATCACCTAGGTGAGAATAGTGGGAGCAATTCACATCAAGGTGAAAGAGAAGAAATAGAAGCTCTAGAAGAAATAACTGTTGGTTAAAGGGACTCCAAATGTTGACATATCAATTTTGAAAAAGTTACATAAATTAAAAAGCACTGAAAAAGACACTTTATACCACAAAGACCCAAGTCTCAGACCACAGGATCAAAGGTATTTCAAAAGGCACCGACTTAAATTGGTGTGCAAAAGTGAGGATTGGGGGGTTGCCCTGCAGTACCGATTTACAAAACAAAATACCAAAATTGATGTCATCCAACGGAGTCCCATTAGCCCTTTAAGTGCTCCATTATTAATTTAAATTTTCACCCAATTGAAGTTGTGTCTTGCCACCGCAACCCACAAATTATTCATATCTGGGCAATCAAATTCATGAATCAAAACATGTGCTAATCCTGTAAATTGAATGCTGATCTATCTTTTATATTTTCTTCCCTCAAGGAAAATAAAAAGGCTAAAAACGGCATGATTAGCACCTTAACCCTTTCAAGCCTAAGTTTACCATTGTCATCTTCACTCACTATAAGCCGCGAATCGCTGTCGCAATTCTCGACTTGCAGTGGATGAAGATGACTTGAAGTGGGTGACAAATGAAAAAAAATATTGTTATTTTAAAACAGTTTCATGACAATTTCCGTTATAAAACCACCAGGTTTCAGGAAATAAAGTCATTCTTCATTGATGCGAAATGATGCTTTAATGCATTGTGGGGGCTTAAAGGGTTAAATCTCATAAATTAAAAGCAACTCTTATCATTTTCATTCACGTTGAGACGTAAATTGCAGGCGATATTATAACATCAAACTGAATAAAATGAACTGATCTTATAAAATACCCTCAGCTCAGACGTCTTCATTTTAGTTGCAAAAATGTCATGTTGAAGATGTGACAACGGAGCTTAAATTTGTTCATTTCCAAAAATCTGTCAATTGAATACAAATTTGGACAAAAAAGGTTTTGCGAGATGTTTGTCCACCAGATTTGTCAGGAACTGTATGTAAACACCACAAATTGATCATATGACAAGAAAAGTGAGTTGACCCAGTTCAAATTCTGGCAAGCACTGAGGATTAAAGAATTGACAACAAAGCAGGATATAGGCGAGTGCCAATAGATTCATGTGACAGTACATGTATACAAAAAATATATGTTTCTCATAAATGAACATTAGACATTCAGTCGAAGCAGGGAAGCACAGAATAGGAAGGTGTGAGCATGTGGCCATCCAGTGAGATCTAAAGGCAGTATTTGCTTAGTCTATTTTAAGTTTATCATATATATTTTCTGGCAGTGCAGTGCCACCCATCCATAGTGGCTGATGATCCATTCACTTGAAACTCACCTTCCTTCCACGTTATTGATGCCATACACAGGATCGCATTGCCATGCAAAGCCAAAAGGCAGTATCTGCTTACTCGACAAGTAAGCAGATATTGCGTTTTGGCTTTGCAGAGAACCATTATAGTATTTTACAGTGAAATAAACGGTGTCAAGACTATTCAGTTTAACCCTTTAAGCACTAGAAAACTGATGTTGACAGGAGTAGCCTCGCAGTGTTTTTATTACCGTATATCCCCGCGTATAGTGCGACGCCATGTATAATACGAGTTAGGATTTGAGGCCTCTGATGACGGGAAAAATGTCTACCCCTCTGTATAATACGACCTCAAATTTTGGATGTCGGTAGCGTCCCGGGCCATCTAAATGTGAGGCATGGATATTATCGTATTCTACTAAATGACGCCGTGACACAGGACAGATACCTGCATACACGATGCTCCATGACGGGAACAGCGGCAACAGTACAGCTCTGCAAAACCAAAGGGCAGTATCTGCTTACTTGTATAGTAAGCAGATGTGTATTTTCATTTTCCACGGCAGAGTGGATATTATCGGGACTGTCTGGTTTTGGCCAGACATTCTGAGGCCTGCATAAGCTACATATACACACAGATTTTAAAACTTTATATTTCGCCCACAAATTTATATTATTTTAATTTATCTATTACAAAGACCATATTTTAACATCGTCGTGCTCAAATAATAACATTCCAAGATGAATTATGCGATTGTAAAACATTTGCAGACTACCCGCATTGTCTAGACACAAGAGGTGTTTGGCTGTAGGCTAAGGTGTCAGGGTGTAACAACACAGCTGCGCTCAATGAACTACAGCTAACAGATACCACCATTTGCTCAATACCGTATCAGCAGTGGCAACGGCGGTAGGCGTTAATGTTATCTCAGCAATATGGACATTCTAAGGCCTACACGTATAGAATTTGACATAGGAAATATAATCAGTGATATCTTGTTATATTTTGTCAACGCATTCTCTCATGATTCCAATACATCTTAATAAAATATCATGTTCAGATAGGCCTACCGTCGTACGCAATAGAACACTCCCATATATCATATGAAAGGCGATCTCAGATTAAATCATTAATAATATAAATGAACAGGCCAGGAGTGTGAATTGGTTGCAGACTAACGGGGTCATTTATCTGCCCGTGGTTGTCAAAGGTGCCACGCGCGTCTTTGTCTTTTGGTGGAAATGTGAGACGGGGGGCTCCCAGCAATCATCACCCAATGCTAAATGCTAATGTCCAATGCTGTTTTATAATTGTTGGGCCAGCGTCGACGACACTGTCCTAACTTTGACACAGCATTGGGTATAGTGTATCGTGCTCACTGGGTGCATTATCACACTCGTCGCTATAGGCCGCCATATACGTCGTCCATGAAATACAGTAAATTACATTCTACTAGTTGGAAAGGCACAGTGTGACTGTTGTTCTTGTTGTATAGGCCTGCTTACCAAACACGCAGACTGGCCTACGTTTACAGATACTTTTTACCGCTAGAGAACTTACGGCTAGAGAGCTAAAAAAAATTGTATTAAATTTTACATCCTTGTATAATATGAGGTGTTTTTTTGTGACATGTATAGCTAAGAAAAAACATCGCATTATACATGGGGATATACGGATATGGATATACCTGTATACCAGGGTACCCGTTTCAAGCATGTTTTAGATAAATATTACTAAATTTGATTACCCTTTAACCGCCGGTGCCGCATATATTCGGCTTTTCATTTTTTATTATCACATTAAGTACCACCTTTTGTAAATTTTAAAGATAAAATGTGACATCAATCAGCAATATTTGAAAACAGTTGACCTCCATTTTGTCAAATCTGAATAATTTTCACTCACTTGAAGTTGTGGATAGCGTCAGCGAGACACAACTTCAAGTGGGTGAAAATTCAGATTGAATAATTTAGCCGTTAAAGGGTTGAACAGTTTTAATCCAATTAATCAAAATTGGAGATGTCTATTTCTCATAAATGTAAATATTTTTTGCAATATTAATCTGGAAATTGCACTAGCAATTCCAGCTTGGAATGAATACAAAATTCAGCAGGACAACGGTAAAAATTACTGTCTCTGTAATTGCTAGGCCTTGAATCTCACAAAACCAAGTGATTTTAAATGAATTGAAGTTGTGAATAACAGTAGCCCAACATCAACCCTTAAAGCGCTGAATTTTTTTATGTCAACCATGGAGAAGGGTTTTTTTCAATTTGAAATCATCATAAATGTCTTATTCGGGTCATTCCGATTCATTTGAATACCTAAGGTATGGGTCTATGATCATTATAAATATTTCAATTCTTACAGTGCAGGGATAGACTTTAGTCGTCAGAATATGACGTCTACAGACGTCATATTCTGATGACTAAAGTTGATCCCTGCGCTGTAAGGGTTAACCCTTAAAAAGCTAAACACGACTATAGTCGTTTGAATCTGCTTCAGCAGGTTAAATCACAGTTTAAGCTATTGATTATTAAATGACAATTAAAAAACATCAAGATTACTAAATGCTTGGTCCAGAATGAAACAAATTGGAACAATTTTCACCCACGTAAAAGTTGTGGGCTGAGGGAGCGGGACATGAGGGAGCGAGACTCACTTTTAAGTGGGTGAAAATTTTAAATCTTTAATTTAGCGGGTTAACCCTTACAGCGCGGGGATCGACTTTAGTCCTCAGAATCTGACGTCTGTAGACGTCAGATTCTGACAGCTAAAGTCAATCCCCGCGCTGTAAGAGTAAAAATATTCATAATAGCTGTAGACCCATAACATAGGTATTCAAATGAATCAGACAGATCTAACTAAGACATTTATGATAATTTCAAATTGAAAAAAACCCTTTGGTCGCGATGGTTTATATAAAAATAATTCACACGCTTCAAGGTTAAAGGTTAAACCCTTTACACAGAATTTTCGTCAAATTTTCATTCACTGTTCACCTCACAGAGAATAAAATTTCCTTAAACAGCTAAATAAAAAAAAAATATTAAATTAAAAGATTCTCAAGATATTAATTACCAGTATGATGGGCTACACCATATTCTGTTGAAATCATATTAGTAGAATTATGTTGTACTGCATCAATCAAAATTACTAAAATATTGGTATTTGACACTCAAAATTTAGCAAGGTGAGGCACTACCCGGTAAATTTAGTGTCAACCCACATATATTAACTAAGAAGTTTTTTATCCTTTTAATCGGACCTCCCCCCTTTTTTAATTCTGGATTAGCCCATCTGATGTCTTATGATACATTTATCAATTATTCAAATATGAACAGCAAGTATCGCAAGTGGTGACCATGTAGACAATCTGACAAAAAAGTCATAGGCTGCTTCTTACAGTGTCTCGCATTGTGATTGGCTGCTCAGTCTTAGGTCAGCCAATCAGCCTGCGCCTTGCAACCTGTCAGCCAAAGTGAAATCTATATTATTCTCAATCTGTGCATATTAATATCTTAATCCGCAATATTTATTGATACACACAAACAGTGAATTGTAACACCTCTAGCGACATGAGTACTGACTCACCTAAAAATTCTGTGTGTCGTTGTATCCACTCGTGTAGCTCTCCAATCAGCTGGACACTGGTACACCTGACAGCGATGTGGGCAGATTCCGGGAGCCCTAATACAGCCTGTACGACCTGCGGTACAATCTCACTCTCCTCCCTAGATAAGGTAAATAGATGATTAGATACAGTTAGATTCTGGGAATCACATCATAGACTGCCATTCAAACCAGTCAACATTCATTTTAAACCCTGATAATGCTCTAAAGCATCCTGTTGCATCCCTAAAGAGTTTTATAGAACAAAACTTTTAATGTCACACTTTTTGAACGAAACCATGGAAATTTCTTTAATTTGTCACACACTTGAGGTCATCTTCATCCATTAAAAGTCGAGAATTAATTGGAACAGCAAATTGCGGCTTGTAGTGGATGGAGATTTCTATTATAAAACTTAAAAAGGCTTAGAACGTTGATTCTAAAGAAGAATAAGAATGGTACACCATTATATATATGCCATGGTGAATAGATAGCTTTAGAAAACATGTTATGTGCAGCACCACCTGGTGAGTTTGGGAGAAAAAATGATTCTTGAAATAAACAGAAAACATAATTTGGATAAACAAAATATACAACAATGATAGTACGAAATAAAACACCAGAAAATTCATTCTAAATAATAATATATTTATAGTGGTTGTCAACTCATAAATAAGGTATCCAAACTGTGTGGAACAGTAATTTATGACATTTACAGTTTGGTCTTTATAGATATTTCAGCCCTGTAAGGGTTAACCCTCCTTGTGCTGGGGTCACACAAATAAAATATTTGCTGGACGTAATTTTTTTAATAAATTGAAATACTTCTCATTTCAAGCTGAAAATTGATGAATGAAATATACTAGCTAACAATGCAGCAGCGCAGAGTTAAAATTCAGGTTATGTTTAAATAAATTACATCATTCTGCCAAAAGTTAAATGTTTACTGAAATTTTGAGACAATAACTGTATAAAAATTTCTGACCAGTTTTAAAGATATAACAGTAGGTTTAAGACAATATATACATACGGCATGATGTTCTTTGCCACAGCAGTCATGATGAAAAGGGCAGCTTCAGAACTTTCCCAAGAACTGTTGCTAGACTGATTCTTTAAATCCTCAAACATCTGGAGGAAATAACACAATTTTAAATACAAATGTATCCCTTATCAAGAGTCATGTTCAATTACCATCAAGATAGGATAATAGTTTATGTGACTATAATACTGATTATAAATTGAAGGCTGTACTTTAAAAAATATCACAGTGAAGTCAATACAGTAAAACATATGTTAATTTCTAAAATATTACAATTTCAGGAGATTTAAAGATTTCTGACAAAATTCAATGACTTCTCTAGAATTGAATGTACTCATTACGTTCTCAAATAACCTTTTAAATTTTTTTTATGAAAAGAATCCAGGTCCATCGAATGACAATCCTGACAACATATATCAACTCCTGAGTATTACACATTAGATGATAAATATAGCTTAGTTTTAAAATTTACAAGAAAATTACACTTCTCAAATAAGTAAAAGCCAAATATCTTGTATTAAGCATATAACACTCTTCTTATCTATTTTGAGGGATTACATGAAACATGATATAAACAGTTCAAACAATCACCTGTGTGAAACATGTTGACGAGCCAACAATAAAAACCACGTCTCTCACAAGTTCAGAGACGCGAGTACGAAAATCAACAAACTCATCACCTTCAGCCGGTACTCCTTCCTAAAAACACAATAGTAATGATCCTGCAAAAATGTAACTACTAATTTCATTATTATTTGACATCAATAGTCCTCTTTTGAAACAGTACTGGTCATAACTGTTATTTCATTAACTGTTATTTCATTTCTTTTAGAAAGTTAAATGCACTTTGGAAAAAAATTACTACGATTTGTTTATTGTGGTTTGAAAATATTGTAATTAGCTTGTAATATATAAATATTATAATTAAAAAATGATAATGAATATTATCAGTGTCATTTGTCCACATTCTCAATGGCCACACATACATGCTCACATAAAATAATTTGCATATTATATACGTTTCCGTTCTGTATTTAAAATAAATGTCATGTTTTATTTGATTCTTTAAAACATGTGAAGTCATTTAGAAATTTGTATATGTTTCAAGCCAAGTTTTTAGTGAGAATAGATATATGCCACAGACGGTTAACATTTGTCAATAGTATTGGCTTATAAATACTTACATGGTCTGGGTCCAGCTGGCAATGACGTCCAAGAGCTATAATGAGGCGGTGCACGTATGGCTTGAATATGTCACTAAGTTGTTCTCTGTTGTTTTGATAAAGAAGTTCTGATAGACGATACCAGAAATTGAAAGTTATGTCAGCTACCTGCAACATTCAAGGGAAAATATGGCTAATTTATCCAAAACTGTCACATACAGGAGAAAATATAGCCCTTGTCTATGGTGATACCAGATACATATCGTGTACTCAGCACAGAGAGAGATGGGCACCTTTCATCTGTTTAATTACAATGTAAATAGGGGTTGAAAATTTCTTGACTATAAATCCGACTTGACTCAAAAGTTGGACAAAAAATCTGTTAAACTGTGGTGGAAAATCACAGCAAGATCAAATACAATATTGGTAAAATTCTGTACATTTCCATTCACTATGCTAAATAAAATTTCTTTTTGTAAGCAGATATCCCGGCATTGAACAAGATCTTCACCCAATGTATGCCTAATGTTGGTCAATGATGCTGGTTCAATTTTAGACCAACATTGGGTCAATATCGTGTTTACTGGGTAGCATCAAACTAACCTCATACTGATGATGTCCAACTGCTGTTAGCAACAATTCCAGAGAGCGAAAATCTCCAAATCCCTATTATTAAAAAATATGAACATTTACTTACAGCTATATGATGGAAGCATAAATTTTGCATGATTACTATCAAACTTTTTACCAATTTTCCCCAGTTAAATCAGATCGAAATAAAAAATAACCACCAAAATGATACATAAAAAGTTTTTTATATCAGCAGCTATGTTTCATTCGTTTGAAGCTGGGATTACTAAAGCATTTTCCAGTTCCAAATGATGAAAAATATTTCTAATCATGAAAAATTGCCAAGTTCCAAATTGGATTATTCAATACACTGAGAGCCTACAACGAAGTACTTAATCATTTCAGTGGCATTTTGGTAACCCTTAAAGAAATAAATAAAATAATTTTAATTATCACTCATTTAAAGTTGTGTCTCGTTACAGCGACCCACAACTTCAAGAGGTTGAAAATTACTCTTATTTGTTTAATTTGAGATATTTAAACACACATTTTATTCCAAAAAAATTATTTACTTGGTTAACAAAACAGATTAAAAACGACTATAGTGGTGCATAGAGCTTCGAGGTTTAAATGCCATTTTCCGCTCACCTGCCCAGGTGTGGAGACAATCATCTCCAAAAAGGATTCAGCCATTTCTGTGAAGATTCTACAGTAGTTGAGAGATCTGAATAAAACACAAAAATTATTTTAAAACTGAGAATGTAAATATGTAAGTATTATTTTAAACTACTTTATTCTCTGTGATATTTTTTCTTTAATAAGTAGTTGGAAACAGTGATGTAAATGCCAGTTTTCAATAAAATATTACATTATATATTGTAATTTTGACACGTTTTTATTTGTTTGCTGGATATTCTAAATTGTTGAAGTGGCATTTGTGTTGATAAAAGCAGATTAACCGTTAACTATTTGTTTTTATTTTCATTGATTAAAAGCTGGACTTGCTCACACAAAATCCAGATTCAAATAACAAAAAATCTGAAGGTTTTAATTATTTGATAAACTGAGCATCTACACCATCTATTCGATCAATTTTAAAAGCATTCTGCTTGGTTCGAAACTTTCTTGAACATATATACATGTATAGGTGTAGCAAGAAAGTATTAAAAAACTGAATTAAAAAAAAAAAAATTACAGATAAATATAGAATGTTGTTGTTGTTGCTGTTTGATAGCACTGTAATCAACTACTTATTTGTAAAATAGGAACGTTGAGGTAAAACAATACTCAAAGACAAATTTCCAGATATGCTGCAAGGGATGACCCCTGATATTTTATCCTAAAAAAGTAAAATTAAAATATTGGTGCCTTCCTGATAAACAGGAGACGTTAACCCACCGTTGGTTTAATGTTGGACAATAATCCACGACGCTGGCCCAACATCTAACCAACAATGGGTTAATGTCTGTGTTTGCTACTTTATGATACATTTCTGTTTTAAACGAGAACTGGTCACTAATCAAGTCTATTTACTTGTCTATATCTTCAGTAGCCACAGAGAGATGATATGCATCACCGAGCATCATCACACCTTGCATTAGCTGCTGTGCAAGGAGAACATTCCGATCCAGATCCTGGAAACAAAAGGGTCTGGATGAGTCACAGTGAATTATGATCAACAATTTCCAGTTTGAAAATGACAAAAAAAAATTCTATTAATGAAAATTAGACCTTTCCATGAAATTATTCATCTGCCATCAACTCACCTCGGATGCATACAAGGCTGAACAAATACAGTCACTGGCAGCCTCATGTAACTGAGAAGGACATTCTTGATTCATCTGCATAATATAGAAATGAATTCATTATCTTTATTCAGGCTATAAACACCAATGAAAATAATAAGATTTTTAAATACATAAGTCCTCATACAGCTATGCAAAGAGATTTCATTAGTTAACATAATGTGTTTTTTTCCATTCATTTGAAATTCAAACTATTCAAGCAATTTCAAGCTTCCAATGCAAACTTCTTTATTTTTTAAACAAGAAATCTTAAAATAAATATTTTGAAATGACTTATCAGGGATATCCATTAAAAAATTACCTGATTTTAATATATAAACACAATTTTGATATAATAAATGAATAATTATACCAAGGCTTCGAAGGGTGCACTGAGTAGATTGCTGTTGACAATGTTATCCTGCAATATGACTCCAACGCTGAACCAGCTCCCCAAGCATCGAAAAACACGAGCTTGCAACCTGAAGTCATCTTTGGCATGGTCACGTACTGCCCCCTGAAAAAAAACAAATTTATTCAGTGACAATTCCTGGATAAGAATACAAATTTTAAAAAATCATGTAATTTATATTGATCATCGACATACCTATCAAATAAAATAATTCACTTTGGAAGATGTGTATTGCTCACGGATAGAAACTGGAAGCTGCTTTTTTTAATTTGAAATCATAAATTTCATTGAATAGGACAAAATTCTATAATTTAGTGCTCTGAGTATTAAAATATAGACAATGTAGAAAATATATCTTATTTGCAAGTGTCTCTTTAATCAGAATATCTTATAGAGAATTAAATGCCAGTCAGGCAAATAATACACTAACAAATTGACAATAAGAAATCTTCAAGTAGGCATTTTTGATATCAACAAAACAATTTGAATCTTTAAAGGGTTACAGCATACAATTTAAATTTCCACCTACTTGAAGCTGTGTTTCGCTGCCGCGACTCCCAACTTCAAGTGGTGAAAATTATTTATGCACAATTTGAATAAAAAAAATTAAAAATATATCAAATTCAAAATTGATTTCTCCTTCAAATGGTCTTGTTTGAAGTAGTAATAAAAAGACTAAAAACGAAAATAGATGCTAATAATAGAATAAGGGTTAAACAGTTAAATAAACCACTTCACCAGTAATTCCACAGTCATTGGAGCCCCCTTTCTCAGTTCCTCAGTAACATCTTCTCTACGGTTTGCACCTAACCTCAGTGAGCGACTGTTGATCTGTAAAAATATAGATATAGTACACTTCACCCAAGATAAGGACACATCACTTTATTTTAAAAACTAGAAAGGTGTATCGGCGCAGGTGTCAATGACTATGCCTCCGTTGACTCGGTTGTTAACGCACCTCCCTATTGTTTTTTTAACGACACTTATTTATTTGTTGTGACCCCTCTCCCTCCGACCCCCCAAAAAAATTGTACAGATCTGCCTAACCCCCCCCCCTCCCGCTTATTCGCTTAAATTTGTTGTGAACCCCACACCCACCTAAAAACAATGGAATTCGAAGAGGTTTTATGAAAAAAAAAAAAATTTGCCTTGACTTCCCTAATTTTTTGTTCAAATTTGTTTTGACCCCTGCCAAAAAATAATCAAATTGGCCTTGACCCCCCCCCCCCCCCCCTCCTGCAACCTGACCCTTCCCGCCCGTGAAGAAATGTAATCCAGAGAGGCTTCTGTGTTAAACGAGAGAAAGATCCTTAAAATAAATATTTGTTAAACCCCGCCCCCCATGTGCCCACCCTGCCTGATTTTTTTTTAATAGGCAATGATCTCCCCCCTTCTTGCCTTACCTTTATTTGTTCAAATTTGTTGTGACCCCCCCCCCCCCCAACTAAACCCGCAGAGGTTATTACAAAAAAATTGTAAAAATTTGCCTTTACCCCCCCCCCCCTTATTCAATCAAATTTGTTGTGACCCCACCCACACCCACCTAAAAACAATGCAATCCGAAGAGGTTATAGAAATGAATAAAATGAATAAATAATTTGCTTTTACCCCTACCTTCTTTTGTTCAAATTATTTTTGATCCCTCGCCTTCCCCCCCCCCCCCCTGGCAAAAAAAAAAAAAATTGGCCTTGTCCCCCACCCCGACCCTCCCCTCCCATAAAGAAGAAATGTTATCCAGAGAGGCTACTGCGTCAAATCAATGAAAAACACTTAAAATATTTGCTAAAACCCATTCATGTGCTCACCCTGCCTGAATTTTTTTCATTGGCTTTGATCACCCCCCCTTCCTGCCTTATCTTTCCATTCGAAAAAATGTAATCCAGATGGACAGACAGATGGACAGCCGGATTGACAACCCAACTACATAATGCCTCCGGCCGCAGGCGCGCAGAATCAGTGCTCTGCTTTTCACTGATAGAAATCTAAGATTGCATACAAATTCATATTGTGTCACCTGAATATTAACCCTGAGCTGCTGAAATGTTTCTGTCTATTTTTCATTCATTTGAAGCTGGAATTGCTACAGTAATTTCCAGAATCAAATGAAGAAAATTATTAATATTTATGAAAACTAGACATCTACAATAAAATTGTTGGATTATACATGTTATATGAGCATCCACCAAAAACTATTATCATTTCCATAGATCTAAAACATGCTTGAAACTGTATATATATAAGGGCCTAGCAGAACAAGGGTTTCACCTTGAGGTGGGGATTTAAGGCACCAATCTCAAGGTGAATAAAAATGAGAAGAAATAGCTGAACGATAGGAGACATCTAACACCTACACTTCAATATTTAAATAAGTGTAACATCATGTAAAAAACAAAAGCTTATTTCAAACTTTCAGAGCTGTGGCATTCACAAGGAAATGTAAATGACATTGTTCAAAATTAATTGTCAAGAAAAAATTAAAACGTATGAGAATAATCCGGCAAATGAATATATCGTCCCCTTGGATATGAAAGGGTGTATCTGCCACTTTAAAAACTTTTCAAAGTGGCAGATACACCCTTTTATATCCAAGGTGACTATATAGTGATATGGTTTGTATCACCACATAAAGTGTGTATCAGGTAATTCATACCTCTTCAGGCATCACTGTAAGCAATTCTATGAGGAAAGGCCAATGAGTAGTATCTTTTCCAAATCTGTTAATCAAAACAACATTTTAGCTAAAATCACACTATTAAATATTAGTTTGCTCAGATGAGGTACAATACATTACTGTTTTGAATGCTCTTACATGCTGTAACTATTCATTTTAGTTTCCCATATAAGTAACAGTTTACTTTCAGACATTAAATGTCCAATCATTGTCTGTTCCTGGTAAAAACTGTTCTGGTCGGAAAAATTAAGACTACAGCACACCCGGCAGGTTGGGCAAATTATATTTAGATACTGGGACGTCTATACGACTATGCTGGTATAAAATTATGTGTTCGGATAAAAAAAGGTCAGATAAAACAAAGTTCAGCAGCCCTGATGTCTGCTGTTTTAAAATACATAAGACAAGGGTCATATAATAAATTATTATCAAGGCAAATTAAATAAGAGACATTTAAAACAAACTTTTGCATAAGATCCGTGGCTGCATCTTTCCAGGTTGCCATCTGGAGCACTAAGTCTGCCAGTGCTAAACACAGCTACAATACAGAATTGATTATTCATTAGAATCACAAACTGCAAAACTTACAGAATTTTACATTAACTGAAAGCAGAGAGGAGCAAACATTTTACGAATTTTAAAATTATCCAAGTGATCCTTATAAAATGGGATATCAGATCCTAGAAGCAGATGCAGAATCATCTACTCCTAGGTTCAATAATGCAATGAAAACATTTTGAAGTGTGTAGTGTAAAATGATCATTGAATATATTTTAAATTCTGAGAAATATCCAAGAATTTATAGTATGTAACAGTATCCTGTCCATTGGCAAGTATAAACAGAAATGCCAATGAGTTATAGGAAAAAAAATCAGATTAACTTCTTGGTAGTTGACAAAAGGTCATTTTTAGGAAAACTAAAGTTGAAAAAATTGGAGAATATCCTGAAAACTGGCATGCACCATTTTAAAATGTCTAGATCCACTGCTAAAACAATGATTCTTTTTTTATTATGTGTGGGACTATCCTATGTATTGCCTGAAGTAAGCCAATCATGTATAACAGCAGACTTTATTTAAAGTAGGTCATGCGGTGAATAAAGAAAAAAATGAGGGATTTCAGGGCTGAAAAAAATTGATATTGAAAAGAAATGTGCATTTGATTAATTAGAACTAACCAAATATTTATTATTGGGCGATAGCTGTTTTGTTTTAGTTTGTGGATGATTTATCATGTTTATACTAACATGTGTAAAAATAACTGGTGATGTATGATTTATACTAGTAACCTCTGTAACAATAACTGGGTTTCTGCAGCTTTTAGATAAACAAGACTTTTAAAGATTGCGTTGCAACTCAAATAACTTGTGATGTATGATTTGTACTATTAGCCTGTGTAACAATAACTGGTAATGTATGATTTATACTAACCTGTGTAACAATAACTGGTGATGTATCTGGAGTCACCTTTTCCATGTGTCCCAAAATAGAATCGCGAAGGGACTGGAACAAAGATCAGAATAATTATCAATAAATTTTAAAATGTCCCCTTTAATTTCTGACTTATCCAACAATGATATAGACAGCTCATTTGCCAATCATCATAATTGCATACAAAAATATCAGGCCTAATAAAGTTAATTATGTCTGATAATCAGTCATTTCAAATTTGATAAGGGTTGAAATTTTTCAGGTCATATCCCTCTATCAAACAGAAAATTTTGTTTTATAGTAATGGTTTAGCTATTTGGGATGGTTTGTCAGATATAGCAGGCATAATAAAGTTGATTATGGCCGATAGTCTACCATTTTTGCTCTATCTGTAGTTGAAATTTTTCAGGGCATATCATTACCTATCAGACATATTAAAGTTAATTATGGCCGATGGTCAGCCTTTTAATTAGAACAAATCTCATAAACCCCAAAAGGCTCATCTACAACCCCTAAAGGACCTGTGTGTGCAATATAAAATAAATTAAAGAAAACCATATACAGGTTTCCTAGATTACGCCAATATCTCCGGCCTAACTTCATTAAACGGGGGATAAAAAATCTTGTATCTGCCAACTAAACAACTGTAGGCCTACTTAACATGTGTAAGGGTCAAATTGTTGATACATGTACTCACTTGATGAGAAGTTTGGGGTAATTCATGGAAAGCATATTGTATCTACAAAAAAAAAGATGAGAAATATCAAAAGATTGCACATTTAATTGCAAAATACAAACATAATTAAATAGAATTAGAACTCTTTTTTTCTTCATTTAATCAACTTTTATAGATGGATGATTTTATGCGAGCTAAATTACAATGAATGTATTCAATTGCGCATCTCACCTTAGTCCTCATTGTTTGAGCTGCAAAATAACATGACTCAACATCATGATTTAACTGCAGAAGCTGGTCCGAAATTTGCCAGGCATAAACCTACAATAAAAAATCAATTGATGTAGTCAATATAATAAACAAAACATCTTAAAACAGCTGGGTTGTCTTGATTCACTGAACCGAACACCACTCCTGTGGACGTTAACCATGCTGCGCATTGGGGGTAGGCCAACAATGTGTACTCAGCGAGTCATGACGACCAACCTACTTTGACATCAATGATTGTGTGAATACAGTACATAATTGACGGATGATACTGCTCATCGTTAAATACAGCACATTAGGTCCAAATAGTCCTTGATGCTCAAGACATATATACTGCGCACTCGCTTTAAAAATACTGTGCATTGCGTGAGTTGAAATATCAAATGTGCCAATGCCATGACAAGCTGTGTCAGACACGGACACAGCAGTTGCATAACACACTGTGTTCTTTTAAATTTTGGTTTGCTGGCGAAACGTAGAAAGTGTGCCGAAAGCCCCTTTTATCATTTATTCCTGCATTTCTTATTTTGGTCATGCGTATTAAATTTTGTCTTTATTTCTCGCTTAACTGGTAAATATGTTGACATATTATGGAGCCAAAAACAAAAAATTTAACTGCCCGTCCCGATAATATTCGGGTTTTCATTTTATTATAAACATATCAAATAGCACCATATGAACATGGTAAATATAAAATGTGAGAATACATAACCTCCATTTTGAAAAATCTGAATAATTTTTATCCACTTGAATTTGTGGATCGCATCAACGAGATACAACTTCAAGTGGGTAAAAATAGCTATTAAATGTTAATTGGCAGGAGCACTTTGCGTGCTATCGAACCACGGGGAGAGGTTTGCATGAGTAGATAAAATTTTGTCCGATTTCTTCAATCTAGCCTTGAAGGCTGTGAAGGTCCACGCCAATTTTACATAATTATTTCAAACGAAGTGGCTCCCTGGCGGACTTGCCGGCCAGGTGGAATGTGTTCTGCCTGGCCGGGAGTTTGTCAGCCCGCCGTGACTTATACAGTCAGTGCCCGTGATTTTTGTTTGTCTGTTTAGTATTAGCCACCTGGAAGTGTCATCGATCTTTGGTATCTTTGGTGGTAGCTTCAGGTTTTCATCTGTTCTGGTTGTTGTTGGTGGGCATTGTAGTTCTTCAGTTGTTTCTTCAAGAAAGAGCTGGAGATCTTCATCTTCATCTGATCAACAAGTGATTTCAGGTTGTCCATTTTGTTACTGCATTCTTCTTCGCTACATTCAGATATAAGAGTGGCTGGTTGAGTTGACAAAAGCACTGCTGCACGATACTTCTGATTTGCATTCTTCAGAACTCTTTTTGGTGTTCCGATACGTCTGAATGGTACTGACTGGTGTTCTGGCTTGTTCTTGAGGTTGACGTATCCTTTCTGCATTGATGGTCAACACACTTCAAGGGTAGAATTAAAAGTTGATGGCATGCCAATCCACAGGACTGGCAAGTCAAGGAAACTGCCATTCCTGAGTAAAAATTTTCGTTCCTAGAAATGGCCTTTGTCCTAGGATTGCTTTAAATTTGCCAGTTCATCGGAATGGCTAAAGACAAATTTTAACATTCCTGCACATTTTTGGCATTACATGTATCGGACTGGAGAAATGGCCTTATTTTGAGCCCTGCACTTCTGTAATAGGGTATAGTCCACCGTTCATGTCCAGACTAGTTCCGGCGCAAACAAGAAGAGAGCACTCTTGCTTTCTGGCTGACAGCATGTGCTTGCATGGCATCTGCATTGACTTACATCCTGTACATGTGCAGTCCGTAGTGGATGTGTTGGGTCTTTTTCCAGTTGTCTGTGACTTGAATTCACATCCTCCTTGCTTAAAGCAGTATGTTGCCTCACCATATACAAGTCTTGATGCTGATATTTCTTGCACGATGTCTCTGAAGTGTAGCCACAGTTCGGCTATCACGACGCCAAAACATTGTGTATGTCAGTTTCTCATATTATCTGATATGTATTTCAAGGTCAGATAATGTTTCAAATTTGACTCCCAATGACAAAGTAGTTGCCATTCTGGTACATAGTACTTATTCTTTGCAGAAATAGAGAGCCGGATTTTACTGATACTGATAGACAGCACAATACAGGGCAGGAAATGAGGTTCAAAATGTTGGTTGTCCAGCGGACAACCAGCATGAATATGTTGGTTGTCTGCCACAATTTTAAGTTGTCTGCCTGGAAATGACAACAGAAGTAAATTAAATGAAATGAATCGGGCTTTAGGCCACCTTTGTGCACATATAGGCTAAACTGGGCCAGGAGAACCTCCTGAGGATGGTGAGATGATTGAGATGACACTGTCCTCCAGACACAGGATTCGAAATTCGAGCCCTGGCGGTCTGAGGCCGAGCACGCTACCTCTCGGTCACGGAGGCTCCACACAATACTAACTTTCACACGTGGATGGGGAAGAAACATTTTTGTTTCTTTCAAACCGCTGAGACCGGGAACCGAACCCCGGACTCTGGCGTGAAAGGCAGCGGTGCTAACCACTACCCTAGGGCCCCCGCCCTACAGAAGTTAAACTATAACTTTGATCACTACCACAATTGTTTGACAGTCAAAAACATTATGGCTGAGCATAAGCTAGACTAGTCTAGTAGTAGTTACGGCTCACAGTCGGTGACTGTCCCTGTCACTGTTGGATGAAAATCAGTCATTTTCCGGACGGACAACCAGTCATGTTATTTAGTTGTCCAGGACAAACGGAACGCTCTTATTTCCAGCCCTGCAATACTTAATATATCAAACTTGCTTCCCATCTATAAAACGCAATTGATTATCATAAGTGAAGAGGTGCTAGTTGCTAATTGCATTTCAGTGATGAGGGAGATATTGAGATTAATAATCATATTAATGACAATAGGCCTACCTTGTCCTGACAATCACAACTCATTAGTGCTCACAGGAGTCGCACCTGAACGTGCTAATTGCAACACCTACAATACTCACTAAGACTTCACTATCACAACTTAACTCAGCTAGTGCTGACAGGAGCCTCATCTCAAATTTGTCAAATGCAACTGGGCTGCGCTTGCGAACTGCAATTGATGGCCACAACTCATTAGTGTTGACAGGAGTCACACCTGATGCTGAACGTGTTGATTTCAACACCTAACTGATTTTATAAACAGCAAATAACGTCTCAATTGTCATTTCTCAATTGTTATCTGGCAGGGTTTCTGCCAGGGGGGGGGGGGGGGTTCCGGACCACAGGGGGGGATATCCCCCCCTTGTTGTCCAAGAAAATAAAAATATATTCCATATTTTGCTGTCATTTCAGTTAAAATAGACCATTTTGAGCACTCAAATTGAAAACTCTTGAATTTTTATCTCCAGGGGGAGGACCCCAAGACCCCCCCCCCTCTCCTTTTGAATCCCCCCTCTCAAACATTCCTTGCAGAAACCCTGTCTAGGTTTCTTTTTTTTCGTTTCACGTATATTTTATTCACTTTTCCGATGTACATGATGTATGCCATTTATTCTATAAATATTATCAGTATCTATTGCTTATAATTATATTAGGATTTAATATTTGAAGCGTTAGTTTAAAAATGAGGCCGTTTCGTCCATTTCAGTTAGGCATACGTCAGTCATGATCGTGTTTTACTTTGTATTTGACCTGTCAGTCGATCTACAAGCACAAATTAACTTCAACAACTGCAATCAAGTTTTTTTTTAAATTACAGACAGTCATAACGATTTCAAGGAAGGTGCTGGCTGGATAATTAACCAGTGTTGATGGCGGGCCGGCCTGAGAGTCTCTTCTACATAGGGTGACGCGCTGGCCAGGCAGAACCCATTCTACCTGGCAGAGAGCCACTTCATATTTAAAAATATGGTCATTTTGCCTTTTTAGGGTGTACCCTGCAAACAATTTTACGTTGTAATAACATCTCCACAATGTATAGAATGCGTAGGCCTACTTAGGACGTAACTCTGCGAGCTCCAATTTACGTCCTTAGAACGTACAAAATAAATGTAACAAATGACGTTATTGGGACGTTCCGGGGACGTAACTTAGCACGTCCTCATTAGGCTTATCCATGCATGACTGACGAAACCGAGACCTTAACGAACGTTAAAGGTGTGGTCAACTGTCAAAATTCGCGGGACAAGGGTCCCCCAGAAGGCAATAGTGCCCGTGGGTAGGCCAAGTCCCTATTCCATAATAATACTAAATATGCGTTTCATACCCAAAGCCTCATTAAGAGTAAGTTCTCAAATCACAGCAAGTTCATATATACTTGAGCGACATCTATGAGTTTAAAACTCAAAGCTCTTGGCCCTTACCCCTACTTGGATGCTGGCTTGCAAACAAACTGACTGTATTACTGCGGGGATGTTGAAACTGCTCGACACAAGCTTGTATTGACATGCCCAGTAAACACAAAACATTTCTATGACTTTATGCAATGTTGGACCAACGTCGAAGATCAGTTCTTGTAATCAGTTCAGTGGCTGTATTAATGCCGTCAATCTGTACTCAATAGGCTACTGTTGGCCTACACTTGACCGTCCCAGGCATGCGCGTTTTGCAGTTGAATCATTCTTTAGGATAAGGCCCTTAGCACGTCCTCGTTTCATTTATCCATAACTGACGAAACTGGGACCTTAACGAAAGTTAGGGTAAGTACAGTGTTTGCAGGGTAGATATTCACACCACAAAAGGCACAAAATAGGCATAAATTAAACTTAAACAATAAGTGAATATTTAAGTATCTCAATAACTTGCTAAATTTGGGCTAAATAACTTAGACTACTCAGACTACCACAATGTAAACGCTTGAAAATAGGCAGTGGCTAATCGTACGAGATTCGTCATAATGTAACTCTATCAGGTATCAGGTCGTTTCGGCCTCTTACCTGTTCGGCCCCCTAAAAAAAAATACGTTTGGGTTAGATATGAAATATACGTAGCCTGATCTTTCTAAATTTGAATGCGATTGTTTCAAATAACGTGATAAAATGTCTGTTGTGATTATAGATGTCTATTTATGTCAGCTATATATATATATATATGTCTATGCATGTCTGAGTAACACGGATGAAGTGAAAAAAAAGTCGGTGACTATATATTATTAACAAAATGTTTTATTCAACCTAAGTCTATATAAAAATAATGTTATATTTTAGATCTATAATGAAATATTAGTTGAAATTTCACATGGTATTGCCCAGTCAACACGATACACTGACCCAATGCTGGTTCAATGGCGGACCATCGTCTGCGACACTGGGCCAACGTTAAGCCACCATTGCGTCAGTTTACATATAGACCCCTAGAGCCTATAGATTGTATTTAAATATTTCACATATTGATCATCACAATGAATAGTTGTGCTACTTATAATTGACAACACTAGATCTACGGCAATGTTTTATAAATATCAATATTTTAATTAGGGAGCCGAACAGGTTAACAAGAGCATGCCAGACAGCTTAGCGCACTTACACACAGGGCTGGACTGAGGGGCGAACAGGCTATCGCTGATGGGGGCCAAACAGGTCATCTCGCTTACAAGAGGCTAGATCTAGAGCGTACTGGACAGCTTGTGAACTCACACTCACAGGGCTGGGCAGGTGATCGTTGGTGGGGGCCGAACAGGTCAACATGCCATGTCACCCACGACACCTCTGACCTGATGACTTATGTATACTAGGGGGCCGAACGGGTAAGAGGCCGAACGGGAAAGGGGCCGAACAGGAAAGAGGCCGAAACGACTGGCATTCCTCTATCACTATGGGCAGCCTCGTTTACGAAATGACGGGCTCCCACTGACTCCCATTATAACTTTGCCCTACGATTAGCCACTCCCTTAAAAATAAGCCTCAGAAGAAATGCAAACTGTCTCAGATGTCTGAACCTTCTCAGGCTTCTGCCAGTGACCAGGGGCCCATCCCACGAACCATCTTAAAATTAAGATCATCTTCACGTGTTAACTTTCTCTTATTTGCATTAGGCCTAAAAAAGTTAAGATGATCTTAACTTTTCTAATGCAAATAAGAGAAACTTAAGATGATCTTAATCTTAACTTTTTTAATGCAAATAGGAGAAACTTAAGATGATCTTAATTTTAAGATGGTTAGTGGGACGGGCCCCAGACTGAAGTTTCTTACCGATCTTTGCAACTCTCCGAGCCAGATGGACGCGCGTTCTTTGCCGCACGTGTCTGGATTGTGGTACAAGGCCTCCAATGCCTGGAACACAGTCTCCAGTGAAGGGGCTGACTCCATCTTCAATGAATAGGCCCTACTACAAGAAAGTTAGTTATAGTACGAAATGCGACCAGTGCATCTATCAATTCGTGAACATCGAAAAGCACATTGATTCCATTTCCAGACACTGCTGACGGCGCTGGAACCGGAAGTTGGTAGCGGCGGGGCCGCGCCAACTCAGTAACTCGCTTTATGTATCTAAAAATAAAACAAAAACAACGATTACTCAAGAAAAATTATCAAAAATAGGTTCACTGTATATTTAGCAACAACTACAGATTATCATTAATGGCATAATACTGTTGGAAAATGACTTAAACCCGTATAATATTTTATTTGCGGCCTTGACCTTCCCCCGGAACCAAAACAAAAATTATTTTCAGTAAAGGTATTGTGCAACAAATTTTATTGCAACAGGTGCGCAAAGATAGAAATATAATTTATCATTTCGAAAAAAATTACATTTTTAGTTGCTAAAATATCATTATGTATATATTTTTATATCATAAAGCTGCATTATTATAATAAATGTTGTAAGAAGGATGTTATGCATCACCAGTTTATACATTGCTAATTTCATCGATATTGTGGGGTGGTAACCTGGCACATGATACACATGATCATACACCCACCATCTGATGATCTGTACACACATTTCTGTCCACAGTATACACACCAACACGGGTACTGACAAGTGACACAAATCACATGACAAGCATGATCTGTAGGCCTAACTGGACATTATTCATCAATTTCATTCGATGTATTTGCATTATTTTGTTATTATAAACCAGTCCGGTGTTAACAAACCAGTTCAACTTCAATATTAAACTTAAAGCAGCCCCTAGGCTTGGGATGACATCAATTCTCGTTTTTAGTACCGCACTGAAGTAGTCTAGGCTAGTGAGTAGTGTAGATCTAGGTCTATCCCACGGATCATGTTTTTATTTTTTTCATAATTTTCATATTTTTAATCAACATTACTATGAAACCAGAAGTAACCCAAACAAACTATTTTTATACCTGAAGGACGATTGAATGTTTTCCCAGCATTGGGCCACATGCTGATGGCATCGGCCCAGCGTTGGGTAGACAATCAGTGCTGCAGGTGGGTCCTCCCGTCGACTCGTGTCCTGACTATGAGACACCAATTACCGGCGACTGGTTTCGATCTTACCGTCTGATACGTGGGAATATGTGATCTAAAGTGCTGAATATTGCTGACTTGTTTTGTTTACATGGCAATATACGACCTGAAAATACAACTATTTCACTCTTTTTCAGTGCTTTAAAATTGTTTTTTGACTTTTTCGTATTTTCAGTTAAGATCAGTAGGCTATATAGCTTAATATAAGTTAAATTTTCAAAATTGACAACATTGAAAATGTCTCATCCCAAGGGGTCCCTTCAAAATTATAATTTATTATAATTATACAACTTATTAGGGGCTGTTCAACAATTAGGTAACGCTTTTTTGAGAGATTTTTGCCCCCCACCCCCCCCCCTCCCCCCTTCGAAACGCTTATTAACGTGGTGTTGACTAGGGTCCGTAACGCATCGCTTAACCTCCCTCACCCCTCTAGGTGTTACGTAATTGTTGAACGGCCCCTTATTAGGACCGGCCGGTTATTGGTAGTATTATAAGTTTCTTTTGCATGCAGGTTGAGTTTGTGTCCTATTTCTAAAGGGAAAGAGGGGTGCTGTGGGTGGAAAACGGTTGACATATCTGTACACCAGTCCTAATGAACATGGTTACATGTCGAATACAGTAGTCCCCCTCTGATACGACTTTCATACTGCCAGAGAACCAAAGTCACATCAGAGGGGTAGTCGTATCTGAGAGGGGTGATAAAAAAAACGTGAAATGGGCCGAATTTGATGTGTAAGACAGCACCCTTTAAACACCCCCATTCTCGTTGTGACACGATCAGTACAGTTGACAGCCTGTGTTAATTTCCTGTTCTAACAGTAACATGTAATTTAGAAGTACTGGAAGTGGCTTGTGTTTTCATAAGCATTGATGCAGTGTTTTTTCCACATTTCAATATAGGCCTATGCTTTACAGTACAAAACATACATGTGACACTGACTGTGACAGCTACTTTCAATTGATGTCTATGTGGGTTAAATACGGATTCATAGTTTTCGATTCTGGCCGAGCATTAAAACAATGTACCAAATTATCCCTAATAAACGTGCCAGGTGGGGAGACACATTTGGGGCTCGTTTATTAGGCTTATATATGTGCACTGAGATCATTGGACGATACCACGCTACTTTTTTTTTTTAAAGCACTGGGGTGATATTTAACAGAGGCGCGATATTTATGACTGAAACGCTGATCAATCTGTCTGACTCAATGATCACTGAGTCAGTGATATTACCATTCAGTCATTACTTATGCCGTAAGCAATACTGACGAGCTGCCGTCATTTTGACACAACTCATCGTACAGCCTTGTACAGCCAGCTCAATCAAGGTGCCGACATCAGGTGTGAAAAATAGCTGTGATTGATGAAGGCTGACACTGTGCACGCTATGGTTTTGTAAATGTGTCACTCACATTACACTCTAGCTCAACCCGAAACACTAGGATTGATCGATAATACATTGTCAAATAAAAAAAATTAAAAAAATGTTTTGGATGTACACTGTATTCTCATTAAAATATTCAATGGCAAACAGCGAGGCCAGCGTCTTCTATGTTGACCAGGATTTTTGATACGACATTGATAGGATACGGACAACGCACGCACTAGCACAGATCACATACATGCTGAGGCACTGTAATGCACGTGGCTGTGAATATGGACGACGCGAAACATTGTCACAGTGTTGTTCTAATGCTGGGCCACCGTCATCAATGGCGGCATCGGTTTGGCGTCTCGTGGGGCGTACCTGATTTACGTTTATTACCCGTGATGATAGACTGCTATACCCTGCCTCATTTTTCAAATAAATAACTTTGCGAGTTTAGGAGCTATCATTATCTAATTTATATCATTATTTTCAGCATTGAATAAGCTTTCTGGTAGTATTTATTACATATCCATACGACCATAATTGATAAAGTTAGGTATTTTCATTGGGATGTTTATCACACCTACCTGACACACTGACACCGTTGACGTCCCCTGCTAATTAGTGGTGTAATGCACCTTGTAAGGCCAAGGGTGCACTGGATGTTAACTGCAACGCATATAAATAAATATATACATTGAAAACCCCATTTAAACATGAGATTAAATTAATAACAGAAAATGTATTTAAGATACAACGCTGTGACTAAAATATTAAAGTAGTTATACATTTAGTCGGCTGTAAACATTAAAAAGTCGTATCTTGTCAGTGCAGGGGCGGCAGACATCTACAGACGTGACACAGTCTGTGAGCAGCTAATTTCAAAAAGTTGTATCTTTAGAAGGATATCTCTATCTCTTACAGTGAATTGAAGCTACCAGTACACATCTGCACATAGTGTATTGACCAAGACTGTGTCCACTGAATACGACGCTGTACCAGCCTTAAGCGGACAGTGGCTTAACATACGTATCTATACTGGGCTGTATTTGACGGAATGTACACACAAGCAGTATCTGCAGACCAGCAGTTCATGCCAGGCTGACAGAGCCGCTGAGCAGCTAATTTTAAAAAGTCGTATCTTTAGAGGGAGGTCGCTAGGTAGTGCCATGATTTGAAGGTCGCATGTCGTGGGAGAGGGGAAGTCGCATTTAAGGGATGCTTAACAGTGTAAAGCACTTCGGTGCTCAGAAAAAAAGTCGCATAATAGGAGAAGTCATATTTGAAGGGGGTCGCATCTGGAGGGACTACTGTATAACGTTTCAGGTCCTTAGGTTAAGTACTTTTGTCTTTAACAAGTGTTCAGAAATAATAATATTCACGATTATATTTGTGGTTAAGTCTATGATAAGAGCTTGAAGGGTTTTGGTTGGAATAATGTTGGTCCAGCATCGCAGACGGTTGCCCAACATTATTTCACAAGTGGCAGTTCTGACCACGGCACGGGGGATGAAATTGACACCCCTATAGCAATTGCCGCAAATTAACCTATGTATACAGAATGGTGGGTTGTTGTTGGGCCATCGTCAGACAGGTTGGATCAACATTAAAGCAACTTTGGTTCGCGGTGCAGTGATTGCTGTAGACACTGGTGTAGAAGAATAATGCATTCTGTCAGTGTTGGAGTGGTGTTGAGCCAGCGTCGTACACAATTGACCGGCATTGTACCAGCAATGGTCTGCGACTCTGGCCCACCATTGAAAAGAAATCGGGTGGGTGGGCTTACATCATGTGTATCGTAGAGACATGCGCAGCACGATTCACTGGCAAGTATCGAATGGATGTTGGCCAAAACCGGCGATGGTGGTGGAATGAATAAACGTTGAACATATATATTTTAGTTCTCTCCTTGGTCCTTTCCTTAATTATATCCTAGACATTTAGGATTCTTGCCCATGAGGAAGACCAATACATAACTTTATCTTTACAAAAGATATAAACCAAATTTTTGTCTACACCACTTATAAAGCCTTAAGCCAGGCCTCGCGGAGTTATAATATAGATAGTCTAGTCTAGATAGAGTTAACTTGATGTCTTAAAACTATAAAGTTAAAGAGTTATTATTAATAATATTGATTACAGTCTAGCCTATTATTGACACTGGACTTGGCTAGATCAGTAGGCCTAAAAGTCATTATAATGGTACCCCTAAACACCGGAATACAGACTCACTGGAATACACCGGAATACACACTAGGGCTAGGCCCTAATGGGAGCCCATCATGCAATAAACAAGGATTTTATCAGTGTTCATTCTGGTATATTCCGTTATATTTTGGTAAAGTGTATTTCGGTAATTAGGGTGACCCTCATTATAATATTGAATTTGTCACAAGCAAATGCCAATGTCAGTGTCACACTCACGGACAGTACACGTCAGAGAAACTCACAGATACAGTGTTACCTGGTGACTGGTGAGAATAACCGACACTGCACAGTCACTGAACGTTAGAACCACCGCACCAGTGTCATCATGTTTTGGTGTTGGCAGCGAATAAGGCTGAGATCGAGTGTGCATTTAAATGTCGGTTGTCGGTTTGATTTTACCCTGGGTCGTCAGCTGGATGTGAGTTTAAATGCATATAAATAATATATCAGTGAAAATTTGTCGATTTGGTAAACGTTGTCCCAGTGTTGGGCCAACACCTTGTTCTTATTAAAGGATAGCCGATATGGTGGGTCAAGTGCAGATGGTTGCACACTGGGCTTACGTATTACCTGTGTGATTAGTTGCAGAGGCATAGCTAGCTGTAGGCTTACGCAAAGACGCAGGTACGTCCACATGGATTTTCAAAAAAAAAAAATCTAAATTCTATAGTGTATAGTGGAAGTCACATTAGCTTGTAGCGCATGCTTTAATTCGCCGATTTCACAGTCAATTCTCAACAGATTTTCAGGAAATTTTGCAAGGACTAGTTATTTTCGAGTTCCCCACCAAATACCGTAAAATTTTCATGAGAAAAATATTTTATAATTCAAAAGTTAGACCAATTGACATGTAGTAAATTTCTAATTACCACATCCCTCTATAAACCCACTAAACTGGTTACATTTAAAGTAAGTTTTTGGCCATATATTGCATTACATACCATATAGTCTAACTTTTAAACTATAGAATTATTTATTACCTTCTCTTATGCTGCACTGTGCAATTTTTCACCAGAAATTTCAGATCAAGTAATTAATAGTTGTTTATGACCAAAATAATCGGCTGATCCATGTGTGACAGTATGCCGACAGAAGAATTACTGTTTTTATATAAAAAAGATTTAAGTCTCGAAAAAGATTTGTTTTCAAATTTTTATAGGCCTAATTAAATTCCATTCAACGTCGAAATGTCGTCAACTTGGTTATGATTGCAATATATGGTAGCGAATTATAGCAGTGAATCGTATAAATGTATTGATTTGATTTGGGAACTTTTCATCTCGATGGGCCTACTGATTTATCTGTGTCAACAACTGGCACAAACAATTTTCACCAAAATTTAGGTATTAAAAATGTTAAAAAGTTTGGTTAATGTGCCTCCAGCAATCATTTGAGAAGCTCTAAAAAGCCACCTAAAACAAAAAATCTACGGTGGCCTTACAGCGCCGCCCCCCCCCCCCCCAAAAAAAAACACCCATCTGCATTTCCAGGATCAGGATCTGCTTCTCTGCCAAAAAATGCAGAGAGTCACCGTGACTTTCAACAGTCACTGAGCTGAGTCTGTCATAGTCAACATTGTCAATCAGATGGCAGTGTCAGACAGCTAGGTGCCCCGTCTATGTCTATCACTGACACTGAGTGTGACACTGTGGAAAGCAGGACGTCCCGTACCCGATACCAAATCGTAGCCAGCATTTTTGCCAATCTGTACCCTATAGTCTATGCCAACCCGTACCCAATAACAACGCATACCATATACCTAGGCTAACACATATAAGAGGTGACTGAGCGGCCTCATCAGAGCAGGCCCCGTTGGCGCTTACCGCATGCGGGGCTGTACTTAGCGTCTCCACCTGTGGTGGGCTAGTCGGCCTTACTAACACTCCCGTACCCTATTTGATCCACAAACTCGTACCGTATACACCCAAAACTCCTGTAGCCTATTTGACATACCAACTGGTTCCATATACTCAACACATTGGAGTGTAATTATCGGTGTTAAAGGAACACACTTTAGCCTCTTGTACCACCTGAACACACCAAGCATCATAGCATCATACTTCTATTTTCTTTTATTAAGTGAAGACGAAATAAACTGCGAAGATCATAAATTGTATCCTTCATCCTTACCCTGAAGCACTAGTTAGGCCTAATTGCTTGTGTGTTGCTCGATATAATTTTTGTGCTTTTTAAAAGTTGGCAAGTATAGGCCTACCGTATATATGTCTCAGACTAAGTTATCTATTATGAGTAAATATATTCTTGCCCACAAAAAGTCATTGTTTCTTATATCCTTCCAGAGCTTGTGTATCAAATTGGTGTCAGCTGCAGGCTGTTTCTGGCATCAGACTGGACTGGACCTCGGTATCTATAGTTGTGTGAAGTAGACTCTAAGTGGTGTGGTAATCACTGACGGCACCAGGTGGTAACTCCTCGTCATGGATGCAGATGGATTACCTATTGTTGGTCCAGGCATCGACCTGAAAAAAGTGAATATCTGTTGTGTTGTTTGCTTTTATTAAGTACAAAATTTGATAATATAATGTGCAGTTTATTGACATTTAGATAAATAATGTTCTTGTATTGGTAGGCTATGGTTTGTAATTTCTATGATGAAAGGGACAGCCTTTAAAAAAAATGATTATAAAATTATAATTCTGTTTTCATATCACTATAGTAATCTCCTGAATAGCAGCTATTATGATAGGTGGTACATGTAGGCCTACTACCAATTTTTCTTTGGCATCTTTTTTCGTTCCTTATTATTCTATTTTTTGCTTACAGGTAGGAGCTATTCACCAGAAGCGCACTGTGGCTTTCCTGAACCACTTTATTACCCACACCGTGAAATTTCTCAATCACTTCTCATGTGTCTGTGAAGAAAAACTGTCAGATTTGGCTGTTAAAATTCAGCGACTTGAGACAGCTATGAGCATTTTAGAATCAAAGGTTGGAAATGTTCACTGTAATGTTGAAACACTTTAAATTCATCTTTTTGTTTTGACAAAAAACCTACTAATAACAACATTTTGCAAGGGGTATCAAGAGTCTTTAATAATATATTGTATGTAACGTTTTTATCCTAATAAACTTTTGGGATTTATTTTCAAATCAGGCGGGGTAGGCCTTTCTGAAATATAGGCCTTATTGAAATATGGATGTTTATACGAATATAATGTGGTATTTCATTTGTGAGATATTCACGAAAGCTGATAATAGTTTTAGTATTTTGTAATAGCCTATGACTATGATCTAAATCTTGATTACATCATTGGAATCAATACAATTTATTTATTATCATTGAATTAGCAATTCCACATGCCTTGACACAAATTAAAATGATCAATTTTGTTTCAAGTTATCATCAATCCCAGGTTTAGAAAATGTTACTGTAACATCAAACTCTGGTTCAGGAGCATCAGCAGCAGCTCCGGCAAGTCAAGATCAGACTCAGTCAGCAGCTGCTGAACCTACTAAACCAATACAGGTGAGGTACTGCAGAATTATTGCACACACTTTCCAGGTAGCGTTCTAATGTTGTCAATAGTTGTAATAAATTTATACATTACTAACCCTTCACTAAATTAATATAAATTATTTAAATTAAAACACATTATGCATATATATTGTAATGCATAATGACATAAGATAAAAAAAAATTGCAATGAATGTTTTATTAAGTTCATGTTCATGTAAGCTGTTTTAATTTGTGAATCAGTAATCTTAGAGGTGCTTGAAATCAATGGAATTGTGTGGATCCCACAAAAAACATATTCAAAAGCCTTGAAAGTGCTAGCAAAATTGGCTGTTCAACAAAAAAAATCCCTAAATTGTGACTGATAGAACCTATGGGATATACAATGTGTATCAATCATAATCAGTGATATTTGTCTTACATTACAATGGCTCTCATGTACCTACTCTGTTGCATAATTTATATGCATGCAGAATGTAAAGTATTATTACATGTAAAGTGCTGCCTCAAGGTGAAAATTGTGACATCTCAAGGTCGGCAAATATGAGAAGAAATAGCTTAGTACTAAGAGGGATAAACATCCCAACCACTATTTTTAGGTTGCCACGCCTGATGCAGCAGCGGAGCCAGAACCAGACATAGTCGAAGAAGTCAAACCGCGGAATACTGTGTCTCAGGATCCAAGATATGCAAAATGTTTCAAAATGGTCCAAATGGTATGTTTTGTAAATGTATAATTTCTGTAGAAATAAAATCATTATTTTTTAGTTTTGTCAATCGTTGACCACCTTCACATGTCATCTGGCTGCCTGTTCAGATGAAGAAATATTTGTTGAGAAATGAATATGAAGTCACATTTAATTTTAGATTCAGAGCTCATTCAGCATACAGTACTGAGCTATTTAAATCTTTTGATCACTGAAATTAAAATTTTTATTCACTTGAAGTTGAATTGAAGTTGTGCATTGATACTGCGATTCACAACTTCAGGTGACTGAAAATTACATTGATAATTTACTTTAAATATTGATTACCAGTACACAAGTGTCGGCAAAAACACAGACAGAAAAACATTATTCACTTTGATGATTTCTTGACTATTTTACAAATCTATGGCTATAAATATTTAGCACCTCAGTGTGGAACTGATTCTGAGGGCTTTTAATTGTAATAATTTCAATTTTATAATGTTGTCCCTTTTCCTGCTAGTTCTATTACAGGGTACCCACTGACAGGGAAAAATGGGGAAAACTGTTTAAAATGTCCCCATCACAGGGAATTCTATAATTTTGTGAAATACTCAAGGCATTTAATCCAGTGGATGCAACATTTGTCTTGACTGAGAATGCTTTTCCAAAACACCAAAAGGTCAATGTTGACAATAATTATTCAATTCAAATTTGTGTTCATTCTTACTCAATGAATCTTTGTATGTAAACCAGTAGGCAATTAGATGGCAGTACATCACATTGGCCCAAATATAAAGGGGTTGGTAGAGGCCGCCTATTGATAACTAACGCAGGAAAATATGAATATTGACAGGGAAAAGTCAGTGAAAATAAAGAATACAAGGAATTTTATGTCTGATCGAATTTCTGTCGGTACCCTGTATTATATAAATATATAATGTTTTCAACTAAGTTCAACTAAGTTAAATGACACTAGATTTGATAAAATAATTTTATGTAGCTGCTCAGCTAATAAATTAATTTAATGTAGAAGGTGCCTATTGGTCCTGAAAGGAAGCAGGACAATGTTTAACCATTTCACCACTAATCACGACTGAAATCGTTTTATATCTATTTTTAGCAGGTTAAATCACAGTTTTAGGGAATCAAATGAGTTTTTAACCCTTACCCCTCAACACTATAGACCTGTATACAGCAAGATTTACAAATGATTTGTCTAAAATTAAAAAAATATTGATAATTTTTAAAATAGATTTTCATGACAAGAGTTGTAGGACTAGACTTAAAACAAGTACCACTGCAGTAATGCATTGAAAATGTGTTTCATTTTTTTATTTTACAGGGCGTCCACCCACAGGCAGTGAAACAAAAAATGATGGCAGAAGGTTTAAATCCAGATTATCTTGAGTGAGTTTTTTTCATATATTTCGATATGAAAATGTCATCAGTGACTTGGTTTTTTCTGCTAAATTTGAATACCTATTTTATAGGTCTACAATATGATAAATACTTATTTCTTTCAGTGTGGGGATCAACTTTTGAAGTTAGATTCTGACATCAAAAATTGCAAAAGGTTTACCCTCTGTGTGCTACCTTCTTCAAATTAATTTATTTTATAAGTTATAATGATTTTTTTATAATACTTTTTTCCCCTACTGACTTAAAGCAAAACAATCAGGCATAAAATCATCTATAAGCCAAAAAGGTATTTTTGCTTCTTGACTAAAATTGTGGAAGTCTTTTAAATTCTGGGTTGTGGTGCAATTAAGCAAGTGTGCCGAAAGCCCCATTTATCAGTTATTCCCGTATTTCTTATTCTGGACATGGATATTATTCATATATCAAAGAGCCAATATAAAAAAGATGATTTTTGCCTGATTGTGTCGCTTTAACTGTGGATGGAGCTTCAGGAAACAATTTTTACTGATGTTTTTGTATAATAAATAACTCTTGAAGTGCTAGTCGCATCTTCAGCCGTTTTGTGTAACCTTCAAATAAGAAAATTTGAAGGAGTAATGAGCATTGAAACTTTTAGATTAAAATATGTTTTGATTTGAATTGTACAAATCCAAGTAATTTTTACCCATTTGAAGTTGTGGGTTGCGGAAGTGATTTTTTTCATTTTAGCGGTTTAAAGGTTAAATTTCTTGTGATACATTTAGCACATGACACTCCATATGGGTTCACTTAGCACAGATCAAATTTATGCGGTTCATAAATACAGATACCCCACAAATTTTCTTCATAATCTGTTAACCCTTTACCTACCAAGTCACTCTGATTTGTGATTTACATCAAAGTTTATTAATCAATGGGTTTACCATCACTGGCCAATCTGTAAATTTTGACTTGTTTTAACAATTTAACCATAACTCAAGGGGTGTGGAAATGAAATTGGCCCACAGGGCCAGTTTCTGTGGTCATTTACTGACCCTTGTTGATTTTTACTCGCCTTGGGCCAACAGGACAGAGTTGGTGTCGATCCCTGCCCAATGCCTATATAGGTGTGTGACAATTAATTTTAGATATTCCGGTGAGGGGATTTACTTCTGGTGTCAAAACTTGATTCTCGCACTTGAACTGTTATTAAATGTAATTCTTAATTGGCTGAAAGTTAAATAAATTAATAACTTTTCCACAGAAGGGTCTACCAAACCTTGCTGACTATCTTCTTAGTTAACCCTTATGATGCTGAAGTGTTTGTTTCTATTTTTCATTCATTCAAAGCTGGAATTGCTGACGCAAATTCCAGCTTTGAATGACAAAAAATATGTATATTTATGACAAATTTTCATCTGAAATTCTTTATTATTTGATCACTGAGCTTCTATCACAGACTATTTTGTGTCTTTCAGTGGCATTTTATTTGGTCACATGTGACGAAATTAATGGCACTGCAGCTACCTCAAGATATTGTCCTATACAAATCGACGATAATCACCCATTTTACCCCTTAGAGCACTGATGTCGACTGCAGTAGACATTCTGTGTTTTCATTAGCACCTGTATAACCCCTGATAACAAGCTGTTCACAGTAAAATATGCCTTTAATCTTGAAACACTGATATATATTGGGACTTAAATTTCACAAATAACATAAATAAGCAATGATATATATAATGTATTATAACAAAATTATTAATTCTCTGATCAATCCTTTTCAGTACGCCTGATGCCGAATTACCACCCGAATCACAGAATCAACAGAAAGACGAACCAGACAGCGAGAGTGATTTTTCTGATGATGATGATCAGCAGGAACAGTCTAGTGATAGCAGTGTGGCATTCAGTGATGACTGAATTATCAATGAATTTTGCTCAAGCCTTTTAACAACAGCAATGTTTTTCTTCTCATTTCCATTCACCTGAAGTTGTGTCGTGATCCACAGCTTCAAGAGAGTGGGTACTATTTAAATTGGGGGCCAAGAATATTCATTTTTAACTGTTATGAGACATATTTCACTTAAAAAAGACGCAAGTTAAATGGTGAACATGATTCTAACCCTGTTTCACGCTTAAAGGGTTCATTATTCAAAATAGGTCATGCTCTGAAAAAATGTTACATGGGTGCTGTGCTGGAAAGGTTTATGTTCCAATTCCATGTGCAAGCAATACATGGAAAATATGCAGTTTTTAAAAAAACACAATATAAGAACCACCTAGCAAACACGAGACGTAGGGTCAATGTTGGTTTGATGTTGGGCCACCGTCGTAGATGGTGGGCCAACAACAAACCAACATTGTCCCAACGTCTTGTGTTTGCTGGGCATAAATTGTCACATTTTCCCTCAAATAAAAGCTATTGGATTAAAGTGATATTCTGATCCTTCATGTGATTTAATGTACATGATTATTTTATGAATTGAGGACATTTTCATCCACCTTGAGGTGGGATTTGTGGCAACAATTCATTTGTCAAGATCCTCGGCCAATAATGAACTTCCTCCATATTTTAATTTAGCTGATGTGAATGTTAAGCCTTTCATTCCAAATACTTGTTTAATCATTATTAGGTAATATGATATATTATACAATAATTTTGTAAATGCTTGTTTAAGATTGCTGGTTTTAAAAAAATGTTGAGCTGCTGACTTTGTTGAACTCGGAAAATGTTTATGTAATTGACAATGCGAAATGATCATTTAATTGCAAAGGGGCAATCGATGATTAACTATTTCAAGTATTCCACGGTTGTTAATGGTTTTTAACACAATACTATTTAGTTATGTATATATCAGCGACAAATACAGGATTTTCAAAAGCTGGAGACATAAGAAAAAAGGGATGCTTATGCTGATTGAGCACAGTATTTGTGATACACATTATGTATTGTTCATCATACCATAATAGAATGATTGTTTATTATTATTACAAACAATTAAATAGCTCTCTAAAAGTGTATCCTAGATAACTGTTTATTACATTTGTTTCTTTCTATATGATAAAGACGATTATATACTTGCTATAACTAGTTTTGTCTTGTATTATCACTAAAGACACTTCCCACACTAAGAGAATTAAAATATTTATATTAGTCTTATTGTGATGCTGTTCCGCATTAATCCAACATCTCATTTTCACAGACTTGCACTGCCCAGCGAACACTATACATTGACCCACATGATACATTGACCCACACAATACATTGACCCATACAATACATTGACCCACATGATACATTGACCCACATATGATACATTGACCCACACAATACATTGACCCACACGATACATTGACCCACATGGTATATTGACCCATATAATACATTGAACAACACGATACATTGACCCACATGGTACATTCACCAACACGATACATTGAACCACACGATACATTGAGCCACACAATACAATGACCCACATGATACATTGACCCACACGATACATAGACCCAGACGATACATTGACTCACATGATACATTGACCCACACGATACATTGACCCACACCATACATTGACCCACACAAAACATTGACCCACATATGATACATTGACCCCACACGACACACATTGACCCACACGATATTTGGCCCACATGATACATTGACCAACACGATACATTGGCCTACATGATACATTGACCCACATGATACATTGACTCACATGATACATCCAGAAATAGTGAAATCCATATCAGTAAATTATAGTAAATTCAGTAAACTATGGTATTAAGTCGATCCTCTTTATTTAGATTTTTTTAAAGCATTTGACAAAGTTCCACACCACTTGTTATCACACTTGTAATGAAAGATCGACTTTACCATAGTTATCGACAGATTCACTTATTAAATGGATTGTTTAATTTAAGTTGATTTCATAAACCCATGTTGGCCTTTGAAAATAATATCACCTATAATATATACATACATCGCAGACGCCCAGCTACCTTACTGACACCAGACAGGAACTATGTTGGTTTATGTATATTTTTAATATTCCTGTTTGGCTCAGATATAATTGAGAGGTAGAAACAAAGCTTTATAATGAGAATAAGCCACATTCTTTACATTACATTATAAAAATATAATCTTCTTCAGCAAGATCAGAACATGTGGTCGCGGTATCTAGACATTACTAGAGAGTCCAAAATACTAATATATTTATTATTATTATTCATTATATTGAAGAACATAATTTCAAGTAGTCGACTTTTTCAATATCAGGTTAATATGGGCTAATGCCTTGGATTTAAATTTCAGTTCCAACTACTAATATCTTTAATTTCCTCAGCCCTTACAATGCTGAAATATTTTTGTATAAACCTATGATACGAGTCTAAGGCCATTATAAATATTTAAATCTTTCAGTGCGGGGGTCGACTTTAGACGTCGGAATCTGACACGTCTAGACTTCAGATGCAGCTACATGTCTGAAAACAGTCCCATGCTGAAAGGGTTAATGAACTTAATTTTCAGTAGTTGTTATTATGTATGCCTATGGGAAGATGGGGAGTCTCTCGCGCCGGAGATACCTGTGAGTGACCGTTAGGGTCTCTAGTATGGGCTCGTAATGGCGGACGAGGGAAACTGCCCAACATTCTCCATTATAACATAAACTTCCTCTCCCCGTCGAATCGACGGTTCCAAGTAAATCACAAAACTCTTCCTCCATTTGTCATGTTTATTCGTTTAGACATCTGGCAACTACAACGTACAACCCCGCGCACGACACGTCCTACTTGACTCAGAGAGAGCGACCTACAGCACGTCCGCAGTCGCTGAGCGTAATATCTGAAGTGCGGGAAAAGTACCAAGGCCGCATGGGCTCCGGCCCTGTGCGCCCGGCACCAAAGTACCGAAACGAGGCAGTCGTCCACAGATTCTTGCGTCCGGGAAACCGGGGATAACTGCCACATTAACATAACGAAGTAGGGATCCTACATGCCCTGCCCACTTCGCCTTTAAATGGGGGACTGGGGCGTTGTTTTCGTTCACGAGCAATTGTGTAGACCAATAAATTGAAGAGACCACCTAAGTTACATAATATGGTGCTGATGACCAGCAATGCTGGATGAGATTCAGCGAAAAAACTCCAGCCGGCGTATATCATATAGGGTGTCCATTGAATAATGTAGGCCAGTACAAACTGCATCGTCAGCCTTGCTGTTCTGAGCCGGCTTTTTCTAATTTTCCTGATATTTTCGTCACTATTTTCAAACCCTTCCAACTGCTTGGCGGTATTAGATATTTTTCTCCATACTGCTGAATAAAAGAATATGTCACTGACAATCACCAGAAACATAGTGCCGGCGTAGAAAACATTCACCATGACACCAGAGGATTTATTCATATCAGCAAGACACCTGAAATAAAATATAGTATGTAATAGAAAGTATAGACAATACAATTATGTGAGATTTAACAATTGTAAGGCTTTAATAATAAAAAATTGGCTAAGCGATATTTTTAAGTGATATCAAGCATTAAAAATTACAATGAACAATACATAATATAACACGTGTAATTCGGTATCTTCACTTTATTGATTTATTCATATCAGCAAGACACCTGAAATAAAATATAGTATGTAATAGAAAATATAGACAATACAATTATGTGAGATTTAACAATTGTAACGCTTTTAAAGATAAAAAATTGGCTAAGCGATATTTTTAGGTGATAACAAGCATTAAAATTACAATGAACAATACATAAAATAACAACGAAATTCGGTATCTTCATTTTATATTTAGCACTATTAGATAAGCGGTACGATGCTAGAAATCACCGCCGTCGCTCGGGTACAACTGATCGAATTGTGATGCTGGCTCGATCATAGGCCTGTATGTTGTAATTTCATGCAAGCCTATAGACGCTGGATTAAATGCTTCGATACTGTGTAATTATGTCATTTAATACAATTTATTAACCTCATAAAGTCAGGGATCGGGCCTCAATGTGCGTTCAAATTGTAATTAAGATCAGTTGTATGTAAAGTTTCACTGCTTGAATTACATTGGCTATGAATGAAACATTATATAATAATAATCCAGCGGTGGAAGAATTATTTAAATATTTTTATATTTTACCTATGCAGCACAATTTGTTTGTCTTCTTTTGCTTTAAAGTTTTTTTGGTCATTAGGTATCATAAACGTGGTCATGCTGATGATGCTAAAATGATTTTGCATACACTCGCAGGAACGTATGGAAATTCTATGTGGTAGATACCAAAATCATAAATCTGCTTCCATTCTATTTTTGGTTTGACCTTGCACAAATGGCGGCCATTTGGCATTTTACCCACAATGCAAAGTACTTTCCAGTCACACCAGTATGTCGGGCATACCCGAAAGTTATGGTGGACACGAAAATCATGAATATGCGTCCATACTCCGTCCGAAAATTATATCAATTTATTGCTCAACATTGCAGAAATGGAGGCCATCTTTGATTTTACCCACAATGCAATATCTGGACACACCACTCTGTCGGACAAACACATTTTATCAATTTTATTTGCGTTGGCCATTCCATTTTCAAATGATTGAAAAATAGTAACATACAATGCAGCAGGACAAGGGTTAATACAAGAGGCAGTAAAACGGTAACTCTGTATCCGCTCATATCCCAAATGTATGAAATATGTCAAAGTTAACCTGGTAAAGGGAGAATTAAAATAGGTAAATCTTACAAAACTGAAATATATGTATGCAAACCATAGAGACCAAAGGGTCTTTTCAATTTGAAAACGTCATAAATAGCTTAATCAACTCTTTCTTCCTAATTCGAATACCTATGGTCATTATAATGTATAATTCTTTCAGTGCGGGTATCGATCCCCGAGCTGAAAGGGTTAATTCTGGCTGAACGATAAGCTACATACCATGCTCGTGCAGGTCCCATGAAACCCATTGACAAAAATATGACATGAGACACGACTGGAACTGAGCATGTCGCCAGCAAAAGTCGCCAATCATATCTCCCGAGAGTGACAGGGTTTTCTCTTGCGATAAGCAGATATGCCATGATAGCGAAGAAGAATACCAGCATTGCCTGATAAAAAAAAACAAATGATATTAATCCTAATCCTGCTTATCACGACTATTGTCGTTTTTAATCTGTTTTATTAGTCTACAAAATCACTGATATTGGAAATGAAAGGTGTGTCTAAACATCAAGATTTGCAAATATTTGTGCTCAAATTAAACAAATATAAGTAATTTTCAGCCATTTGAAGTTGTGGGTCGCGTTAGCGAGACACAACCTCAAGTGGTACAAAATTTAAATAAATTTACTTAGCAGGATAAAGGTTAACCTCCAAGTGCTAAGTTATGCTAAATTTAACGTTTTACCAACTTAAAGTTGATGAGTCACAACTTAAACAGGATGAAAATGTCTTATGTGTACAATTTGAATGTAAATATATTCCAATCTTGCCAATGTAATGCTTATTTGTGACCATCCACGTGAGAAGGTACATCCCTGCGGCTTTGTTGCAATAAATTTTGACGTCATTTGAAATTTAATTACATGTATACTCATCACGCGCTAACAAAGTTGAAAAAAATTGAAAATCTTGTGAAAAAAAAGAAATAAAGATTTTTCAATTTTTTTCAGTTAATGAAAAAGGAAGGACACAGCTATCTAATCAAAAGAAAAATCAATTTTGGAAATTTTGACTTTGCTATCCTTTTCGCGTGGCGCATCACATTTATCTTGCAAATTTCTGTTTTGAAACACAAACAGAAACAACAGTTATTATAGACGTGATGACCTGAGATCTTACCTGTATGGATAATAGACAACCCAGTAGAGTTCCCAGTACGGCACACATGGTGTGTGGTGGTGCAGTAAGATGCCTGATCACGTAGACATGGTCCACCAGGTGGTCTGTGCTTAAACATAAGTCAACCGTGGCCAAGTAGACCACAAGGCGTTCGTTCAGTTTGCGCTTCCAGAAGCTCTGTTTGCCACCCGCGGAGCGATGGACTATGATCAGTGTGGTCAAGCTGCCGATAATGCTGACCACCAAACTGACCACGGCGGAGATTTGCATGGCGTAAAAGTAGTGTTTTGACAGATGAGGGTCCTCATACTTCTCGTGTAAATCACTGGTAGGTTTATAATACGTGCTTGTAACGCAGTCCTTGTCAAAATAGTCAGTTGATTGATTAGAATCTATCGATGTAGATGCATTTTTAACACCCATGATACAGTCTTAAATACACCTGCTGCATTTAACTGAGGATTTGTGAGTTTTGATGAACGTTTCGTGGTAACGCGTCAACTGTACTTATATGTAGGCCGAGGGAAGTGTAATTACATCTCCTTTGTACTATTATGATGCATGCATTATTGAAGAGAGCCATAGAGAATAAAGACACATGGCCTGTGGCACGCGCAATCACAGAGTGCCTAATAGCTTTACGATTACTTTAACAATATTTGTTGATTAGATTCACGATTACAGGGCATAAATATTATTTTATGATTTTTTTATTGCAAAAGCGATTGATGAAAAATTATTAATCTTGATTGATTAATGCAAATGTTGATGAAAATCAGTACAAAACATTGTATTCACACTGATCACAATTTACCCGCCACTTAAATAATAACAATCGGCCACAATCACTACTAACGCGGTAATTTCTCCGTCCATAATGATGTTGGTGTCAGACACGCAGATTCAACATTAAAGCAATAAATCGAGCACTTGCCTAGAGGCTTGCGTATCTTTGTTGGGGAAAGATGTAGAATGGTGTGGGTTCAGGTGCCCTATTCAATGACCACCAAAGCAGGTACAGGTTAACAATTAGGGCACGATTGTCTGACTAGCATTATTTCTACTCTGCAAAGCGAAAAAGTAGTATCTGCTTAATTGTAGACTAAGCAGATACTGCCTTTGGCTTTGCATGGCAGATTTGTAAACATAGTTGACTCATTTGAGTGGTGCATGCATTACTTGGCCGATGGGACAAAACAAATCTTCAAAACTGCTAAAGTCAACCAAATAGGCCTACTTCTATAAAAATTATATTATAAAGCAAAAGACAAGTAATTTCGTCATATTTTAACAAGCCAAATGTACAAATCTATTGATATTATTTTCACAAAACGTCTCTCTATCAAAACAATACAGAACCTTTAGATTGTGTTCAACTTTTAATGCCACTTTCACAGATTTAAAAAACTTGCTTCTGCAGAATGACTCGTAATTTTATAGACATAAAGTCTAGAATTTATTTCTTCTACTGTGAGTAGATACGAATAATTCCATTATAGTGCTAATTAAGCTGCCTGATACAACTCACTGTTTCTTCTCAATGTGCCTCCAGAGTGAATTGTCTAAATTACCTAAGTCGTTTTAGATCTAAGTCTGTAAGAGCTAACTGATATGATTTTCATTACTCTCTTTGTGAAACTGCTGAAACAAAGATCCGGGTTAGAACCTAGATGATTCAGTTTAGTTTATTTAGTTCAATACATACATTCACATAAATACAATTGATAAACAAGATATTTACATGCCGTCAAAAATGTGTAAAATATCAAAAATACATTTCTGATAATATCATATAAAATATATACAATTAAGAAAGATATATAGCCTACTCTATGTATAATATTACATAAATATCACCCAAATAAACATAGCACACTAAACATGCTTCAGTGAAGCCTCTACAAGTATAGTTATTATCCAAACAGTTATATAAATATATCATAGATATACGCTTCCGCGTCAGCCCAGCACAATATACATTTATAGACGACAATTACTACATAAACATTCAAAACACCATGTACAACTATGATTACTCATAAATCGTTACAATACATGGTCTGTAGAATCTGTATCAGCATAATTTAACATGCATGAGCCATCTTGTCATTGGTCTTTGTGCTTTGTCTAGGGAATTCACCTTTTTTACGACTGGTACTGCTCCATAATGGTGTGCAATACACTAATAAGGAGCGTACGTACTAATGAACAATGCATGATTTCCTTTGTCCTGTCCATTTGGCAAAACCACTAAATACAATGGGATCCGTGAACCTATTAATAATTGTTATACAGCATTTAATATTGAAACTCATTCCCTTCTTGGACTATTCAAACACAGAGCCAACAACATATTGTAATTCCGTACTGTGCACGACTCGATTACGGATGGAACCTTGTGGAACGTGTGATATGATTGGAAGACTGTCCAGAGATAGTGACCGTGTTCCAAGAGATAACATGAAAACCATTTCAGTAAATTACTATTACATCCGTAGATATTCATTTTTTGCCATAACAAGTGGTGTGAAAATCTAAACAAAGAGGATCGATTTGATCATAGTTATCTACAGATTCACATATTAAATTTATTATTTGTTTACTTAGGTTTCATAAACCCATGCATATTGGCCTTCGAAAATCCCCTATGGCTGAAATAATATGATTATATCGCTCAGCTATTTTACTGACAACAGACAGGAAATATATTGGTTTATATTATTTTTTATTTCCTGTTTGGCTCAAATATAATTGATAGGTAGAAATAAAGCTTTAAAATGAGCCACATTCTGCACGATACATTGGAAAATGCTGACTTGTTATATAACTAATGGACTGGCCCAGGCGAAAATCATATAAAAATCGGTGATTTTATTTTGGCTTCCTTATATGACCATATCATGTGAGCATGTTCATATAGACTAGCACTGCAAAAGTTTTTAAATTTTTCTGCTGCGCATTCACCAGTTAGACTAGAATTAGAGACGAAATTCCCGTATTTCTAATTTTTGACATGGTTGTCAATATCAGCACAAGATCAGCAGTTTAGCCTATATGTGCACAAAAGTGGCCTAAAGCCCGAATCATTTCATTTCATTTACCTAAACACCTGCTAAAGGACGTTTGAATGCTCCTACAGCCAGCATTGGGCCACATGTTGATGCCGTCGGCCCAGCGTTGAGCAGATATTCAGTGCTGCGGGGGAACCCCCCTGATCAACCCGTTCCCACAGCAATTAAGGGCGACAGCTATTGATGTAACTATGTGGTTACTTTGAACATGCCGTCTGATATGGTCAGTATTTGCCATCTATCTTGTAGCATGCATGCTGTAAACAAACTTGCTTACATGACAGTATACGTCTTGGAAATAGAGCTTGTTTCATCTTTTTCAGTGCCGTGACAATGTTTTTTTTACATTTTTGTATTTTATTTCAGATCAGTAGGTTATATAGCTTCATATAAATTAAACTTTCAAAATTGACAAAATTAAAAATTCTCATCCCAAGGGGCAGCTTTAACCTTATTTGTTGATCACATTCACGATTACAGGTCATCAATATTATTTTATGATTTCTTCTATTGCAAAAGCAAAAAAACATATTAATCTTGATTAATTAGTTCACACTTTGATGAAAGTCAGTACAAAAAAATGTATTGTAAATTACCGATATACATCTGAATCTGAAAAGGGTAAATATTTTTTGGTTTGACTCCATGTCATCGCTTTATAAAATAATGACTGGGTGGAAGTGGTGGGCAACACTGATATGACTAGCAATTAACAATCACACCTGATCACTGCAAACAGATGGACATTGGGAGGTTTTTTCTACTGCTACATAACATTCCTACTCATAGAACTCTTGTTTTCTTCAACATTAAACAATTTTGAATGCATTATTCTAATTGAAATATCAAAATATACTTTTCATGCAGTTATTTTAGCACACAGTTAGATAGTAGGCTACGCTATCGTCTAGTGTAGTAGCCCTATACTTTTCTTTCGCGGGTAGAGCTATCAATTTACACGCAAAAACAATTTTTAAAAATTTCGCGGGGATAATTTTGAGTTTTTTTGCTTGAAACAGTAAATTATTGTCGCCTCGCGTCATTACCCTTCCCCTCTGGTAATCACTATGACGTAACGCCGCAGGTCAACTTAACAGTATTGTCACTAATTATCTGGGGGTGGGGGGGGGGGGTTGCGGGGGCGACCGACTCTTGCGACTGATCCCATTAACCCTATCAATTCTGTAATCCGATTATCAGATATTCGTCTGCAAAAAACGCGTATATAGATATGATCATAACGTTTAGTCTTTATCAAAACGATTTTTATTTAAAAGTACAACAAATATAGCACTAAATGGCTTGAAGCAGTTAACCTTAACCTGTGATGATAGAACAAGGTTTAATTTAAATTTACTGCCACAAAGATACACAACCCAGCAAACAAAAACATTTGTATAACATACATACAAGTCATAGGCCTACAACGCATCTTCGACGTTGGTCCAACATTGTATTGATGTAATACAAATGTTTTCCGTTTACTGGGAATGACCACTGAATGCTGATCGCCGTCACATTCCTAATCCCTCCCGGCCAGCCATGCATTGAGCAATAATCACTACTAACGCGCTAATGGCTCAGTCCATAACTATGGAAGGGAATAAGGGCCATTATTAACATTCAATTGTGCATGGTGGTCTTTTTATCAACCATTATGAGGGCCATTGTGCTACTTGCAAGTGCCATTATGCTATATGCTTATCCATTTGTGCAACATCAAAATCCCTTTGAGCAACATCAACATCAATTTCTGCTATGTGCAAGTCCGTTTTTGCTACATCAACATGCCATTGTGCTTTGTTTTTTGTATTGGGCCAGCTGCTTTTTGCAATGTGAATATGGAAACCTGCGGAATAGTTTTCTAAAGAGTTATTTTTGGCATTTATTATAGTTTGACAAGCAATAACATGTAACACAATGTCATGTTCAACAAGCACAATTCAATGTTCACAATCCTATCCTCACAATCCTGTGATATACACTCGCTTCCTGTTCCATCCAGAGTCCAGTTCAAGCTCTGTGTGTGCATACATGTACAAGGTGATACAGCTCCTGACTAAATCTCCAGTCAGCTAACACTTTACAGGCCTGAAAGAGCGCTGCGATCTAGCAACAATGAACAGCTACGCAACATCACTGGGCATCACTGTGGGACGAAAATAAAGATGTAGCTGCATTTGACGTTACAGTAAAAGGGTCTTCAATTGTTGAATGATCTGCCAATTGACATACGTAATTCCCAATCTCCAACAACATTTAAGAGTCGACTTAAGACCTTCCTGTTCAGAAAGCACTACTTCTAAGCGCTTAAACTAGTTGCAATTCAACTAATAAACGCTCTACAATAACTGACTATTATTATTATTATTATTATTATTATTATTATTATTATTATTATTATTATTATTATTATTATTATTATTATTATTATTATTATTATTATTATTATTATTATTATTATTATTATTATTATTATTATTATTATTATTATTATTATTATTATTATTATTATTATTATTATTATTATTATTATTATTATTATTATTATTATTATTATTATTATTATTATTATTATTATTATTATTATTATTATTATTATTATTATTATTATTAATATTATTATTATCATCATCATCATCATCATCATCATCATCATCATCATCATCATCATCATCATCATCATCATCATCATCATCATCATCATCATCATCATCATCATCATCATCATCATCATCATCATCATCATCATCATCATCATCATCATCATCATCATCATCATCATCATCATCATCATCATCATCATCATCATCATCATCATCATCATCATCATCATCATCATCATCATCATCATCATCATCATCATCATCATCATCATCATCATCATCATCATCATCATCATCATCATCATCATCATCATCATCATCATCATCATCATCATCATCATCATCATCATCATCATCATCATCATCATCATCATCATCATCATCATCATCATCATCATCATCATCATCATCATCATCATCATCATCATCATCATCATCATCATCATCATCATCATCATCATCATCATCATCATCATCATCATCATCATCATCATCATCATCATCATCATCATCATCATCATCATCATCATCATCATCATCATCATCATCATCATCATCATCAATCATCATCATCATCATCATCATCATCATCATCATCATCATCATCATCATCATCATCATCATCATCATCATCATCATCATCATCATCATCATCATCATCATCATCATCATCATCATCATCATCATCATCATCATCATCATCATCATCATCATCATCATCATCATCATCATCATCATCATCATCATCATCATCATCATCATCATCATCATCATCATCATCATCATCATCATCATCATCATCATCATTATTATTATTATTAATATTATTATTATTATTATTATTATTATTATTATTATTATTATTATTATTATTATTATTATTATAGAACGGAGTTAATTAACTATTAAAATGAGTGCAAGCCACACTTTGTCACTTTAAATGAAAGTCATTCGATAAGACTAGTAGGGAATAATCCCGACGTCGGACTTCTTTCTGTCGCGATATTGCCATGACTTATGGTAAATCGGCTTATGCTAAGTCGCTAAAACGACTTATAAGTCATTAAATCGACTCACTATATATATAACGACTTATAAGTCGTTATAACGACTTAGCATAAGTCGATTTAATTATAGGCCTAAGTCGTTATAACGTATAGTGCTGAGTCGATTTAACGACTTATAAGTCGTTATAACGACTTACACTAAGTCGATTTAACGACTTATAAGTCGTTATAACGAGATAAAAAATATTTTTGTCATTTCGTTTCAACGCTTCCGTAGCCTACTGATCTTGACTAAAAATATTTTAAAAATCATAATATTTCTTTAAGCACCGAAAAAGACTAAACTAGTTTTATTTCCAGGTCGTATATTGCCATGTAACCTAAACTGTCTGCATTGGGGATTCGCCTGCAGCACCGATTGTCTGCCCAAAGCTGGGCCGACGGCATCAACATGTGGCCCAATGCTGTCCTAACATTCAACCATCCTTAAGGTATACAAATACTTTGGTTGGGTTATCTCTGGATTCTTAAAAATGTTGATAAAAAATGTTTATAAAAATCTTCTAAAAATCTGAATTCTTTCGGAAAAATTGAAATTATGATCGGCGGGATACATTGCAATATACAAGACAAAAAAATGATGGCATCCCATGGAGTCCCTTTAAATCGACCGATGGCATGCTAAGTGCTAGCGAATATAAGTCATCATAACGATTTATACTAAGTCCTTTTTTACGAGATATAAGTCATTATCTGATTATATCGACTTAGTAGCGGTCTACTTTACCACAAATTTGCAAGTCGTTTTGCGATTGAATAATGTAAAAGTCGTCAAATCGATTTATACTAAGTCGATTTAAAGAGAGATATAGGCCTATATATCGTTATATCGAGATCAAATATTTTTCACATGTCATTTCAACGCAATAGCCATTGTTCATACGGGGACAGTTTATTTGTGTTGTACACACCCTGTATCACACATCTAACACCTAGCTCAGAGCTCAAGTTCAGCAAACAAACGACGTTGAATTCTCTATTGGGTTGATGTAAAAATTGTTCGTCCAACGTTGTAAATGGAAGCCGCTGGGAAGCCTGGTATGAACTCCTATAATTATACTGTAGGCCTATCGTTAGTCAGTTCTCATATCACTCAAAACAAGGATGTACGCCTAGTATCCTTGCTCATAATATTTTAGAGCCACCTAGTGAATCACTATAAGAGCCATAGACTTTAGTTTTTGTTACTTACTCTATAGTCAGCAGTACAGTAGAGTATCAGGCCGAAGAGTAGGCCCCAATGCTGCTTGGGCGATTTCTTCAGGCTGGCAAATGTGATTTAAAGGCATTTACAGAGTGGGCTAAAAAAAAACCGTCTGCTAGTCAAGACGGGTGTGTTTTTGATGAACTAGGGTGGTTGTTTGAAGAACTAATGATTATAAGATGTAACGTTAGTTGTATTTAAATATGTAAAAAGTTTTTAAAAATCGATATGTTTAAATATGTTTACAAGACAAAAAATATAAAGTATTTCATTTTTATATTAACCCAGCAGTGTTATTATTTTTATACCTCTCTCCTGTGTGTATTAAAATGCATATTATTTTGGCGGAATTGGTTTATGAATTTAATTTGTGGATTGGAATTGACAATCTTAAAAAAGAATGGTATTGGAATTGAAATTTAATGAAGGAATTGGACTGGAATTGAAAAGAAGGAATCTACCCCAACTGTGCACCCGTCTAGGCCTGTACACCGAACATCCCAATGTAGGCCTCCCAATGAGTCGTTTAACGATTAGCTTCAAGTTTTAAAAATAAAATCTCCATTCGAGGTATCAACAGACACAAAACTTATTTCGCTGTGAGATTGGGAATGTTTTTTTCCATTGCAACGTCTGGGTATGTTTTATTCGTAAGAAGACGTAAGTCCGTCAGAGACATAATACCATCATGTGCCCATTAAATGCTCCACTACTGCACCACGTTTATATTTAGAGGTTAACAAAGGCTATTTTAAGGTTCAGCTGAGTCTTTCACTTCTAATTACGGAAAAAGATATAATATTTGATGCATATCTATATATTAAAACAGTCTCCAAAGTTGGAACCCCTACTCAAAGCACACCAATGTAGTTGTTACGAACCGACAGCACCCGATTTGGCGAGCATTTTTTATATGAAACCACCTCCTTAAAATTATATTTTTAAAGGACATGGCCTCTAGGACATATCGACACGTAGCGACGAAGAATATTTAGTTGGGTCCATACGTTTTAAATAATCTAGAGCATAGTTTGGAAAGTGCCGGTATTAGGACACCAAAATAACGGCGTTTGACGGACTTTTATCACCCCTTTAGCTGAAATGTACGTATTTCCGTCATAGGTGTCCTATTTTCATCACACTAAAAATACGGGGTGTCATAAGACCGTCATCAATGTTTTTTGTCATTATAACGTTCAAATGAATTAAAAATACACGGTTATAATGCTCAATAAATGCCTATTTAAAAAAATAACGTGACACCTGCACATTTATTAAATTGTGCAATGAATATTTTTGTACACTTTTTAATGCAACTCGTCTACTTAATTACTTACTCGTCAATTTTAATAGTCCTGAGTCATATTTGAAAGGCTATTATCGTCACAGGTCATTTTTAACTTGATAAATATATATCAGAAAGTAGGCTAGAGAGATGAGATAAACCAGCTACTCAATAAACCAAATCTGAATTTTGTAACTGTTATATGAGAATGAAAAAATATGATGCCAATTATGGGGTTGAGATAAATGATGGCTAGTTTGGATGAACCAGCATGATGATTTATGATGGTAACAGAGGTACAGAAATAGAATAAAAAATATATGTCAAATCCAGGTGAAAAATATTATATAGCCAAAATTAACAATCAATGAGATATTGGGGGGGGGGGGTCACAAATTTAAATTGTATTGTGGATAAACAAAATAGAGACAAATAAGTATGATACCAAATCTATAATATATGTGAGTGACAAGTTGATAAGAAGGTGGCAAAGGTGGATATGGGGATAGCCATATATGATGACAGATCAAATTAATCAGGAGGTGACAAAGTTAGGGAGGTGGGGTAGACACATATGATGACAGATCAAATTGAAAAGGAGTTGAAAAGGGTAGAGATGTGGGATAGACACATAATGATGATAGATCAAGTTGATAAGAAGGTGACAAGGGTATATATGTGGGATAGACATATAATGACAGATCAAGTTGATAAGAAAGTGTCAAGGGTAGAGATGTGAGATTAGACACATAATGATGACAGATCATGTTGAAAAAAAGGTGGCAAGGGTAGCTATGTGGGATAGTTATATATAGTGACAGATCAATATGATCTAGTTGGTAAGAAGGTGGCAAAGATATATATCAAGTTGGTGAGGATAAGTTGGTGTAATAGACACATATGATGACATGCAGATCAAGTTAATGAGGAGGTGACAAGGCTAGAGATGTGGGATAGACACGTATGATGACAAATCACGCTGGTAAGAAGAAGGCAAAAGTAGAGATGTGGGATGAACACATATGATGACAGTTCAAGTTGATACGGAGGTGGCATAGGTAAAGAGATGTGATGGAAACATATGGTGACAGATCAAGTTGATAAGGAGGTGACAATGGTAGAGCGGTGGGGTAGAGACATGATAACAGGAGCTGGTAAGAAGGTGACAAGGGTAGAGAAGTGGTATAGAGCCCTATGATAACAGGTCAAGTTGGTAAAAAGGTGACAAGGGTAGAGAGGCGGGATATAGACATATGATAACAGGTCAAGTTGGTAAGAAGGTGGCAAGGGTAGAGAAGTGGGATAGAGACATATGATAACTGGTCAAGTTGGTCAGAAGGTGGCAAGAGTAGCGAAGTGGGATAGAGACATATGATAACAGGTCAAGTTGGTCAGAATGTGGAAAGAGTAGAGAAGTGGGATAGATACATATGATAACTGGTCAAGTTGGTCAGAGGGTGGCAAGGGTAGAGAAATGGGATAGAGACATATGATAACGCCCAAAAAGACGGCTGGACGGCTGGCTAGATGAGTCATTGCCCTGTGGTGCACCCCATCATGCAACTGCAAAGGAGAGGAGGATTACAAAAACACATCATGGCCACATGAACTCAATTATTGTTTTGCTATTAGTGTTAAACATATTATGTAGCTGTTCCCTTTCATGGTATAAAATTTCATCCATCGGTTGCTAAGATTCTTATTTCAATAAAGTTATTGTGATTTAACATTACATTGTTATTAACCTTGCATAGGCTAAACAGTCTGAAGAATGAATTTTGGTGTCCATCTTCTATCAGTGAACTGTAATGACAAAAACAATGCTAGAAATGGACTGCTGTTGTGTATTACTATCAGAAAAGTGGTATTACTCCTAATGATTCAAAATCCACCGTAATTCTTAATACAAACCATGTAATTAGCTAAAAAAAAGTGGTGTCACTTGACATTCTACTTTCAATATTTCAAATTGACGTTTTCGGTGGAATGGCGGCCATTTTGGCGGCCATCTTGAATCTGTGCACTCTAATTACAAATTAAATGCCAGAGAAAAGTGGTATTACATGACATAGATACATATGATAACTGGTCAAGTTGGTCAGAAGGTGGCAAGGGTAGAGAAGTGGGATAGAGACGTATGATAATAGGTCAAGTTGATAAGAAGGTGGCAATAGTACAGAGGTGGTATAGAGACGTATGATGACGAATCACGTTGGTAACAATGTGACAAAAGTAGAGATGTGGGATAGACACATATGATGACAGATCAAGTTGATACGGAGGTGGCATAGGTTAAGAGCTGTGATAGAAACATATGGTGACAGATCAAGTTGATAAAGAGGTGACATGGGTAAAGGGATGTGATATACACATACGATGACATGTAGATCAAGTTAATGAGGAGGTGACAAGGCTAGATATATGGGATAGACACGTATAATGACAGATGACGTTGGTTAGAAGGAGGCAACCTTAGAGATGTGGGATAGACATATAATATTATGATGACAGATCATATTGATAAGAAGGTAACAAGGGTGGAGAGGTGGGATAGACACGTATGATTACAAATCAAGTTGCTGAAGAGGTGACAATGGTACAGAGATGGGATAGACACGTATGATGGCAGGTCAAGTTGGTACAAAGGTGGCAAGGGTGGAGAGGTGGGATAGACACGTATGATAACAGGTCAAGTTGGTACGAAAGTGGCAAATGGTAGAGAAGTGGTATAAACACATACGATGACAGATCCAGATGATAATTAAGAAGGTGACAATAGTCGAGTGATTTATAAATTATTATGATGACAGATCCAGCTGATAAGAAGGTAATTAAGGAGGGTACAGATGCGATAAAGACACATGTGATCACATATCACGTTGGTAAGAAGGTGACAAGGGTAGAGATGTGAGATATTTATAGACACATAATTACTGTAACAGATGAAGTTGATAAAGAAATGACAAGGGTGGGGTAATGAGATATCAAGTTGATAGGGAGGTGACAAGGCTAGAGAGGTGGCAGAAAGACATTTGATGACAGTATGATGGATACAAAACATCAGATTCAAATGTCAGGGGCAAAACAAAGCCCTAAGGTTGAAAAAATACATTTGCGTTGAGATATAGATGGATTATAGAGAGCTTACAATACTGGGGAATAAAAGGGCGTCAAACCTGTGAAGATGGGCCAGAAACGGCAGATTTTTAGATGCTAAGGATAGCGAGATAATTTAAAGAGGTGGACTGGCTTAGGGATACATACACTGAAATAGCTGAAATGGTGAGCTAGTGATCGAACAAAAGTAGTGTACAAATATGTGAAGGTTAAATGAAGGTTGAATGGCTGGACATGGAGGTTAATTGATAGTGTTTTCTTCACTTACCAGATAGAGGGGGCTAGGCATGCCCAAGAGATTTATCACTATAGGGGGGCTATATGACCAGAGAACCGGAGACTGCGGGTGTTACTGTACTTAATGCTAAAATGACGTGTCATTTCGCTCAACTATATTATTCTCCGACCAGATAGTCTCAACAGTAAAAATGGTTAAGTAGTAAACTCTAATTGTTTCAAGTTTGGCCAAATGTTAAACCCCATTACTTAGGCCACAGTCACATAACTGAAGCGAAATTTTCATTAGAATTGCTGCTGAACGATGGTCCAAGCATATCCAGCTGGCTACTAATCATGAAGGAATATGACCAGGATATGGAACAGCTGTATAATCATAATGTTCATAGTTGATTGATCATCAGATCATAGTGAGTTAATATTTCTTAATTGGTTATCATTGGATTTGGAAAAATCGAACACAAAACAATATTTTCTAACCAATATATATATATATAAGTACGTTATATATGACTCAGCCAAGACAGAATATATATATCCTATACACGCTATTATTAACCACATTGATATCGTAGATAACATAGACCTATTATTTAGTGTTTAATGCAGAAGCGTTGGGCCAATGGGACAAATTTAAATAACGAATATAAAATGACTAGTTAAAACGAATGTGGACCATTTAAACATTAAAAATGAGAATGACCACTTAGTAAACCCTCTGTGTATGAGTGACGGATTTAAGACACCAGCATTATTCATGGTGACGGATTTATGACCCCCTGACGGATTATGGGTACCTGAACCGATGGTATTGAGGCACCGGGTGCTAAACTCCGTCGTTTTCAACCACCTTGCTTTAAACCTCTATATTGCCATTCCTTTGAAACTAATATCGGCTGTCAATGCTCTATCGGATTTTAGGAATGAGGCTGGTCACAATGATACTCCATATGTTGCGCTATTTAGCATGTCATACATAGTAGCTATTTTATCTCTGGTTTTGGTGCGGGAAACAAAATGATAGACCTTATGTTACCCTGGCAATGCCTTTCAATCTTATTTTAAGTATATACCCAGTGTTTCTTATGGCAATGCCAGTTAACATGATTTTAGTTATATATGTCATACTATGTATATTGTCATATGATTTTAACAAATTAACAATGTTGTATATACATGTACATATCTCTATTTCTATGACAAATAAGTCTGGATTGACTTTCTTTCTGTCAATAAAATATCTGTCTGTCTGTCTGCTAGCTCCATCTGGTGAGAAACTACACAACGTCCAATAACAAAGTGTACGAAATGTGACGGTACTACGTCTTCTTACGTGTAGTTCGTGATTGAAAATGGCATGAATAAAAACTATGTAAAAGAAGCAGCATTATTCGGTATGTGCCTCTCCATAATATAAATTTGGATGTTTTTACGTGTGAGTGTCATGTCTTGCACGAATGGCATAAAATCATAATAAAAATAACTAATGTCCTTCATTATTATTGTTATAATGTCATTTTTTTATCTGGAACAATCTATCAGTAGCCATGGATTTGCTAGCTAATATATTGTACATTCATGAGATTAGGGGCCTACCATATAATTTTTAGCATTTTCATTTTATTTTCCTACATACTCCACTAACATATGCATTAACACTTAAAGCACTATACAATTTAAATTTTTCACCCACTTGAAGTTGTGTCTCGCTACCGCGACCCACACCTTCAAGTAGGTGAAAATGACTCATATATTTGTTTAATTTGACATCAAACATTTGCAAATATTGACATTTAAACACACATCTTATTTCAACCTGTTAATAAAACAGATTAAAAACGATTATAGCCATGCTTAGCGCGTAAAGGGTTAATTTCAAGTGAATTATACTATCCATCACAGATACTTATCAGTATGGATTAACCCTTGTGCTGCTGGAGCCTCACATATTAATCCTTGAAGCGCTAAGCACGACTATAGTTGTTTAAAACCGATTTTATTATCAGGTTAAATCACAGTGCTGGGAATGAAATGAGTGTTTAAACATCAAGATTTTCAAATGTTTGGTCTCAAATTAAACGAATAAGAGTATTTTCACCACCTTGAAGTTGTGGGTCACGGTAGCGAGACACAACTTCAAGTGGATGACAATTTCAATCAGATACCTTAGCGAGAAGGGTTAAACCAAATAATATACCACTGAAATTGATAAATCATTTTGTGGCAGCTGTTCAATTAATCAAATAATTCAAATTGAGAGGTGTCTGTATCTCATAAATCTCGATCGTCATTGAAAGCTGGAAATAGCGTCGGTAATGTCAGCTTTTAATGGATGAAAAATAGAAACAAACATTTCAGCAGCACACGGGTTAATATTAAGACTACGTCGCAGACGGTGGACCAACATTGCACTAGCGTGAAGGATCAATGTCTCGTATGGGAAATGTTAAATCCCCGATCTGACGGTCAAAATTTAATTCCCTGACGCGTCGTTTTGGATCACTTCACAGCTATAAGCCTACTACCAAGCAAAGCCAAAAGGCAATATCTGCTTACTTGAAAAGTAAGCAAATACTGCCTTTTGTCTCTGCATTGCGATATAATAACTCTCACAAAAAGGTGAGACGCTGATCCAATGCTGATTTAATTCTGTCCCGCCGTATGCGACGCCGGCCAACATTACCCCAACACTGGGTCAACATCCCGCGCTTGCTAAAAGGTCCCTAATCAACGTGTCTGTACACACGGTTGATACCTGTTCTGAGCCAGATAAGTATGTAAGCCGTCTCATTAGGAATAACTGTTTTTTTTAATCCGATCAATAAGTACCGTTGTCACCACTATGCTTAGGCTACATACCTTATTTTGAAAACAAGTAATTTAATTGCAAAGTAGAATAAATGCACACACGGTTTGGCCTGCTCTGATCGAGCTATGATATACTGTAAGCCTCTTGATCAGGAACCACCATTTTAAATCCGATTAGTAAGTGTGGTTGTTACCACGTTATGCACTGCAGGGCAAGCATAGGGGCCTATAGGCCTATATCACATTTTGAATAAAAGTAATTTAATTACAATTCATCACAACGTGGGCCCTACCCAGCAAACACTAAACATTCACCCAATGTTGCTTTACTTCTGATCCACCGTGTACGACGCTGGCCCAACATTAAAACAACCTGGGGTAAACAGTGGTGAACCACTCATGCTAGCTGGCTACATTCAGCATGAGCTTCCCTTTGATATTTTAGATTCGACAACGCCTTATTGATTATCTGTGTGTTGTTGCTCTGAACATAACGTTGTTATGTAATCTAAACATAACGTTGTTATGTAATCTATCGACAAGTAACACTATCCCAGTAACACAAAACATTTGTATAACATTTATACAACGTCGGCCCAACGTCTTCGCCGTCGGTCCAACATTGTATTAATGTTATACAAATGTTGCGTGTTTACTGGAATATGCCTGTGGATGTAGGCCTACATCAGTGATATAATAATGAGTCGTGATCAAACGCACGTATATCGATCAAGGCTGTAGGGATATTCATGCAACACGAGACAGTGAGATATTTGGGGTTCAATATTGGGCCAGCGTCGTAGACGGTGGACCAACATTGAAACAACAATATATGGCACATTGTCTCGTGTTTGCTGGGTATTGGCCGACACTCCACACACGTCGCTGAATTGGATTTTATCTGCTTATACCTGCGCTTTCTAGTTGTCATAAATGACAACCAGAAAGTGCAGGTAGGGCCTATATCCTATATGCGAGCTTTCGCATAGAATATCGTGATATAATTCATTATTTATTCAACTAACCGAGAAGACGTCCCAGCAAACACCAGACATTGAACCATACAGGCCTATTTGTTAAACGAAAAAAATATTCCTCATTTCACAATAAAAATACATTTCCATCCCCAGTGAACACAGAAAGTATGAATATGGTCGTATCTTTGTGAATTTAAATAGTTAAAAAAACTTTAACTTTAGAAGTTATTATTATTTCAAAGTTACTTTTGCCGGTTTTTGACCACCACGATCCCCTCGGTGTTACGGTGAACGGCATATATGGGAATGTAGTCTATGTTATTGTTATGAATAGCATAGACAGACAGATTCTTTATTTCACCAATATATAAATACAATATGGTGAGGGAGACTCCTTTTAAGACATAAACACATGTCGCTATAAAAGGAGCCACCCTTCAACAATTACAAACAATGACATATGTTATATAGAAAATATACATATCGGCCGGTGATGTGAGTAAAATAGGCATAATAGGCCCAAACGTTACTGGCCATTTGATTTTTTTTTACTGTTGACATACATACATGTAGGGCTTAGGCCTAATGTAGGCCCCTATGTCTATTTTTTTATCAATGTATCTGTTTGATACTAATTAAGTAGGCCCATATCAGTAAATAATTGTTTGTATCTATTGGGGCGGGGGTGGTATTATGCTGCGTGCAGGGTGTACTTCCCTACAACTGAAGTCTCTACAGGATGGGGTGGTATGGGCCCACAATCCGTTATTGCAACGAGACAATGTTATTTCACATTCTATTACAAAATTATATAGGCTACCTTTTCATTGTGAATCAGAACTGGAAAATGTCTATGTCGTGTTTGGAGCGATATTTAAACGACATAGGTCTAACTGTGCATAGTCTAATTACGTGATAAGGTAACGTTATTAGAAGTTTATGTGAATATCCAGAGGTCTATAATTTTAAAATCATAGTTATTCAATCATACAGGCTGCTAAGCAGTGACACAAGTCACAAGTGTGTTAGTGGGTTAGTAAGCATATAAAGACGGACAGACAGACAGCTAGACAGACACGTGTTTTATTGACATAATTATTAAGGTTGTAGCCTATGCCAGGGTGCATACCAAGCAGAATCGAAGTTGATCCGACTATCACTATGTTTACATAGGCCCAATACAGGGTAGTCCACCCCCTCCCCAACCCCCAGTGGTGAAACATTGTAATTTCATGAGAAAGTGTCGGTTCAGTCTGTAGGCCTATGCCTGCATAGACTACTTCTTGATACTTTTAGCCTAGTTATTCAAATGTACCGGTAATTTTAGTTGGATGATTTTCTCAAGCCGTCAAGAGTGATCAATTGGATTAGGCCTAACGGATCACCTGTCAGTGAGAGTGAAATGGTTGCTAATGGATACGCGCCGCTGAGTGCACGTGCACAGACAAATGCAAACTTGTCCATCAGCACTGACCAGCTGACAGCAGTGAACTTTGACCCCGAACACTTACCATTATAATCATTTAATACTGGTCGGGTCGTGTCACAAGGTCCACACAGGCTATGCAAAATAACTTGGCTGTACATTGGGACTCATGGCATAAATATTATCCAGCAAATGTGGTATTGATTGTTCGAGATATATAGATTTATAACGTTTCTGTGTTCTGTGCCAAGGAATAGTTTACAGAGCTCTGCAGGAAATAATTGATTTGTTTGTTGACATACCGCGCACGTGCTTGTGCTTATTTTGATCACGTGGGCGATCTTCCCAGGCTGCATCGCGATCACATAGTTGTCTGTGAAAATGGCAGGAGAAACGACAGACAGTTCTATTCCAAATTATGATTCGAAAAACGACACAGAAGCAAAGGTTAAAATAATATGTTTAGGAGACAGTGCTGTAGGTAAATCAAAGTAAGTATTTTTGTTGTTTTTTGCTGTTTTATGATATTGCTGAGTAATAGAAATTTCTAATTTACAGCAAACCGACCGGCGACGTCTTTGAGACTGAGAGTGAGACTGAGTCCCTAAAAAATTCAGTTTTTAGACCTATACTATAGCCTATAGGGCCTAGTCTGTTTCACCAGAACCTGGGAGTAGCCTTTTTTTAATTTGCTCGGTCGATCTTTAAAATTATTAAACAATTTTTTTTCTCGGATGATATTTTCATGTTCCCCTAACATCCCTGAAAATTTGGTGCAATTTTGTTGTGTATTTTGGAAGTTAGACCATTTGGCATGTAATAGGATTCTTGTTTCACGGCAATGGTGTTAAAGAGAGCTGTAATTTTGAAAATTTATTACATGCCAAATAGTCTAACTTCGCTAATACACAAAAAAATTCAACCAAATTTCCAGGAATGTTGGGGGAGGATGAAAAAATAATCTGAGAAAAAATTTGTACAAAAATTTTAAAGAGCGACCGAGCAAATTGGAAAAAGGCTACTCCCAGGTTCTGGTGAAACAGACTGTAGTCTATCTCAACTTGCATGACTTGAGACCTGGAGAATGAAATAGGCTAGATTCTAACGTTAGTCCTACAAATTTTATACAAACTGAAATTTTGAAAGCCCTGGCTTTGCCTTTGTAGCGGTGCACCCCTCCACTGTTACTGTTAGACTACTGGTCACTGCATGCACTGGTCACTGACACTGAGTGACTGTGTCTGAGTCTCTGACGCTGACCCAGTCACAGACTGAGACTGAGAGTGATTTGGGAACAAACTGAACAAAATTACAAATTTGGCAATTAAAAGAGGGAGGGAAATACCTTGAGCTTGACTCGAGGCTTGATCACAATTTACAACTAGTAGCTGTAGACTGTTTATTTAGATCTAGGGCCTACCACATTGATCACAATTCAGTTAGTTATTTACCCCATTTCACGATCACAGATATTTCCTGATCACTGATTTTCTGGCCTATCCACTGCCTACCGATTTTATAAGCCTATCCTACCGCATTTCATATTATTGGCTCATAAAATAATAACACCTGTAAATCTACCCTGGGCAGCTACTAGAAAAACAAAAAAACTACCTAAAATAAATGGTGAAACTGTGGCTAGAATGCAAGAAATGGCACATAGAGCACATGAATTAAAACAAGAAATTGAAAGGCATGCCCCCAGACCCCCCTAGCAGGCCGATCACACCTTTAGCGCACCCGGGGGCCTGCATCCTGTGAACCAGGTCAAAACCTAATGATTTTTCAATTCAAAAGGTTGGCAAGTATGAATTCGTGCAATCACAGTTATCTGAGAAAAATCATATCTGATCACACTTCACAGGTGTATTTAGGGATCAAATGACAAATCACACTCACAGTAGGCCCCCAACAGGTAATTGCCCAAATCACAGATCACAGCTAATTACAAGCCCCAATAACGAAGCATGGTTAAAAAAAAGCCTGAATAACGGATAACGGAATAGGAGGACCTACTCTTTTTCCAGGGGTCTGTCAATTTTGATGTGAATATATATTATCCCGCAACTCACGTTTATTTAGGCTGTACCATTACACTGACACTGTACTCGTCATTGGGAGAGCTCTCTAGTTCCACCATTAACACTAATCAGAGACAGAGAGAGATGTGCAATAGTCAATACTGAATAGGTGCAATCTGCCTCTGATTAGAGTTGATGGCAAAACTAAGACACATGAGTAAATTTGTCAAAAGTAGCATAAAAATATATAAAAAAATGTAAGAATCTCAGACTGCCAATAAAAACCCCACAGGGTCTCTACTCTCACACACAACGAAAACATGTGTAAAACTGTTGAAAACAAGCAAGAACAGAGTGAAACAGACTTAAGCCTGCAAGTCTGAAAAAGTCCTATAATATGATCATTGATGATGATGATGATGTCAATAAGAGTAGCCAGTAACTGAGTTACCAGGAGGGGTAAGCCCAGCAGACATGAAAACACAAGGGGACCTTCAGTGTTGTCATTTTTTTTTAACTTCAAATTTACCCCTTCTTCAAATTTTATTTTAACCAGAACTTTGGGCATTGTGGTTGACTCTGGTGAGTGATCAGTCGCTTAATATTTTTAGGAGAGATTTTTCACTTGCCTCAGGCCTACTGACTGGGGGGGGAAATTGCACAGCTTTATTAAACAATTATTTACAAACATGTTTGCCAGATTTTTAGTGGAGGATTGCTCAAAATAAGACCTAGCTTTTCGCTGATTACGATTTTCAAGTTTTGCTTGCAAGTCCTAATTTCTAGTCATTTAACATGGATTCACATTAACTAATGAAAATTAATTTCACTTATTTATCAATCAAAAAAATGTTGTGTTTTTGTTTCAGATTGGTTGAGAGGTTTCTGATGGACGGATAGTATCCTTTACCTTCATGACTCTATTTTTGCCTCTATTTTTTTTAATATAGTGATCATTGTTATCATTCAATATATATGACTTCAGGACTATATATCAGCTGCAGTTTGGTGAGGCATAAAAAATTGCACACCATAACCTATTTTATTGCTAAAACATATGAAAGAATAATAACATCTGCAGTAAAATAAAAAATATTGTGTATGTTTAAGAATTTAATTAGTTTCAATTCCAATTTCGCAGTAATAAAAATATCCTACCTGCAGATCTCACTCGGCCATATTTTTTTAGCCAATTACAAGAAACAATTAGTTTAATCATTATCACATTGCATTTTGCACACTGGAATGGTTTTTTGATGGAGAAAGCGATTGACCATAATGCTTCCTGGTTTGCTATACAGTAAAACCTGCTATGAGCAGTCACTCTTATGAGCAGCCAACCTTCTATGGGAGGTCACTTGGCCATTCCTAAAAATGACATTTCCTATACAAATCAACCTCATATGAGCAGCCACCTGCCTTATAAGGCCACTTTACCCGTGTCACAAGGGTGGCTGCTCATAGCAGGTTCTACTGTATGATGAGTGTGTCAATCAATAAACACAATTAATTCTGTTGGTCTAGAAAATATTCTGTTAGTCTAGAAAATTGTTTTATTTTGTTTGTTGCTTTTATTTTGAAATATATACATCATGCTTTTAAAATTTTAAAATACCTCTTCATGATTGAGATTTGCCTTGACGTATTAACAGTCAACCACAACAGCTCTCGACTTATGCTCTGACTTTATTTAAATATAAGACAGAAGTGAATGATGAGACAGTTCAAGTTGGTGAGTTTTTTGTTGATGTCATATTATTGGAAAATTTTGCTTAATATTCAATTGAAAACCATTTGTTGCTTTTATTCCTGTATTGGTCAAATAGAAGTTTGATTATTCATGAATGCCAGTGAATTAATAACCTTTTAGCACCCATGAGAGACATATTACTTGTCATTTGTATACATCTTGAGATCTGTGTACAGACATGTGTATGTTCCCTCATTGGTAATATCTGTGCAGTATTTCCATGTTGGCTGAGTGCTGGGTCAACGTTGAACCCATTGGCCGACACCAATGGAAGGGTGGTGGTTAATCCTCACCATTTGCCCTCCCAGGAACAACAAAGTTCTGCGATGCAAAATTTGAAGTTCAATTGAATAAGAATCTCCTAATTTGATGTTAGAATACTTAAATGCATGCATTGGTTTCTCATACCTATTGACAAAATTGACATACATGTCAAATAAATTATACATGTAAAATTTGTTTTAACTTTTGTTCTAGTGATTTTTAAATTTGTTGGAGACAGTTATGTGTATAATATTAGATTTTTTGTTTAAAAGCTACACTGATTTATTCAAATTATTTACTGATACAGGGATCGGGAAAATTAAAAAATATTTATCTTACCCCTTGGGCTGCTACATCCTTATATATTTCAGGGTTTCCGCCAGGGGGGGTCCGGGAAGACCCGGGCCCCCGACTCAGCACCACAGGGGGAATATCCCCCCCCCTTGTTAGCAAAGAAAATGAAAATATATTCCACATCTTGGTGTCATTTCAGTTTTAAATATAGGCCATTTTAAGCATTTAAATTTAAAACTCTGAATTGTTTTTCCTGGGGTAGTACCCCGAGACCCCCCACTCCTTTTGGACCCCCCCACTCAAACCCAGCATACAAAGATCAATATAAATTTTATATATCACCTATTTTTTCAGAATTATATAAAAAAATTCTCATTTGAAGCTTTCATCAAACAAGCTGGAAATTGTGTAGGCAGTTCTGGCTTCCAATAGATGAAAAATCGAAGCAAACAATTGAGCGGCACAAGGCCTAATTATCTAGATTATAACAACATGTGTCATGACACACATGATGGTGACTATAAAATTATGATCACTCAGCAGGACAAACCTTATTTCTTAGCACATTCTTTTATGCTATGTTATGATTGTTGCTTTCTAGATTTCTGGGACACAGCAGGGCAAGAAAGGTTCAACAGTATGCACCCGTCTTATTATCATCAAGCACATGCCTGTATCCTAGTAAGTCAATAAATTAATGGGGGTAACTGAATTGAACTTAGCAACTTTAACCTAACCAGACTTTGTCTGAAATTTGTGAGTTAATAATTAAGGGGGTTACTGTAAAGAATGACTTTTTTTTCAATTGATATTCTAATTTAGCGAGATACATGTAGCTTGCTAATAGTACTCACTGGCTTCATGGAGTTTTTACCTTTCAACATATAGATTCCCCCTACCTATTTCATGTAATGAAAAACAAAGATACTCAAGATATCCTCAGTTTTTCATTTCAGATATTTCCTACCATTTTTAATGCAATTTTGATAATACACATTTCCTGAATTTCAGGTATTCGATGTTAGCCGGAAAATCACATATAAAAATCTTCCACAGTGGTTTCAAGAGCTGAGAGAATATAGACCTGAAATTCCTTGTTTATGTGCAGCCAACAAAATAGATGGTAAACATTTGACTGAAGACGATATCATTTGATGCAAAATCTATAGTATTTGTATTTAAAAATATATACAATATTTAACTGTTACATGCTTCCCTATCCTATATATATTATGTTTTCTTAATGCTAAATTGCTAAATAGTGCAACCCACAACTTAATGTAGGTAAAAATTCCTTACATACATACAATTAGAATCAAAACATATATACCGGTATGCCAATAAAGCAAATTTACTGCTCATTTCTCCTTCAAATTTCCTTGTTTGAAGGAGAAATTATAGAAGCCCGAAAAATGGCTGTAAATAAACATGGCTATTGTACTTCAACCCTTATCCTGCTGATAACGACTATTGTCGTTTTAAATCTGTTTTATTAGTTGACTGTTATTGGGAATGAAATGTTTGTCTAAACATCATGATTTGCAAATATTTGTGCTCAAGTTAATCAAATATGAGTAATTTTCAGCCACTTGAAGTTGTGGGTCGCGGTAGCGAGACACAACTTCAAGTGGGTGAAAATTTAAAGAAATTAACTTAGCAGGATAAAAGTTAAGTGTTAAAATGTGACACTTTTCTTGGACTCAAATTTAAATGTCACTTGTTGTCTTTAAACCTTTGAGCACTGATCACAATTATTGTTATTCTTAAACCTTTTTATTGTTAAGGTGAAATATGTCTCGGCAAGACCTAATGTAAATATGAATTAGTTTAGTAAGTTTCTAAAAGGTCAATTTTACTACTTCAACCTAGGCTAGATCACACAATCTGAGAATATGATATGAGTTGTATTCACGTTGTTTCAGTCGATTATGGAATTACGAAAAAGAACTTCAACTTTCCGAAAAAACATTCTATGCCTTTCTACTTCGTGTCAGCTTCAGATGGAACTAATGTGGTCAAGGTAATCCTGATAATATATTATAATTTATTAATATATAATATATATATAAAAAAAATATTTGAATTAAGCCATAGACATCACTGAAGTCAACTATGGTAACATCCCAGTGTTTTTATTAGCACTTGTTTTTAAGCCAGTAAAATATGCCTTAAAGTTAAATTTTGAAATGCTTATTTCTGATGTGACTTAATTTTCACAATATATGTTTACTGATACTACTTTCAAGTTGGATATGTGCTTTCATTTTCTCTCTGATTTCCTTCTTATAAAACCTGGATAATAAATTATTTACTTAGTGAACATTCACAAAAAATCTCTTTTGCTAAGCTGATTTTAATATTTTTGAAATACTGGACTCTTTAACTGTTGTATTACTACGTTGTTAATAATAAGCAAATGGGGATACTGTACTTTTATAAACTATAAAAAGTTATTTCTTCCTGTCACTGAAAAAAAATTGTGTTGATGATTTGTTAACAGCTGTTTCGAGACGCCATTAAAGCAGCAGTGGCATACAGTAATAACTCTACAGATTTCATGGATGAGGTTATGAAAGAATTAAATGTAAGTATCTCGTGTTCTATTTTATATTTTGATTAAGGTCATGACTACTTCTTCTGATAAAAGTATTGCTGATTACAATACAACAGTAGCACTTGATAGTTTTTTTGTAAGTGGGTTTTCGTGCGATCAAATTATCACTGAATTCTTTCTAATTGTATTGAGACTGTAAGCAGTTATTTGTCTGTCAGCTTATATAAATGTCTAAATATTTTATATGCATCTCAAATTTAAAAAATAAGCACAGGTAGCACATTTCTATCTGCTGTTATTATGGCAACAGTAGTGGAAGCAGCCCTGTTCTAGTTACATGTATATACATGCATATGTATCTTTGTCCCAAAATTGTACTAGATTATGCAGTTATGTTTTTAAGTAGCAGTATTAATTATAAGGTAAATCTTTAAATAATTCAATTCAATAACATATACACATAAGTTGTGTTTAAATCACGTTCGACATACATGTTTCTTGACCTAATTTGAAGTATCTTGATGTGCGTTTTTGTTACAGAATTTTGACTTGAACTCAGACACTGACAGTGCGTCAGGGAATGAAGAGAAGAAGAAAAGCTAGGGCCAACCTGGCAATGACTTGTTTAGGATAATTTATATTTTTATATGCATATTTGTATATAATCATAACTAGTGAATGAATAGGGAACAAGTTTAGAAATGCCTGTCCAATGGTGGCTCTTCTAGAACTCCAGATTTCCACAAGCTGTGCGTCACAACTGAAGATGAGGCTTGTTTGGATTACCACTTGCTGCAGAGTCGCTGACTCTTCACGCCTGTCATTCACCGAAGCTGTTGTTATACAGCAGTTTGTGCCTGTGATATCTACTGATTATGTGACTTAACTGAACCGATTCTACAGCTGCTGGTCCCCTAGTGTCTACTTGTGCTCCATCACCATACATCCCATGTTCACAACAAACAACTGCAGTTAACTGTTGTCCTGCTAGGCCCATACACCTTCAAGTATAGAATCATTAGAATCAGGGGCCGAAATAAGTTGTTTCTGTTTGTCCAGGACAACCTGTACTGTGACCGGACAACCGTATTTAATCAACAGGTTATCCGATGGACAATATGATTTAAAAGTAGATTAGATATTTTAAGCGTGTGAGCAATATATATTTTTTGTATTCACGAGACCGTGATGTGGACTAATCTACATAAGGTGCTTCAATTATATTGAATTACAGTATTTTCTCCAATATTACAGTTTTAAAATCTACTTTTATTCAGGTTCCATGAGACAACCTGTTTAAAATTCTTATTTCGGTCCATAGTAATATCACCAAATTTGACAAAATAGTTTTTTTTTGTAGATACTATACTTAGTTCATCCAATAATGCAATCTTAGTCTATTTTTCATAACTAAATGTTTCACTTGAAGCTGGAAATTGCATTAGCGATTCCAGCTACGAATGAATGAAAAATAATAGCAAACAATGTAGCTGTTGTACTGCTAGACCTGTTTATCCATTTTTACAGGCTTGTTGCAAAGAATGAAAAATGTCTCTGAAATTTAGCGAGATAAGGGCTGATTATGTATGATTCTTAGAATGCAGAGACGACTCGATCACAGAACAGAAATTGAAGTTTCAAATAATTACTTCTTTTCCTGGATACATGCTGTATCATCAAGCTCTGAATCACACGTGATTGATGTTTTAATGTTATTACAAACCCTAGTTTACAGTAGTCTTCAAATTCCTCGCACTATTTTCTGCTGACAGGTCAACTGCTGCATCTGATGTATGTAATCCTGCTCAATCTAGACCAATGTGTACACATTTTGTAGCCAGTGATTAAATTGTAGCATAGGGCACTGAACAATTGTGATATCCCAGGAACCTTGAGACATAGACCCAATGCTGTTTTATTATTGTTCCATCATCTGTGTCTCTGGCTAACGATGAGCCCAACATAGGGTGACTGTCTCACATTTGCTAGGAATACATTCCACTATATTTATCCTGAGAATATTGTGCTGTTTGGCTTGTCATTATAATATAGACTGAGTTTGACACTGTATCTGTGTTCAGGAGACCATCCCACTGGGAATTTCGGAATAATCTTTTCTCAACTTGATTTGTATCAGAATAGTTAAGACTGATAAAATTTTAAATGAAAAAGAGTGAAACATAATAATAAGATTATTCATTTTTCGGCCGGGCCAGGGCATTATAGAATTTTGTAAATGTCTACTTCCAGCTGGTGCCCGGTTACTGAACAAGACATTCCAGGGTGGCATGCCATTTTTAAAGCCTTGATGTCAGCCATCCTGGAGCCTAAATGGTCGATTGCACCACATGTTGAGCATATCGTCGGTCACAGGCGAAACAATCCTAATACCAAAATGGTAGTCTTGAAAAAATTGCTTTTGAAGTTTTAAACCATGCTGATAAATCATAACTTCAACATAAAAAAGTTGAAGTTGGCACATAATAAAACTTGTTTTTTTATGCCAAATTTAATTGTTTTATGTTGAAGTATCGATTCATCATAATTGTTTAAAACTTCAAATGCAGCTTACTGAAATCTACAATTTTGGATTGTTTCGCCTGTGACCGGCGATATGTACATAGCAATATCTGAGATGGAAAATACAATATCTGGATGGAAAATATCCTGCTGTGAAAAGCAAATGTTATTAAGGACCACCTTTATTGTGAGGTGTTGATAGTGAATGGTCTTTCACAACAGGTTAAACTATACATGTACCAACCCTTGGAGTTAGAAGGGGCTAAACTGCTACTTTACAAAAAGGCAGTTTAGCACCTTCTAACTCCAAGGAGACGACATCAAGGCTCGAAATTGGACTAGAACTGGCTAAAAAATCAACAAGTCCTTCCCAAAGATGTCACTTGTCCTTCCTAATAAATGTCAAGCAGGGCACTCGTCTGGTAGGACAAGCTCAGTGAAACTGAACTCGTCCTTCCTAAATTGTTGGTTGTCTCGGCTCCAGACATGCACGATACAGAAAATAATGCTTTCAATTGAGCACATCGACCCATAAAGGCATCATATTCTAGCAAGTCTATACGATAGAAGGACATGGACACGGTTGTAGTTGTATATTTCAAGGAAATTGCAAGTCTGTAGAATAGTCCTATGTTGTTGTGTTTTTTGCTAGCTGTGTTAAAAATCCGTTTTGTACACCACATTCAACTGTAACGTGTTTCTGATGAGGTGAATCAATTCTGATCAAGCTCGGTGATTGTTGTGTTTTCATTGCATGTCACATTCATATCCAATTTCACTATGAAAAATGTGCCAAATTAGTCACTTATAACATACCAATATAATATTCCTAATTGTGCTTCAAAGTGATATCAAACGCTACTTCTACTTTTGAATTGTCATACTTTATTTTCTGTTATACGTCTGGTTAATGTAACAGAGGTTTGTAGTTAGATGCCTTAATATTGTACTGCGGCAGTGTGTCACTGTAAAATATTATGTACACAATAAGTCTAGTAAACATGTGATATTGATCCCGCGCTGGTTGTCCCCTCTACCTGCTGGATAATATTTTCAATAAATGAATTTTCATGAAAAAATGATGCAGCTGATCAATATGAGGCTTTTTTGTTGTGATATTTTATACTCATATTTGATAAAATTGCCCTAATTTTTAGTCACTGTGAGGTGGGAATTTAGGTAACCCTTCGCAACTCACAGTGAATGAAAATATGTTAAATTTCCCGGGTAGGTAGATGGTAAATGTTGATCCATTGTCTGCGACACTGGCCCAAGATTAAACCATCATTGGGTCAATTTCTCATGTTTCCTCGGTGAAAGGAGAGCAGTGTATGTTGCTGAATGTTCACAATGAGTGGTCTTATAATGAGTTAGTATTATTATATAACCCCAGATTAGTACAGTATTACGGAGGGGCGACACAGGTCAACAATTCAAAAACCGGTACTTGAACTATGTGACAGTAGACAATTATATTCTGAAGACACTCTATAAATACATTGTATCAATCAAAGAAACATTGGTTTTATTTACTAACCTACATGGAATTTTTGGGAAGCTTCTGTGGCTAGTCAATGTAAACTTCGGGATCTCTGTTCAAATCCTGTACTTGGGAGGTGGTATTGTTTATTACTTCCTCTATTTTGGCCCGGCATAGCCTGATGTTCAATCAGCTGTTAATGTCCATACGTTCAATCTAAAACTTGCAGATACATAACTTTCACTGTTTTAATTATTCAACAGTGTTTAACTCTCAGTGTTTAAAGCATTAATGTACATGTATGTATACTAAATTCATCCTAAATATACTGTACAAAGAGGACTATAATTTATCGAGTCTGAAAAGCTAAGAGGAGAACGCTGTCCAATAGAATAAACCCAGTCAACACGATACATTAATTTAATCTTGGTTTAATGTTGGACCAGCGTTTCAGATGGTAGGCCACCTTTTTGCCAATATTCGTTCAATGTATCCTGTTTTAAGGTTATGCCCCAACGGACATGTTTTTGTACTTAAAATAATCAGCTGCCCGGTTCAGGCAGAGCCCTGGTGTTTGCTGGAAATGATTTTAATAAATTGATATTGGTCTCACTGTTTCCGTAAGCACACTTTCTAAACCCAGTTCACCGGTGTGGAATAATTATCCATGGTGTTTCTGATTCATGAGTCTTATGATGGTCAATTTTCTTCACCGCTCAAAGTAGACTTATTTCATTATCACAGACAGCTGATTCATCCTACATTCCATGTAGTCACGTAGAGATTTTACACCTAATGTTATTTTAAGTTCATGTATTATAGCCTACTGTAGGGAGCTTCCCTGTGTGGAAAAACTTGACCGTTTATTCTCAATTCAAACATGTTTGTCTGTATATTAAATGTGTCTAAATTAAGTTTAGTTGCAAATTTGTCACACTGACTTAAAATTGAGTATGTGTTAAACTTTTAGTTGTTGAATACTGCAATTAAGCTCAATAGTTGCATTCCGTTGTAAAACTAACAACAGTATTGTGTCCATATTATGACTTGAGAACTATTTTAACTTAATCAAACAGTAGCCGTCCATTCTTGTATCCACAATTACTGTCCATCATAATAGATCTGCTAATTATTTAGCAGCAGAAAAAATGTATTGTAGAAACCACTTTTGTTTATCATCATTTCTTGCACTTGATATTTCACTTTGACCAGCCTTTAACCCTTATCCTGCTGGACCCGTGTATATCCAGTACTAAGCGTGTTTCACAGAAAATAAAATGTCACTGGTTGCAAAATGGTTACTCAGATACTACATGTACTCAGTTAATCAAATCATTCAATTGGCCAGACACCTAATTTTCATAAATTAACATTTTTTTGTCATTTCAAGCTGAAATTGCATTTTTGCCATTCCAGCTTGAAATTAAAAAAAAATAGAAACGGACAATGCAGCAGAACAATGGTAATATAATTTTTTAATATTACTAGTACCATACATGTGATTAAATAACCACTGACACATTGCAAAATTACAGTACAGTTAATAAATCATATCCAACTTGAACCCATGAGCTTTGTATAGTAACTGACAATGACACTGTATTCAAGTATCATCACTCTGCAAGTTAGTCATTTTCATAAATAATATGTTATAAGGAAATTTTATAAGAGCCCCCAGCCACTAAAGCAAAACATTTACCAGTTAAAATTGAAGTAAGGACAAGATTTAAATTCAGACATGCATGTCCAAAATAAGAAATACAGGAATAATTGATAAACATGGTTTTCGGGACACTTGCTACGTTGCCCCAGCAACCCAAAATTTAAAAGACTTGCTAAATTCTAGTCTATCAACATGTTCACATATTATGGATATATTAAGGAGCCAAAATACAATTTCGGCTTTAGGATGATTTATGGCCTGATTGTGTCGCATTAATCCAATACTCCAATATTGGAGATTTTTTATAAAATAAATATAAATATTTTTTGTTATTTGAAGCTGGAAATTGGTTGGCAATTCCAGATTTTAATAAATGAAACATAGAAACATACAATTCAGCAGTACAAGGGTTAATGAAATATAAAATGTTAGTCTTTCACACTAAGGAAATTCTCTGCTTTCATTTGATATTTTTATAAAGACATTTTTTTTTACCTTGAGATGGGAATTGTGACTGCAATTCATATCTCAATGTCAGTGGAAATGAAAGTGAATAACTGGGTGCTTAGAAGGTTAACCCTTTGCTGCTGATCACGACAATAGTTGTTTTTAATCAGTTTTATAGCCGATTAAACCACTGTTATTGGGAATGAAATAACTGTTTAAACATAAAGATTTGTTGATATTTGGGCTCAAATTAAACAAAGTTCTATGAATAATTTTCAGCCACTTGAGGTTGTGTCTCATACTTGAGGTTGTGTATCGCGGTAACGAGACACAACCTCAATTCCTCAAATGGCTGAAAATTTAAATAGATTAACTTAGCAGGAGAAGGGTTACAGGGTTGTCAGATGATGTATGTCTATGCACAGTCTCCCGACATGAGTTCTGCTGATAATGATAATTTCGAATTTTTTACTTTTGAGCACATAGGTAACGCAAATGGTGTATTTGTGTACAATGGGACACGTTGATGTAGAATGTTTGTTCACGCTGTTATTGTTGATTCAGTTATAAAAAATGTGTAATTTTTTATTGATTTTAATTTTTATGTTTGCTGATCACCTTCACTTTGATGTATCATATATGATGAATGAATGCTGCTGTGTAAAGTCTAAATAAGATCTTTAAAATTAAGAAACAACTTTAAAACTATCTATAAGAAAAAAAACATTTAAAAATGTGGTTGGTTCAGTGTTTCACCTAAAACTAAATTCCAGTTGATTTTTCGCCAGCAAACAAAAATCACTATTGTTTGAATAATAACCCTTCACCTGTTAGGGTCGCATATGTGTGCACAACAAAAAATAACATCTATTTACCGATAAATTTAAATACAACGAATGCAATTACATGTAGTTCTTTTTTATATCAACTCAATTCTGCTTTGGCTACTTTGTAGCCATAACTGAATTGAGTTGAGATCAAAAGAAGTAGGACTATTGTGTATTACCGGGACTTTTTTAAACACCTTTTTAGTGTGTAACACTTTTTGAGATTTATTGTTGCATTACCCAAGTTTTGTAGATTTTGTTTGTACCAGCTTTTAAATTAAGGCCAGGAAATCCATATATTATAAAATAAAACAAAATTTGAAAACTATTATCATTTTGAATTTCATAAAATGTGTTCATTACATTGAGTTTGAAAAACTATCAATCTTTAGCAAATCAATGAAATTTTAGTGTGATTAACCCTCACAGCACGGGGATCGACTTTAGTTGTCAGAATCTGACGTCTGTAGACGTCAGATTCTGACGACTAAAGTCGATCCCCGCACTGTGAGAGTGAAAAATATTTGTAATGGCCGTTATTCAAATGAATTGGAAAGAGCTGACTAAGACATTTATGATGATTTCAAATTGAAAAATACCCTTTGGCCTCCCAAGGTTTTCATAAAAAAATTTAGTGCTTTAAGGGTTAATGCAATCTTTATGTCTGTAGTGATTTAAACCGCAAAACATAATAAATGTTTTTTATGGCAATTTTACCAATAAAATAAGGTAGATACGGTGAAAAAAATAACAGATGGAACATAATTTAAATAAAAACGTAATTCCTGTTGGAAATTGTCTTTTATTGATTGTATCTACTGGAATGAAGGTCCTGAGCGTTGATATTGTGTGACAGAATGATGACCATTTTACAGTGTGCAGTGCATCTCATTGCAAAATCACAAGGAAAGTCAAAATAAAAACTATTGATAGATTTCTTGCATTGTTTTATATTGAATGAAATGTGTAATTTTGTTTTATTACAGACCATTCCTCTTTTTTTTTTACCTCCACCATCGTATTAATTAATTCTTTGGACACTAAGCGCGACTATAATCGTTTTTAGGCCTCAGATGCCTATTGTCATGCGGTGGTCCGTTTGTCTGTCCGCTACTTTTAATGCTATAACTTGTTTCGCTTTACTCGAATGCCCATTAAAATAGGCATAATATCTCGAAAACTGTGCCAGATAGCTAGAACATTACTATAAAACGAATGTGAGACTTCACAGTAGGATGAACCCTGAAAAATGTTAACTCGATCAAATTGAAAATGGCTGCCTATCGGCCACTATTGATTTTGATATGTGTTTAAAATCTGGAAAACGGTGCCAGCTGGCTAGACCATTACTATAAAACAAAATGGAAGAATGCATCCAAAATAGCATTGAATGATCATGCGATATAGTAGTCTAGTGGTCTAAAATTTTAAACGTACAGTAAGTTATTTTGAACTGATTTTCGCTTTTAAAAGATGATTAGAGGCTGAGGCCTATTTCCGTCGCTGACGAGCACTGTTAACTTGTTCATTAGCTGGTTAAATTACGGTCATTGGGAATCAATAAACATAAGTTTTGCAAATGCTTTGTCTCAAATTATACAAATACAGTAATTTTCATCCACTCCGATATTCCGTGTAGCAAGACAACTTTCAAGTGGGTGAAAACTTAAATAAGATCACTCAACGGATTAAGGGTTAACCCTTTCAAGCCCAAAGTTACCTTTTCAACATTCATCCACTACAAAACATGAATTGCTGTGGCAATTCCCAACTTGCAGTGGATGAATATGACTTGCAATTGGGTGACAAATTATATAAATTTGTCATAAATTGTAAGAGCAGTTTCATGAAAAAGATGCAAGCAATTAGGTCTGGTTTCATAGATTTAAAATGATGTTTTGAGGCATCGTTATGGTGCAAAGGGTTAAGCAGTTCCCGCCGTCCCAGCAAACGCAAAACATTTGTACAACATTTATACAACGGCGGCCCAACGTCTTCGACGTTGGTCCAACATTGTATAAATGTGATACAAATGTTTTGTGTTTGCTGGGGTATGCTTACTGCAATCCACACGGTTCGCCTCCACCATACAGTGATCTGTTTTTTAAATAACAACAAATATGATTGAGCAGTAACAGTTACAGGGGTTAGTTTTTGCACACGGTCGCTATGTTTTTTTCGTGAACTTCATTTCTGGTCAATTTCTATGTACATATAATAATAATTATGACGCCTGAATCATGACCGTTAAAGTTGTACCTATTTGTTGAGTTTTTCACTTATACAAATCAGTGTATATTTATTACTACTATTGATTCTTGTCCTAGCAGTATTTGGTTTCTATCGACCCATTAGTCAGTAATTGCGGCACTCTGATGTAGTATTGGCTATTGATACAGGCCTATGTTGATCGGTTCCCTATACCAACATGATGACCAGGTGTGCAGTCTTTCTCTCCCACGGCTGTAAATATACTTTCTTTAGCCCTAAACCTTATGTAAAAAAATGTATCTCTGTAACAGATTTTTCTATCTCTTCCAGATCACATTAAGCATTGTAAATATTTTTACCCTTCATTGGTGGGATCAACTTTGACGCCAGATGCGACGTCAAATATTAAACCGCTTGCCGAAAGCGTTAATAGACTAGTCATTTTAGTCTATATGGACCAATGAGGTAGCAATTTCGGTGTCTGAGCTGAAATGAGGCCCATAGTTGAGACCAATCGGTACTTGTACTTGCCTGTACTTAAAATACATTTTTTCGAGTACTTGCTTGTACTTTGTACTTGAACTTGAAAAAGGTACATGAGCTTGAAAAATGTACTTGGTACTTGGTAATGGAGGTACATTGCAAATAGATCAGTTTTTTACTATACCCTTTTCTCATATTTGACCTCATTAATATTTACATAAATTAGGGTTACTAATTGTAAAAATACAAATTATTTGTTATTAATCGGATAATGCGTAGTGCATAATTTAATTGATTTAAATTTTGATAAAGACAAAATATATGTTACTTTATGTGTATTTTTGTTGACTATGTTGTAATTTATTTTTCTTTGTGTAAAGGGTTGTAATATAACTTCTTCGCCAATGAGGTAAATTCCATCTTTTTTATCACTAACGGGCGATAACGCAGTCTCAAGTAAAATTTGAATAAATTTGTTAGTGGCAAGCGATGTGTAGATTATGCACGGCGGTAGTGATAAAACCAGGTGGCGAGGACATCCGCAGTTATAATATGGGTGATTAAAAAAAATATCTATTATGGTAAAAAAATGTTAAAAGACATTTAAATTGAGTGATGTCTATTTTCTATTAGGCCTATTTGTAACTGGATTTTAATTATAAGATTATAAGACAACACATTTCGGCGCGTAAAGTGTGTTGTTGACATTAGGATTATGGGGTCAAAAGATAAAAATCCCTAGGACTTAATGTGCATGTTTATGTAAGAAAAAACTAAGGTTGACAAAGTTGCTATTATTGATAGCTTAGCAAACAAAATACTCTCTCACGCGAATATCAGTGGCTAATCGTATGTGATTCTTCATAATATAACTCTATGGGCAGCCTCGTTTACGAAATGACGGGCTCCCATTGACTCCCATTAAATTACTAATAACCAGCGTCACTCACACAGTCAGCTGCAGCTGATAAAGGATAGATAAATAGCTCAATTACTCAACTTTTCAAAAACTAGCTGCTATCATGCTCATGGTTACGAGCACGGACTTGAAGATAATAGCAGAAAAAAATTTATTCACAAAAATAAATGCATAGTTCAGTTTATATAAATGCACTATGGAGAGTATAAACACGCTAAGCTGAGCTGAATATTCTTTAGCTCAGATGATTTAGTTTAATTATTAAGCAGGCCTCGCCGAGGCGGGCTGCTTACTGTATTCCACACGGTCCGCCGCCGCAGTTATTTGTTTTCAAGATAGCTACTAATCTATCAACTTCTGCTTCCTCATACTTTACATAGCCATCACATACCACTGGGGAATTGTTTTGGTGACATTTTGATCCCCATATCATCAACTCTTTAACTACTATGGCCACTAACGAAAAAATGCTCGTTAGTGCGTTTCAGGAAAAAGTTTCCATCAGATCTTCTTTTAATTTGGCAAATATGTTCAGCTATGTCAGCCAATGATCTGATTAACTTTTGGGATCAAACAATTTCAAAATGGTAGTTAAGCGACCATTTTGAATTTTGTAATATTTACTTGTCTCACACAAGGATAACCCATGACAAATTTCACACTAAAAAATCCAAAATGGCTGCCAGTCTGCCATTTTTTTTCACTATTCTTGGAAATCTTGCATTATAGCTGATCTATGAATTTCTGTTTCCTCATACTTCACATAGCCATCATATACCACAATTTTAAAATAGTGGTCGAGCGATAACGGAGGGCTGCTTTCGTGTTCGTTTCCGAACAACTCTTTCTAGTTATTATTGGTATCCTATTAAGTTTATTTTACCTGAGTTTGTGTCCTACCCAGCAAACACAAAACATTTGTATAACATTTGTACAATGTTGGACCAACGGCGAAGACGTTGGGCGGACGTTGTACAAATGTTGTACAAATGTTTTGTGTTTGCTGGGTATTTAGAGGAAAGATGGGTGCTGTGTGTGGGAAACGGTTCACATGTATGTACACCAGTCCTTATGAACATGTGCAATACAACGTTTCAGGTCATTAGGTTAAGTGCTTTTGTCTTTAACAAGTGTCCAAAAAAAAAAATAGTCACGATTATATTTGTGGTTAAGATATTAAAGGGTTTTGGTTGGAATAATGTTGGCGTAGCGTCGCAGACGGTGGCCTAGCATTACGTCATCAGCATTGGGCCAATGTATCGTGTTATCTGGTGTTTCTGGCGCCGGGATGTTAAAGAGTCACCACCAGCATAATGCAGCAGTCAGAAAACACGATACAATCACCCAATGCTGTTTCAATGACGGGTCAGCGTTGAACAACTATAATCAATACGGTTCAAATTGCGAATGACGGAGAACCAAGTAGAACTAAGAATAATGAACTAGAACCAATACAAATCAGAACGGGTTGACACAAACTAATACGAAAGGTTGTACGAATCAATACGATTTAATGCGAATAAGCCTGCGAACTGATACGTACCAATATGACTCAAGTAGAATGCAACTCGGGGCAGTACGAACTGATACGACATCGACCTGGAACGGACCAGTACGAACTGATACGACCTGGAACGGACCAGTGCGATTCAATAGGGATGAGCTGTTGCCTACAAAATGTCGCGCTCATCCGTGTCTTATCGCCAGATCCTTTGTCCATCAAATTAACATCATCTTCGCTAATTTTGGTGCTGCGTTATATTATATTAAAAAATATATTACTATCATTCGAAGTTGATCTTATCAAATTTATTCAATTAGAATTTTGTTATAACATTTTTAAAAGACCGAATTTATATTAGAATTGGTGCTCAAATGTATATTATTAACGGTATCCCATAAGTGGTAGAAAGAGTAATGATTGCAACCACAGTATGAGAAATCAAAGGAACACAGTACCGGGAAATAGATTGTAACAACACTAACAAAAGAAAATTAAAGGGACTGGCCCAGGCTAAAATCATAAAAAAAATCGGTGATTTTATTTTAGCTTAATATTATGATTACATGATGTAAACATGTCCATAGACTAGAACTGCAAAAGGTTTTTAATTTTTGTGCTGCGCATTCACCAGTTAGACTAGATATAGAGACGAAATTTCTGATTTCTAATTTTTGACAACCATGTCAAAAATAAGAAATACGGGAATTTCGTCTCTATATCTAGTCTAACTGGTGAATGCGCAGCAAAAATTTTTTTAAAAAATTGCAGTTCTAGTCTATGGACATGTTTACATCATAGGGCCAGTCCCTTTAATAGAACAATAAAGCAAATTGCTTGACAGACAGAGGGAGATAGGAGTGTATCATCATAGGTGATAAAGACTGAGAATTCATCAGCGGAAAATATAGCGAGGTGAAGAGAACATGTTGATTAATAGTAAAAATATTACCGCAAATGAAAACAATTAAAAAAACATATAGAGAAAAACAGCAGAGAACAGAAAGCGGAGTGACAGAAACACGTCACATATAAATTTGCTGAACAAATGTAATGTCGCAGAAGAAAACGACGACAACTGTCAACTAGAAGTTGAAAAATAGAGTGGGTCTAGAAAAAAATATATTTACAGAGATACATTAAGGAGTTTCAGTTTTAAGATAGTGCTTAAAGTCGCATTTGTTATTTTTCTGATTTTTAATCCTTTCGATTTTTGAATTGCTCCCAAAAAATCCGACTTCATAGCGCAATAAAAATATATTTTAAAACATATCAGTGCTGAAAATCAGTATGCATAATATCCAACGATTCAGTTATTATAGGCTTTCATTTAATCATCAGACTAAATGCAAGCCTATAATTGTTGTAGGTGTTGTAACTATACACATCTATAGTATTTTGTATCATTTATGTATATGTTTTTCGACTTAGATCAAAATTAGTATATTTAAAAAAAAATTAAATATATATTTTTACCGATCTGGAACTGTACAAATTGAGTTATTGTTTGTATAATTATTCGTATGATGAAAATATATAATATAGTCTTTTGAGAAGGCACTGGTAATCTCCATAATAACACCAAGTTTTCTATTAAAATCCGTACATAACACTGCTAGAAAGTGTCTCGTCATCCCATCATAAAAATAGTCGAGTATGTTGAAAGGGTATAGTTAATAAACAGTGTTTGAAAATATTTCCCGCCACTCGAATCTGTTGAGACTTTTTTAATTTATAGGAGATATATTTATGAGTAGGAAACAACAGTCAGAAATTCTGTTGCAATTTGTGTGAGGTTTGGCCATTATTTGAGACACAATGATCATCATAGTCTGCCCTGGCAACACTGAAATGATATAAGAGTCGAAGGCCCTATTTATATTATTACTGCTATGTGAATTTACCTCATTCGTTCTGCATTGTATTGGTAACGTTCTGGTTCGCATTAATTCATTGTGAATCGCCGTCATTCGCATTGGGATCTGCCTTATTCGTATCTCGTCTCACTCCATCGTTGCGCAACGTTGCAATCCGTAGCTATCCTTTGTAGTTCGTGATGTAAATTGTACTGCATCGTATCTCCAGGCCGTAAATAGCAACGATTCAGCACGACAAGCAACGACAACCGTATCTGTACCGTGTTGCGTCGAGTCAGTTCTAGTCAGTTCTTTCTGATTCCTTGCTCATCGCCAGACTCTTCCAATGCGAACCAACCCGTTACGCTGCGAAGCGATACGAAGAGCAATACGAAGTGCAAAGAACTGATTAGAACCGATTCGAACTGCCACGAACTGTAAGGAACTACAACGAATGGGTTTCATTCGTATTGGCAGTACGAAAGTTTTAAACAGTTTCAAACATCCGTATCGGCTTGGCGAACCGTTGAGAACCGTGAGATTTTTTTGGAGAATTGACACGCTCTAGCACGGAACATCAGTGGCGAATCAACTGGCGATCTAATACGGATTCACATCCGTATCAGTTCGCCATCATGATTCGCGACAGTGTGACTGGGGCATTAATTATATCCTGGACATTTATGATTCTGGCCCATGAGGAAGACCAATACACTGACTTTTTGTCTATAGCACTCAAACAGACTAAAGCCGGGCCTCGGAGTTCGGGAACTCCTTTTCTAGTTTTATCTGTGTTTAATTACTACATATCGATAATTACGCCAATGTACTTGGTCCTTGATGATTGTACCCAAGTACCTTTGGAAAAACCCTGTACTTGTAGTTGATCATTTTCCATGTTCGTGTACTTGTACCCCATTATCATGTTGATGTACTTGCCCCAACCCGGAGATGTTGGCCTGAGTATCCCTAAATAGCCATATATATTGCTCTCCTAAAAGTCCCCGTGAATCCGCGTTTCAATGTAAACGGCCATTTGAAAAAAATAGATTTTCAACTAAGTATCCGATAATCAGGTGAAATATGTCATTTGTGACTAATTTTATGAACCCATTTCTGAACTGAAAATTACAAACCTAGGCTTCTGTGACTTTCAAACACGAAGATAAAACATAATCACAATTGGGTATAGTGAAATACTATTGTTTACTAGTGGTCCAACAATTACATGTGATATGTCGTTTCTGATTAACTTTGTGTCGCAGAATACATATCTGGTATTAATCATGTCATGCTAGCTATCAGTGATCTGGGTGAAGCAGTAGACATTATAAGGAATGAGGACCGAGGGCGAAGCCCGGGTTCTTTATTTCGTAGATATAGAGAAAATATCTATGCTTTATTTGTCATAATGTCGAGCTGCTGAACTCGTTATCGGATATAGTCACTCTCCCGACGCTTCAAATAAACCCCCCTCTATCCCTATCCCCACCCATTTAAGGCTGGTGTCCATGGCTTAGTGCTGCTAATGCAGCAATTAATCTAAAAGTCCAGCATTTATTGAGTAACCCAAACTGAAATTTTAACAAGATGTATCCCAACCAAATTAAATGTATGCATCTCAAGAATATTAATATTGGGGAATGGGGCCATGGCGCAGAGTTTGGACAAAATTGGTGAGCTCAGCTAACCCTTTATGTGCCATGGTGAAACATTTAAAAATGTTAAAAACTATCACAGGCCGCGTTCCTTAGGGACTGATATACATATATGATTTATTTATGGGCCAGGAGAACCTCATGAGGATGGTGAGATGAATGAGAGGTCTGAGGCCGAGCACGCTACCTCTCGGTCACGGAGGCTCCCCACAATACTGAGTTTTACACGTGGATGGGCAAGAAATAAATTAAAATCGGCGACCGTCAAGTCTTATAAGTCAGAATGTCTAAGAAAATGGTGGCTAGGAAAATTTTAATCTCTTATTATCTATTTACGATTGTGTGATATTTTTAGCAAAATGGATATAAACATTTTTTTTTACTTCCATACAACCATACAACATAACCAATATTATTAGGAGCCGCAATTAAAAGATACATAATCGCTCTTTCTGATGACACCACAACCATGTTAATAGGTGAAATAGTTTTTGAGTTACATGCAATTTAGTGAGCTTACTGTCTAAAATCAATTATATTATATTTTATAGTTATATATTTCTTGTTATGCATTTCTGGACCTGATGGGCTTGTAAGTGAAATGTTTAAATGTTCAGTAGATGACATATTGCCATATTTGTTAAAATAAAATTTCTATAATTTTATGTGGCGTTTATCCTGCCACATGGACTGAGTCAACTATTGTACCAATACATAACAAAGGTTCTTATTACAGTGCTGATAATTATAGAGATATTTCGTTAACTAGTGTGCTCAAAAATGTTTTTTATTGGTATTTTAAATGATAGACTAGACGTGTGGTCAAATACGAATAATATTATAACAGAAGAGCAAGCTGGTTTTAGAAAAGGATATTCAACAAATGATAATGGTTTTATATTACATGCACTAATTAAAAAATTTCTCGCCAAAAAAAGAAAAGTATATGTAGCATTTATCGATTTCAGAAAAAGCTTTTGATTCCGTTGACAGGTCAAAAATGTAGGAAATTTTACAGAAAAATGGTATCAATGGAAAAATGTTGAGAACACTAAAGTCTACTTACACTTCAGTTCTATATATCAAATGTGAAATGTAACAATGACAATACTGATTATTTTAGTTGTCCAAAAGGTCTAAAACAAGGATCTATAATGAGTCCCCTTTTATTTTCATATTTAGTACAAGAAATAACAAACGAAATCCGCAGACGTTGTGGGAACGGCATCCAACAGGTGTTGCAGAAATACCCATACTTTTATTCGCTGATGATATTATTTTTATTGCAGATACAGTAATAAATGTGTTACAGGAAACTGCATTGAAGCTGGGGCTTATTGTAAATTATTGTGTTTCGAAAAGGAGGTCTGTTAGTGGCACACGAAAAATGTTTTATTGGAAATAAGCAACTGCTGGTTGTCAACCAGTATTGTTACATAGGCTTATTTTTTTCATCATCTCTAAGTACTTATATAATGTTGTTAAATTTGGCAACAGGAGGACGCACTGCGTTGGTAACAGTGCTAAGATCGGTAAGTAAGGTGCAAGCTTTATCTGTTGATGTGTTTTTTTAAACTATTTGACGCTCAAATTTCAAACAATTTTATTGTACGGTGCAGAAATCTGGGAAATTGAAAATTGCCATATTTTAGAAAATGTCCATCTTTATGCAATGAAAAAATGTTTACGTGTACCGATTTTCACCCCGAATGTGATGATATATGGTGATACCGGACGGTATAAATTATGGATAAATGCGATTTTACGCTATATAAAATATTGGTTAAAAATCTTTAAAATGAGTGAAAGCAGGTATGTGCGGAAGGTTTATGATATGATGCGGCACGATGATACTCCTGATAATTGGGCTGGGAAGATTAAAGAAGTATTGTATTGCTATAATTGTGTAGGCTACATATATGGGAATCACAGCATGTTGTTAATACAAATATTTTTGTTCGTAATCTCAGAGAAAGAAGAATGATAGCTGTTAGTAATACTAAATGGTTGAATATATTGTATGGGAGTGATAGGTATAACATATATAGAATGTTTAAAAGAATCAGATATAAACTTTTTTTAGAATGGGAATGAGCAGTATTTAAATTCATAGAACCAGATTTATAACCAATGCACAGTCTGTATGTCCTTTATGCAAAGAACATGAAGAAGATGAAATACACCTTCTATTATATTGTCCTGTATATTATAACCTACACCGGAAATATTTATTTGTTCCAGAAAATGAATCTTCAAACTATGCCTTATTTAAAATGGTTATGGAACGCAATGAACCGCTGAAGATACACATAATAAGTCTTTTTATATATTATGCTTTGAAACGAAGAAATGATTATGTAAGTGGTACAGTTGTTGTAAATATTCAGCATTATTATGTACACTTTATATTGTATTATTGATCTGTATAGTTTTGTACGGGCCAATGGCCTAACAAATAAATTGCTTCGTATTCGTATTCGATTCAACCGATGTTAATAACTGCTATTATGATTTTTTTAAGACATTCATATATATCTTTAATAAACATTGCCCAGTAGAAACCACAAGGTAACATCTTAGGTCCAAAACTATTTATATTGTACATCAATGATATGGTGAATGTATCCACGTTATTTATATTGATTATAATTGCAGATGATACTAACCTGTCTTGTTCGAATAGAGCATTAATTTATGGAGTTTCACTGTGGAATGACTTGCCTGTAAAATTATCAATGTTGCCAATTCTACAGCAGTTAAAAAACCCTAATAGTTTGATTGTATAATCACCGAGAAGCCACATACGTTTTTGTTAACTCTCAACTTTTTATGATTATGTTTCTTTGTTTCTTTGTGTGTGTTTTTATGTGTAAAATGTCCAATTTTAATGATAATTGAAATAGACCAAATCTGTTTTTGTTTTCTTAAAGATCATGCATTTATTTCAAGTGTCGTCTACACAGTACTCAACAGGTGATGACCTAGATAAGCATTGTGCTTCCGTCTTCATCTGATTTTCAAAAGTGTGTTGTACACAAAAACAGTTATGTAACTCAACCCTGTTTTTTTTCTATGTAAATAAACAAATTTTCTATTCTATTCAAATATCTTAGACCCAAGATAGGTATTCAAATGTATCAGAAAGAGCCAATTAAGACATTTATGATGATTTCAAATTGAAAAAAACCTCCATGGTATATACCAAATCATTCAGCGTAGTAAGTCGTCGCCTCGGAGCTAAATGATCCTATCTGCCACTCTAACGAGTGTCAGATAGGATCCTTTAGCTCCGAGGCGACGAAGTGTTGGTCGAGGTGCAACTTCCTGGAAGTATCGCAGACGACGCTAGAAACCTAGTGAGTCGCATGTTACGTTTGCTTCAATGCATCGTGTCATCGTGTCCGGGATTCTGTCTCGTGCTGACTACATAAGCGACAACGCCCTGCAGCCAAGAGTACACCAAGATATACTGCCGTGAATACTGCCGTGCAAAGTCAAAAGACAGTATCTGCTTACGTGTTAAGTAAGCAGGTACTGCCTTTTGGATTTGCAGAGCAGAATAGTGTTGCCCAACAAGCACAGCAGATCGTCGACATACGTAAAAAATATTTAAAAATATTTAGGTCTGTAAGGGTCATGTAGAAAATTATTATAGTTCCTTGTGTATAAGGATTAACATAATTTCACCGTACCTGTGCGTACCGTACGTGCTCACACAAAATCCGGGAATAACCGTTGCTGCTAAATAGCTCTAAATCCACCGGACGAAAAATAGCGTTACTCGTGAAAATGCAACTGACAGCCCTGTAGCTCTAAATGACACGTGACGCAATTTAGAGCACACCATGTATTGACTAGGTCCATAGGAGCATTGTGTATTTTAGTTAAATCCTGCAAATTGTTTGAGCAAAGTGTAACTTGAAACGATCATGAAATCTGAAATATGGAGCACATCTTGTATACACCCCTACCTGGTAAACATTGTGTACACGTTTGAATCCACTAAAGACTCTACAGAAATAGCGGTTTTCACAAACTGTAAATGGAGGACAGACCACGGACAGCGCGCCATGACAAAAGCTCACCTGGCATTTGTCCAGATGAGCTATAATAAAGAATTAAAACGTATAGCTTGGCCCCATAGCACATCAAGGGTGATGAAAACGAAGACGTACCATTATGTATAATAAAAATCGGCAGAATTGGATAAATCATCTGCCACCAATTTGTGTGCTCTTCAATTAGGATATCATGTCCAACAGTCGTGATATGGACGGTGATAATCAGCATCCTATTGATCTTGCATTAGGGAAGGTCTTGTTAACACCCACAAATCACTGGTCGGCAGGCAATTACAATAACCTAAACTAATGCTTACAGCCCGGACCGGCCTTATGATACCAAATCATAAGAAAAGGACACCGGTAGTGTGAAATCAAGCAATTACGCCCAATTAAGCATCACTTCGATAATAGGCTTCCCTTCCGGTACCGCACAAGAAGGAGCATCAGTAGGTATCCAGAAATGAATTAATGGGGTGCTCAGATTTTGAAAGAGCCGTTTGATAGCGCAGCTATCATGGCCGACTTTGGCCAAACATAAAATGTAAAGTGAAAATATGAGAACCATTCATCCTTTTGCAATGGGGTTTCATTAGAAATGACATACATAATTATTGAGTGATGACTGAAATATATTGCAAAAAGGAATAAATCTGACGGGCTATGTATATTATGTGAATGTGATACTGAGGACCATTAAAGAGTTTTGGAAATGTGTCTTTGAACTGATAAATGTAAATATTAATATTAATAGATATGTTGAAAATTACGTGATATTAGGATGTCTGAATGACATTTTTTTCCCGTATATGTCTTTACTGTAAATGATAGACCTACATGGATTGTTTAGAAAAGAAAATGTTGTATACAATTTGAAAATGATCGGATAAGCAATCAACAGTCAAAGCAATAGTTAGATGCTTCTTTAAAATGTCAAAAACAAATACTGACGTGCAGCAGAAATATAAAAATACAAACCATAGCTACAAATTTGTTACAGTAAAAACATTACACATATCAATGTTTGTATATAATCTTGTAATTTTATATGTGTGTGTACATAACCTTGTAATTGCATGATAATAGATATATATATATACATATGCACACACATATGTCAAAATGAAAGTTAGCGTTTTCATTGTAATAGGCTATTTACCATGGCGGTGTGTCAAATTTCCCACCATGTGTCAGTTTTTTTGTATTACAATGACAAGCATCCCTTCATTTGGCATAAAAATTGGACGGTACTCTCCACTCATCAGTTGACCTACTGGATTATACTGTCTAACACATTGGTGAACATAATTCACTTCATGTGTGTGTACAACGTGTGTTTGTTAGAACAATGTATTAAACAATGTATTAAAACTAAGTCATTTTAAGGAGAAAAATATGTAAGTGTGGTGGATTGATCAAGACACCTTTCTGTAACTTTCGATATGTAGACATTCTCTGCGCATGCCCACACTGTTATGGGACTTTTTGACTTGTCAGCGAAGCCTAATATATGTGGATGCTTAATATGAGGCGACACCGGTACCAAGATCGTGGACTGGAATTCTCTTCCGGTCACTTCCATAAAATAGAAAACTGTGGCAGCATTCAAGAGTGAGCTGGTTGACTAAATCTGCCAGCCTCTTTCTCCCCCCTCCAGCCTGATACTCCACATCGGAGGTGCTGCTGGAGTAATCAATGCAAATTCAAAGATCCGCCCCCCTGGCCAGTAGTAACCAGGCATAGGGGGCATAACGTTGACACTTGTCTTGGCTGTGGATCACGCCTGGTGATCGACGCCGCGAACTAGGGAAGGGGGAGGGCGGGACTATCACACCAAATAGCCACCGTGGATTAATAACATAAATCAACTGTAATCATAATCGTAATTAGGGCCTACCTTTTGAAATCGACCCCAAGCCAATAAGGGAGATGTAGTTACACGTCCCGGTCCTAGATATAAGTTGACGCGCTAGAACGAAGAGCTGATCAAAACTCACATCATCAGTCAATTGTAGCAGGTTTATTTAAGACCGTATCATGGGTGTTAAAGATGCATCTACATCGATATATTATAATCAATCAACTGACTATTTTGACAAGGACTGCGTTACAAACACGTATTATAAACCTACCAGTGATTCACCCGAGAAGTATGAAGACCCTCATCTGTCAAAACACTACTTTTACGCCATGCACATCTCCGCCGTGGTCAGTCTGGTGGTCAGCATTATCGGCAGCTTGACCACACTGATCATAGTCCATCGCTCCGCGGGTGGCAAGCAGAGCTTCTGGAAGCGTAAACTGAACGAGCGCCTTGTGGTCTACTTGGCCACGGTTGACTTATGTACCAGCACAGACCACCTGGTGGACCATGTCTACGTGATCAGGCATCTTACTGCACCACCACACACCATGTGTGCCGTACTGGGAACTCTACTGGGTTGTCTAACATCCATACAGGTCAGATAAGCATTTGACGTCCTATAGCCATATTAATAATCTTTCTGCTCGTGTTTCAAAGAAAAAAATTGTAAGATAAATTAATTAGCACTAAATTGTAAGATTGGCATGTGTTTTCATTAAATTGTACAGATATAAGCCACGTTTACCCAGCTGAAGTTGTGGTTCGCGGTGGCGAGACACATCAACTTCAAGTGGGTAAAAAAATAAATTTTATAACTGAGCGCTTGCAGGGTTAACAGATTAATCTAATATCATGATGTTTTTGTATCAGGCAATGCTGGTATTCTTCATCGCTATCATGGCGTATCTGCTTATTGCAAGAGAAAACCCTGTCTCGTTCGGGAGATATGATTGGCGACTCTTGCTGGGGACATGCTCAGTTCCAGTCGTGTCTCATGTCATCTTCTTGTCTCTGGGTTTCATGGGACCTGCACGAGGATGGTATGTATCGTTTAGCCCCAATTAACCGTTTCAGCGCGGGGAGCGATTTTTAACGTCAGAATCTGACGTCAAAGTCGATCCCCGCGCTGAAAGAATTAATAATTATAATGACCGTAGACCCATAACATATAGGTATTCAAATTAAGCAAAAATTGAAAAAAACTTTTGTTCTTTATAGTTTGAATACAAATATATCAGCGTTTACAGCGTTGTAAGGGTGTTGTAACTTTACATTGCTGTAAGAGTTACCTATTTTAATTGCTCTCGTTACCAGGTTAACTTTGACATATTTCATTCATTTGGAATGAATGAATGAAATCTTAATATATATAACGCATGTATCCAGCCGGAGACTGTTCAGAGCGCTGAGCAGTGAGATTAACTTAGCAAGGCCTGTTTTCATTCAAATTCCAACTCAGTCTCCTGGGAGATATACAGCTGAGCTGCCGTTGAGGCGCATCAAGCTATTTTTCATTCTAAGCAAATTTGCCTGATGTACCAAGTACTCATACATTGTCGCCGGATGGAAACTGCGCCTACGTCCATTGAGGTTCTTTTACGTTCAACTATAGGTCAGTCAGACGAGCCATCTGATTTACGTGGTTTTCTGAGCCCTACGACATAACATCGCTGCACGCATGTCCTAGTGTATACAGCACCTGGTTGTCCCAGGCGGTCACCCATCCAATTATGAACCGGGCCCGGCGTTGCTTAACAGTGGTCGAGCCGACACCGATGAGCTTACGCAGTATTCCGTATATGAGCGGATACAGAGTTACAGTTTGACTGGTCCCGTATTCTCGTACAAGTTACGATATATCGTAGGCCATCTCGACCAATCCGAAGCCAACGATATATCGTAACTTGTACGAGAATACGGGCCTGCTGTAATAACCTTTACACCACTAAGCGTCACTTAGTCGCTTTTACCCTTACAACGCTGAATTATTTTTGTATAAGCCATGGAGACCAAAGGAGTTTTTTCAATGTGAAATCACCATAAATGTCTTAGTTCGCTCTTTCCGCTTCATTTAAATACCTATGCCATGAGTCTTCTACCACTGGAAATATTTTAATTCTTTCGGTGCGGGGTTTTTAATCCGTTCTCATTGATGTCATGAGAACGAAATAAACGTCTAAACAGCAAGTATTGTAATGTTGGTCTCAAATTCATCATTCATCCATAGGTAAAAAGACCTATGTTATGGAGGAGGGATAACCTAAATTTCGTTCTTTGAGCCTACAAAGTTTTTGTTCAGTATACTACCACATTGCGGTGTTACTGTGCCAAAAAAGGAATAATTGTTACAATATTCAAATCACACATAGGGGCCTAATTGCATTGTCTATACTTTTTGCTCTTTTTCTACGGTAATTTTATTTCAGGTGTCTTGCTGATATGAATAAATCCTCTGGGGTCATGGTGAATGTTTTCTACGCCGGCACTATGCTTCTGGTGATTGTCAGTGACATATTCTTTTACTCAGCAGTATGGAGAAAAATATCTAGTACCGCTAAGCAGCTAGAAGGGTTTGAAAATAGTGACGAAAATATCAAGAAGAGTAGAAAAAGCCGGCTGAGAACAGCAAGGCTGACGATGCAGTTTGTACTGGCCTACATTATTCAATGGATACCCTACATGATATACGCTGGCTGGAGTTTCTTCGCTGAATCTCATCCATCATTGCTGGTCATTAGCACCATATTATGTAACTTAGGTGGTCTCTTTAATTTATTGGTCTACACAATTGCTCGTAGACGTAAACGACGCCCCAATCCCCCAGTTAAAGGCGAAGTTGGCAAAATTCACAACATACAGAATAACATTTCTAGCTCGTCCTGTGCCAGTACATCAGATATGTCAGGTGTTACCTTTATGTAACAACAGTTTTAAATAGGGCCTACAAATACTGGAAATTATGTTCCTAAGACATTAGCCTATATAACAAGTCAGCATTTTCTCTTGATCAATGTCTAGACCCTGCGATCATATGTTCTGACCTAGCTGAAAAAGATCAGATACGATAAGATTCGTGTATGTATTATGAAGATTGCGGCTGATTCTCATTATAAAGCTTTGTTTCTACCTCCCAATCATAGTTGAGCCTAAGCGGAATTTTAAAAAAGGGATAATAAGTTCCTGAATGATGTTCACGGTAGGACATATTGTCGTCATCTTGACCCTAACAGGTTTCTAGTATACACGCTGCTCGACTCCGACGTATGCGATACGCTCTCCTAGAAGAGCTGATGCTCTTTGCTACCCCCTCTGACACATCTAAAAACAATAATATCGTCTTATATCTTCTGGCACAAATAAATACAGACTCTCTCCATAGCTTTTTTTCTCACATAGAACATAATTGCCGTTAATATCCAGTTAGTTTACAAACTTTTTCAGGTTCATATACATTGAAGATATAGTGATGTTTGTTGACTTGTAGGATGCTACACAGAATATCTCACCCGACAGTTGTAATTGTTTTTAATTTTATTTTTAGTGGTGTTGTTATTTAAGTTCTATTATTGCATTTATTTACTTTGTAATTTCTTGCTCGCCTTAACCAGCCGGCTTGAATATTATGATAAAGTATGTAGATAGGCCTACATATGATATATGTATACATTATATATTTATGGGCTCGCCTTAATCAGCCAGCAAACCTTATATTCCTACTTTCCACCCACTTTTCAATGTTGTGTTGTGTAACTCGCCTTCATTGGTCGACTTGTAACTACAAAAAATACTTTAACATATTGTGTAATCAGATTTGTGTTATTATAAGATAGTATTTATGTATTTAATGCTTTCCTCCTCGCCTTAAACAGCTGGCCTGTAATAGGTACGTAGATAAATATCAATAGGCATATAGTATATCTATATTTGTGGGATCGCGTTTTTAAATTTGCCTTCCTACTTATATATTTCTACATTTACCCAGTTTGCAATGTTCTAAGTAGGCTACAAGCTCGGTTTGTAGGTAAACAGAATAATCTAAAATATTGTGTAATCAGATTTATGTATGAAATGTCTGATTTATTTGCGTATCAATAATAATATGATATACTTCAAAAATCAGCACGTCAGTTTATTGTTTAAGTTGTTGTTATGTTGAACTGCGAATTTTGGCTCAAAGCTTTTTCCCAAGAGGTTTTAGAGCGGTGCGTTTTCTGTTGTTGTCTCAAATTGTTCTTTATTCAAAATAAAGATGAATTTATGATCAGTCTATTTTATGCTTGGTTCGTTTATCTAGTCAAAAATCGTATTATTCGCAATAATGCCGCATGTCACTCTCGTAGACCTAGCGTGTAAAACCCAAGCAAGGATAAATTTTCACAATTTACTTTGCAAGCAGTGGTAGCTCGCCCTTTTTGAAGGAGGGGATAATGTTACCATCCCATGGTACATACATATAAATACATTTTATTATCTGTCGAACGTCGTTTGGATAAAGCCACAGGTGCGTATAGTGCCGTTTGCCATACATAAATACTACTATGAGGAATTTTATGGGAGAAACAATGGGACGGTACCTCAGAGGAACCAATGTCACGTGATCACTCTTAGCTAATCACGTTGTGCGGAGATGGGTCGGCGTGAAGGCGTGCGTGGGGAAGCCATTGTTTTTATTTCAGATCGGCAGAGATAGCTGAGCATCATGTTACCATAGAAAAAACAATCTAGCAAAAAAAATGTTGCTGAGGTGTTTGGCTGCTTTACACTAGCTGTAATTATCTTATTATTTAATATATTATGTAATGATAACAATAAAAAAGTTGACTTAAAACTGTTTCTCGGATGTAAGATATTGCGGTTAACATCTAAATCAAACCAGTCCTTAAAGGGAGGGTGTTAAGGTTAAGGTTGGGTGAGCATCAATAAATGGAACATATCCTATTAATTGAAACAGCTAATTTAATTTTTACTTAATTTTTTTTATTATAGGTAAAAAAAATGTTTTTGTTAGATTTTTCGAGCCGAAGTCACTTCGGATTCTGTAACGGTCACGGAAACTCCCGAACAGCCTGGCACGTCACACGTTGAAGTCATGAAGAGGTCCCCGTCAAAATGACTACAACTAGCGATGGAGATTTATCCGATTTCTCAGAGAGTAGTGAACCTGTGAACTCCCCCGTCAACTCACTCTGACTCAGTCAAAATTCTCAAACGATTTTGATGATATTTGGTAGCCTATTAACGAAAGTTAAACCAAGGAAAATAGAATCAGAAAGAAGGTCTGCTTCGAAAACGTCGAATTTGAGAATTTCTCTCTTCACTTCCATCAAAGATCGACATTGTATTCAAACAACGGGCATCCTTGTTAACCGCCCTGCCATAAATGCTAATGACCCCATGCGCCCCTTTCGCCGGATCTGATGCGAGTTGCGAAGCGTAACGGCTCGGACACAACAAATTTGTCTAAATCCCCATCACCGCCAATGCTGGACCAATGTGGTTACCCAGCAAACACAAAACATTTGTATAAAATTTGTACAACGCTGGCCCAACGTCTCCGACGTTGTTCCAGCATTGTACAAATGTTATAGGTCTACAAATTGTTTGTGTTTGCTGGGTAGGCACTTCGCGACGTCATCATGGGAATCCACTGGTTTATGTCGATACGTCACAGGAATTTTCCTTTTCTCATTGAAAAGTGTAGCATGTTGATGGTTGAACCATCTGCGTGCGACGTCTCAGAACGAAGTTATGGGAATTTGAAGTTTGGTCGTATTTATTCATTGAATTATTTACAAAATAATTCTCAAAATTATGGAATTTAACCACAACGGTGCTCTCATTGACTTTTATCAGGCGAGAGTTTGAAATATTGTAAATAAACATATTAATTTTGTTTTCAGCGCCGTTTGGCAAGTCTTACTCATTTTTCAAGTTTTTGGTGACAACCCTGGGTCGCTCAGTACGTAGGCCTGATCACCTAATATGAATTATTTTTGTTCCCCGTGGGGCTGAGTTTTCATGAACAGTTTTATTCAAAAAATTGTCATTTATATAATAATGTATCTGAATAATGCAATCTGGTATCACAGGTGTGAACCACAATTCTACGTGTATAAAAGTTAAGTAGCTGAAATTGAAAACAGTCGTGATTGCTATGCGTTCTGGTAGTAATAAGTGGTTATGGGGGTGTTGAAGTCATCATCGTGATCATTAGCCCTGGTAGCAGTAGGCCTAACGGTTAGAACTAGACGTTTGATCTAGATCTATTCTGGGACATTTACTCTGGGTAGGCCGGGAGTGAAAACTGAATTTATGTCTCCACTGACCATAAGATATGAAATCATTAAGTTGTCTTAAGTGAACACCACACAGAACATATGCGGGATTACCATGCTTCCAGTTAGCTCTGTCGAGTTTCACAAAACGATCCCACTTGCGTGCGATTTGGGAATCTTTTGGCCATGTATCAGTGCTGTAACATCTTCATTTGTATTGTTACACAAACCGGAGACGCAACGTTTTGGCATGATAACAATTTAAACAATGATGACGTTAAAACTTTGTAGGACAATCCATGAACAAGACGCTGTACAGCCGGGTAGTGACTGCGGGATCACTATAGGATCAGTGCAAGTGGACTGCTGTAGGCATACGACTTCACCGTGTGACGTCAAACGGCAGCTGCTGATAGTGGGAGCGTTTTTTATGACCCTCAATATGAGATCCATTTGGCCTACTTCAAATGCACTTTTTCGTGGCATATATTAAAAATTTAATGATGATTTATTTTGGGATGTACTTTAAATAGTATAAATAAGCCAAAATAATGGCCAAAACTATATTTTAAAACCTTAGCAGCCTCCCTTTAATAACTTAATCATTCTGCACACATAGATGTCGCTCAGGCGAAATTCCACTGCATAAAATGTTAAGGTCAGAATGACTATTATTGTGTTTTGCTTATCGTACACTTATTGTACTTTGTATCATATGTAAAAGAGTTTTTGATAAGAGTTTTAATTAGAGTGTTATATGTCAGATATATTGACTATTGTTTCAAAGTGCTTTTATTGTGATACCCCCCCCCCCCCGCACACGGAACTGAACCTAAGTTCGAAGTAGCTTGGGGGCTACGTAATATGATGTAATCCATGAATTATATAGTTCTTGTTGCATTTGCTCAGTGCTGAAATGATCATTTACGGTCTTAAATAGTCATTAATGAGCACTTAAAACCTAGAATACATAATGTTTAGATATATCATCTACAATGTACTACGTTCCGGTTAAACTCCTGGTAGTTATATTATACAGACGATTCTACAAATCCAATTCTAGTATCTTCAATAACCAAATATAAAATGTAAGCAGATAATAGTTGAGCAATCGATATCTGGAGTTCTGTTCCCAGTAAACACAAAACATTTGTATAACATTTATACAATGTTGGGCCAACGTCGAAGACGTTGGGCCGACGTTGTATAAATGTTATACAAATGTTTTGTGTTTGCTGGGTTGTTCATTTCATCGAAGATTCCGCATTTCTTATACACGCAAGAAGTGACATATCCTGTATTTTAGCTTTTTATGGCAATATTTAGTCATGTTAATTATGGATAATTAGGAACAAATTAACAATCGTAAAATGGTTTGCAGACGTCTACGTACTTGTCGACGCGTGTTTTGCATATTACCTGTCGCATGAACATCCACAAATAAAGCAGAAAATGAGAGCCAATCTGCCATGCAAAGCCAAAAGGCAGTATTTGCTTATTTTCAAATTTGACAAATGCTACACAACTATGTTGTGTTTGCTGGGTTGTTCTCACAACGTCGATGACTTAATTAAAAAAATTAAATACAGAGTTTTCGTAAAATGAAAGCTCTTTTTATCGGACACAAAATAGATTATTAATCTTAGGCGAATCCCAAGCTATGTAATTCGTGGTTTGTTCGGATCTCGATTTGTTTGTAACAGTCTCTTTTAGCAATGAAATCTTGAGGGTAGTTCAAACCAAAAATTAATCCGAAAGAAATATAAATTTATATAGCAGATTCTATGTCTATCAAGAAAATCTTGTATTTTAAATACGTTTCAATAGTTCTTTTATATGATAGATATAGTTTTGCATTGTTTTTGAATATATTCAACCATGTGTCAGTGGTTTTTTAGATTATGACTTCGATTGACATCGCCGACATCGATCCGGTCGCAGTCACGTGGCTAAGTCCACTTCAAATTCTTATATTATCGCTCACGCTGAATTCGTGTTTTTATTAACTATTATTAATAGTATTATCCGTACGCGCTGTTAATCAAATGTCAAAGTTACTTGAGTCTAGATTGTGTCTAGACTCGGCTCTAATTGTTATTCTAACTGTTAGTAGACTCAGACTATACTATAGACTAGTATAGACTATGGCCATAGGCTCCTGGCCTAGCCGCCCTAGGCCAGGGCTAGGACTAGACTTTGGTCTAATTCATTTTAAATCTAATAGTCTAATTCTAGACATTGCACATTACAAAATTGTGGCTGTCTACAAAAACGTATATAGGCCTAGTCTAATCGCTTTTCATTTCATGAAATCAAAAAATTTGCGCTGCTTAACCTCATTTTCATGGAATTAAAATTAAAATATATGATGTAGACTAGTCTACCATAAGACTGGTTGAATCGTCATTATTAGTGTAATAGTCGGCAGCACTTCCAGTCACTAGTGATATATTTTTGGAGTGACAAATTCATAATACAAAATTCATCTGGATTAAATTTGGTTTGGACTGTTCTTTCATGATTTTAATAAAATGTAGTCTAAAAAATATACAATCTTAGAAATTTAAGCGCTAGTGTTAACTTTAAATTAAGTTAAAAGCACAATGACCATATAATTTTGATTTAATTTAAATCAATGAGAGTGGTGATAGTTCACCAGTTTTAAATTTGATTTAAAATAGCAAGATTTGATGAACTTTTTGAGGAGATAACCAATTGCACATAAAAAATTTGTAGCTGTCTATACTTTATTTTTATATGACTATAAAGATCTAAAAATAAAATTTATGTTACAAATATTTTTAATAGTTTGTGTATATATTTGATAACAGCTTTGCGTGGTTGTTATTGAATCTGTCTGACCAATTATTTGGATTATGACCCTTATCTTTGTCTCATTGACATTGTTGGCTTTCCATGTGGTCTAGTCAGTCTCTAAACCTTACATTATCGTTCACTCATTCTTTGTTTCAATCGTGAATTTCCGTTGTTATTAAATTATCAAATTTAACAAATTGAGCATAAAACAAGAATTCTCAGAATGCAGAGTAACACTGATCGGTTTCTCATTTATTAAACATTTGCGGAATAACAATGAACATAATGAAAAAATCATTTGCATTTTTGCATCCAAATTTGGGTTTGGATGATGCTTCCATAACTTTTAATATGTCAAGGGGGATGGAAAATAGTTTCATCTTTGTTATATAAAAATTTTGGTTTCATTCAGGTGAAAAAGTACTATGTTAACTTGTTGTGATTCGCTGAGTAAAAATTTGAGATGGCGTTCACTTTAGACAATATTAATTTTATAAATCGACGATAATTGTGTCAGAGAATTTGTTTAACAAGGATTGATTAACTCTTGAGGCGATAACCACTTCAGCTGCTTTTATGCTAGTTTGTGGTTGACTCACTGATTCCTTTCAGGAACTGTTTTTCCTGTGGGCCATTCTTTGGCATTGCCACTGCGGCCTTATGGGGTTTCAGATAGGTCTTGTTGTCAGGAACATATGTTTTTGGCCTTTTTCCTCGTTGGGAGTTTCATCTTTGTTACTTAAATTTTTTGGGTACATTTTATTGTGTGATTTGCAGGGTCAACTTTTTAAATTATCTTGATAAGAAGATTGATTCTTGTTGTGATTCGCTGAGTAAACATTTGAGATGGTGCTCACTTTAATGCATTAGACAATATTAATTTTATAAATCAATGATAATTGTCTCAGAGAATTTGTTTAACAAAGATTGATTAACTCTGGAGGCGATAACCACTTTGGCTGCTTTTATGCATTTATGCCAATTTGTGGTTGACTCACTGATTCCTTTCAGGAACTGTTTTTCCTGTGGGCCATTCTTTGGCATTGCCACTGCGGCCTTATGGGGTTTCAGATAGGTCTTGTTGTCAGGAACATATGTTTTTGGCCTTTTTCCTCATTTTTTGGAGTTTCATCTTTGTTACTTAAATTTTTTGGGTACATTTTATCGTGTGATTTGTAGGGCAAAAATTTCCAAATAATATAAATAAATAAGAGGAGCAATTGTTGTTTCTAGGATTTGATTTAGCAAGAATTGATAAACTCTGGAGGCGATAATCACATTGGCTGATGCCAATTTGTGGTGGACCCACTGATTCCTCTTTGATTGGAGTTTTCTTGATTTCATTTTATATAATTAATGCAATTATGCCAATTTGTGATGACTCTGGAATAATCCCAGGGGCTGGTTTTCCTGTAGGCCATTCTCTGGCTTTGCCAAAGTGACCTTAGGTTTCAAGTGGATCCTACGAAATTATGTTTTGGGTCACCTTTTTCTTTCTAAGTTTTCTTCTTTGTTGTTTGTTTTGTAAAGCTTAGTGATCCAGCTGCTTTGAAATTAAATAATAATAAAAAAAAAAAAAAAAAAAATGGCCACAAGAATTAAATCTTTCATTATTCTTACTTAGATATATATATATATAATAAATAATTTGTAAATTAAAATAATTCGGAAGAGTATCCAAGTGTAGGAGTGTAAGGTAAAAGCAATATAATTATTCAATTAAACTACTGCAAGAACATATTATTAGTCAATAAATACAAGGTCAGTTACAACAAGACTTGGCCAGTTGTTACAGGCCGCATTAATTATTGCATGCCTTATACGCCAACTACATGATGCTCTCTGTCTAGCTTGATTAATCTAGCATCAGGACTTGCGCCAGCTGCTGAAATCAGTGCTAGTAATGAAAGACAGGATGCATCCGGACTTGCGCCAGATGCAATGAACTTCATGAAGAACCAAACATATGATTATTCATTTGTTAGTTCGGCAGGACTTGCGCCAGCTGTTCTAACTATAGCAAACATGATGGGGAGTGATTTGCCAACTGGATTTGCGCCAGCTGCTGAAATCAGTGCTAGCAAGGATGGGCAGGATGCAATAAACTTTGTGAAGAACCAAACATATGATTTTTCATTTGTTAGTTCGGCAGGACTTGCGCCAGCTGTTCTAACAATGGAAAACAGGATGGGGAGTGATTTGCCAACCCGATTTCGGCCAGCCGGTTTTTTGATACAATATCCACAAGCTCATTCTTACAGGTGGAATTAGTTTATTCTAGCATCAGGATTTGCACCAGCTGCTGAAATCAGTGTTAGCAAGTATGGGCAGGATGCATCCGGACTTGCGCCAGGTGCAATACACTTTGTGAAGAACCAAACATATGATTTTCCATTTGTTAGTTCGGCAGGACTTGCGCCAGCTGTTCTAACAATGGAAAACATGATGGGGAGTGATTTGCCAACCCGATTTCGGCCAGTCGGTTTTTGATACAATATCCACAAGCTCATTCTTACAGGTGGAATTACTTTAAATGTGAATGATTTATGTCCTTTTTCTTCTCCCGTAGAAGAGAAGAAAAAGCTAAAATTTTACTTTTTCGTCAATAACTGCGTGAGTAAGAAATTATAATTATTATTATTATTATTTTTTTTTTAGAATTCTTTAGATCTTGCTTTTGAATGTATATGTAAACACCATTTTTAGTGAATACAGCAATACTCAAGATGTGGACCATTTCCTCATGTTCCTAATTTGCTTCAAATCCTTCTAAATCTATGTTTTGTGGTCTTCTTATGTTTTCAAAGTGTGTCTGCAATACCTAGGTCAGCTCAAAATGAGGTCTGTATACTTCTGTTGTCAGATTTTACACTTACGGAAAATAAAATTCCACTGACATATAAATCCAGCCAGTCAAAACACTACTCAGACTTGCTTCAGGAATTATAAATACAATAGATGTTATGATAATGAGTCCCTTATTATCTACATTTGGAAATTTTAATTATTCGGTTATCTATTCATTACATGTAAATTTCAAGTTTCACTTCTGTAGACATCCTAATTTCAATTTAAAAACTAAATTTCAGACTATATAGCACTTCACTATTTAGAATTAGTGTTGTTTCTGATGCCGCAAGTAATGGTGGATTAGACAGATGAGAGGTTGGAATTCATATGTGCTCTTACGATGCATTCGTAAGTTTGTGTTGTGGGGGTCAGACACTTTGTGTCTGTGTGCCGTTTTCATACCCTCCTCAACAACAGATAATCTTGTTTAATAATGTTATTGATAGATTTTGTCAATATTATGTAATTTGTATGTAATGATACAAGAGTCAATGTTCATTAATATATTAATGTGAACAATTAGTAGATTGTTATTGATAGGTTTGGTTTTGTGTGAACAATTACTAGATTGTTATTGATAGTTTGGTTGATATTATCTAATTTGTTTGTAATGATACAAGAGTCAAAGTTCACATTTAAATAGTAGATTAGATCAATCAGAGACATGTATAAATATTCATAGTAGATTAGATCAATCAGAGACATGTATAAATAGTCCTAGTAGATTTGATCAATTTGAGACATGTATAAATATTCATAGTAGATTAGATCAATTAGAGACATGTATAAATATTCACTGGTTAATCCTGTTAACTGACTGTCAAGTAAATTTATACCTATTTTGGTCTTAGGGCTTCACTCTGTTACAACCACGTTTACATTAACAACATTTGAAGTGAAGCCCTTTTTATTTGTAGTCGTTTAATTTGATGTTTATTTTTAATAAACAAATTTTCCCCATTTTATGTGTCTGTTTTTTGTACGATAAATACAGAGTTTTCGTAAAATGAAAGCTCTTTTTATCGGACACAAAATAGATTATTAATCTTAGGCGAATCCCAAGCTATGTAATTCGTGGTTTGTTCGGATCTCGATTTGTTTGTAACAGTCTTTTTTAGCAATGAAATCTTGAGGGTAGTTCAAACCAAAAATTAATCCGAAAGAAATATAAATTTATATAGCAGATTCTATGTCTATCAAGAAAATCCCACCTCCTCCCTCTTCCATCCGCTGCAAGTTTTTTGTTCATTTTTCTTCTGACCGTTTTCATACCCTCCTCAACAACAGATAATCTTGTTTAATAATGTTATTGATAGATTTTGTCAATATTATGTAATTTGTATGTAATGATACAAGAGTCAATGTTCATTAATATATTAATGTGAACAATTAGTAGATTGTTATTGATAGGTTTGGTTTTGTGTGAACAATTACTAGATTGTTATTGATAGTTTGGTTGATATTATCTAATTTGTTTGTAATGATACAAGAGTCAAAGTTCACATTTAAATAGTAGATTAGATCAATCAGAGACATGTATAAATATTCATAGTAGATTAGATCAATCAGAGACATGTATAAATAGTCCTAGTAGATTTGATCAATTTGAGACATGTATAAATATTCATAGTAGATTAGATCAATTAGAGACATGTATAAATATTCACTGGTTAATCCTGTTAACTGACTGTCAAGTAAATTTATACCTATTTTGGTCTTAGGGCTTCACTCTGTTACAACCACGTTTACATTAACAACATTTGAAGTGAAGCCCTTTTTATTTGTAGTCGTTTAATTTGATGTTTATTTTTAATAAACAAATTTTCCCCATTTTATGTGTCTGTTTTTTGTACGATAAATAACCGTTTTCAGAACTTAAGAATTTAAACTATAGGCCTACAATTAAATTTGTTCTCGGAATATTTAATCTGCACGAAAACCAAACATTGTTAATAAACAAAACCAAACGTTGTTAGCAAGGTTGTTAAGTTATGGCTTCACCGTGATTTGACGTCGAAGCCGACGTAAAAACAAAGATCGCAAATAGTAGCCTACATGTAGCTTACTAGCTTCCGTTAGGAGAGTTATGTTTCTAGTCGTATTTGTTGTTTGTCCGTAAGCAGGATTACTTGAAAAACAATTAACGGATTTGCGTGAACCGTTTACCTGGAGTGTATCTTGGACCAAGGAACAATCCTCGTATGAGGTTTGCAGTCTCTGTCTGACTGTCTAGTTATCACTATGCCAATGTCATTGTCATATGTTATATGTTATATGGCATATGTCATTGTTAACAGTTAATTCTGTATGCAAGAGCCAAATCAGCGCGGGGACCGTCTTTATACGTCAGAATCTGACGTTTGTAGACGTCAGATTCTGACGTATAAAGACGGTCCCCACACTGAAAGAAATAAAATATTTACAATGGCCGTAGATCCATAACATAGGTATTCAAATGAAACAGAACAATTTAACTGAGACATTTATGAAGATTTCAAATTGAAAAAAACTGTTGTCTCCATGATTTATACAAAATTAATTGAGCGTTGTAAGGGTTGATAGTCCAGCACTAATTAGGCCTAGTAGAAAACAACACCTACAAATAATTGTATGTGACCCGGCTTTGAAAAGTACACGATAGCTATTACTCACACATCCGGGCACACACATCCTGCAGTCTTCAGAGATATTCGTCACACTCAACACCGCTGTCAGGATTGCCCAGTGGGCTAACTGCATCAAAGAACTTATAGACATCTATAAGTATCAGAGTAGCAGGCAACATGTTAAGCATTCACCTTGTCTTTGTACTTTCTATTAGCATGGTTCGTGGTGGTTATGCACTTCTGTGTATTTCTCAAATATAATGAGATACATGGTGGTATGTGAAAAGTGGGAATAGCAGGGTGCTTTTTGCATCTTTTTGCCTCTAATTGGCAGGTTAATAAATTTGTATAGGTGCATTTTAAAAAAATCAAATAAACAAAATGGAAATATATTATTGCTCTTTCATAATTTGTTCACTTGTTTAGCATCTGGATCTGCTGCCTAATAAGACTGGTCCTGGTGATGATGTTATGCAACTATGTTCTCTCTTCCGGGTTAAGTATGATATCTTTGTAGATGCATGTAAAGGCATGATCATGTGTTCATGCTTCACCTGACTATATTGCTTGTAGGTAGGTTTTAGAGTCGTGAAGAGGACGTGCTAAGTCGTAATTATGATGTCTTGCTTCACTTGAATATCGTGGTCTGTATGTAGGTAGATTCTCAGCTCAGATAGTTTTGGAGTCCTAGTAAATTTTATGTTATTGTATGATGTTCAGGATTGGGCATCATGGAATTGTTGCATATGGAGGTCAAGGGTGGTGGAAGGTCCCGAATATTGTATGCTATATATGTTTTGTTGGACAGAAGTTAGGAATAGCAAAAATTCAAATGTGTGACATATGAAGGATGGTAGCCTCGTAAAGCAGAACATTGCAGCCAACAAGATATCTGTTTTGTGGTGGTATAATATGAATGTTCGAATGAAATGATTTCGAATGAGTTTGATCACTAGGATCGGTTTTGAGAGTTTGTGTGAGCTTGGAGAGCCAACCCTCGTTTTGGTAGGGTTTGGGGTGAGAGTAAGGCTTGCCTATTTTAGCAGACACTGGTCTGTTCCCATCCATTCATCCCCATGCCGCTTGTTTGTCTGTAATGACGTTCGACTGTCCAACTGCCTGACTGCCAATTGTGACGGACATGTTGACTGTTGGGTTGCTCCTCCCGCCAGTTCTCTGTTGTGGAACCTGTGTATATGAGAAGACCTGTGTCTTATGCGGAAAATTTCGTCATCTATGCACATGTTACCATGTATGATTGGGACCAGGGTTCTATGGTTGGTTTATCTACCGTAAATGTACGAAGGTTGTACGTGAGCGCTGATTTCAGTTCTTGAGGTGGACCACTACACCGGCTTAGTGATACACAGCTCCGAGTAAAGGGGTCAGTAAAAAGCAACTGGACTAATGGCGGGATTGGATCGATAGATAAATATCGGAAGGACCGGGCAGCCTGCATGCAGGCTAGCTAAACCAAACAAACAAACATACACGTGTGTTTTTGTGTACATGAGAGAATAACAAATAATTTTGACGCTTTTCATCGGTATTTTGTTTATGTTTTGTTATAATATTGAAGGATATTGTTGTAGGTTATAATATATATGGACAGAAGTTCAGTTAAGATACATACACGGCAGCTGTTTCTTGGTTACATATTTTACCTTGATTATCGCTCACGTTAGTCTGTCTGTAATATTGGGGGAGAGACGGGCAAAGGCGCCACCAACGCTATATATTTTATGACGTGTTGTAAATAATATGTGTTGTATTATGAATATGCATGCCTGAACGGAGAGCGGAAATTATTATGAATTGAAGTAGAGGCCTATGGCTCTAACTTAAAGCTATACATTCACAGAAAATGTTTAGATTCAATATTACTGACTTTGCCTTTGAGTGAGACTATAGTGAATGAGAAATGAGAAAATGGAGTGAAAGGGGGTAATCACAGTCAAGGGAATGATGTGAATAAGAAGGTGTATCTGTAGAACACAGTGGAACTGAAAGGGAAATTGAAAATGGAAGGCTATACCAAGATTCACATTCACCGTGGTGGATGAATATCGCCGATTACTCCGTCAATTCTCAATCAATTTTCATGAAATTTTACACACACTATTTTCCATTCATGTCGTGACTACCCTGAAAGTTTCGCGGAGTTTTGATAAGTATTTTAAAAGTTAGACCATTTGACATGTAGTAAATAAATAAAAATGTTTCCCTCTATAAAGCCATTAGCTTCGTCTCAGAATTTTATTACATGTCAAATGGTCTAACTTCTACAATACTTATAAAAACTTCGCGAAATTTCCAGGGTAGTTACGACATGAATGGAAAATAGTGTGTGTGAAATTTCATGAAATTTGGTTGAGAATTGACTGAGAAATCCGCGAAATTCAATAATCCTGGTTGATGAATTTGATGTGAATCTGACTATAGTGTCAACATAATAACTGTTAATGGAAAGGTATCTGGAGAAAAAATGGAAAGAAGAGTGAGAAAAGAGATAAGAAATGGTGCCTGGAGGTCACAATGAAAGAAGAAGTGAGAAAAAGATTGGAAAAAGAAGTTGGAAGTGTCAACAGAGTGATGTCAATTGGAAGTTTTCTGGAGAATAAAGGAAGAATGCTTCAGGGGGGGAGGGGAATCAGCTTTATGAGAACTGCAGACTTCAGGAAGAATGTTTCATGAGAACTGCACACTGGGAAAAAGGCTAAGGGGGGAGGAAGATCTACTTCATGAGAAGTGCAGGAAAGATTGGAGGGGGGTAGTCCTGATAGTAGAGGGGGGAGTAAAGTAGAATTTATACTTAGAAAGAAGGAGGTGGAATGGGGAGGGGAAACTGGTGGATGCTTGCCTCTCCTGTCCAGGTAGCCCGCAAGGGGAAGAGAGACACGGAGGGGTTGAGCCCTGCTTGGCAGGCCTCCACAGGCGGCTACAAGTATCCTGGAGCAAGCCGATCAATGTATGTATATGTACACTTTCAAGAAACTATAATGATATAATGTTTGGATCTACATGTACACCTGTAATTTTATACAATATTAATAAAATAGGTGTGTTGAACATCCTGCATATTAAAATGAAATGTCCCTTTTTAAGATGGATTGATAGACCTATCCACAGGACAGATTGTGTTAATGGTGCTGAGAATATACTAAAAAAAACCCTTTTAAATTTCATGGTGACTGATGCTGTATTGGAGTATATATATTAAAAAGAACTGAGATTAAATAGTAAATCATGGAGATAAAAAAGTCAGCTGGATTTATTAGATAAAACTAATTCGTTTAAGAAATTTATTCAAATTATTATTCATGTTTGGCTATTTTTTAGATGTAAAACTTTGTAAATGGTATGTTCTTCACAACCCATCTAGCTCCTATGATAGGCCCCATCAGGTGTAATATTAAATCTAAACATTTTGCGCGAATATATGGCTTTAACATGTTTAGGTATAAGGCAATGTACTGTCAACTGGGGTAAGCTTGAACACTTTTTGGATTTAGGGTAGAGCGCTGGTAATACACCCCCCTCCTTAAGCACTATTCCTCCTATTTGACCAGCATTTGATGGTGTTAACCCATCAACGCTGTCTTTATATGTTGAATAGTAAGGGTTATAAGTTATAAGTGACAATACAAATTAAATCACTCATGTCAGAATAGAATAAAAGGGGAGAGTATTACCCAGGGCTTGGGAAATATGCCCCAGGGATGGGTTAATACGCCCCCAGGGCTGGGGTAATACTACTCCAGGGAGCTTATTGCCACACTACCTATTTACCAAAAAATATTTAAAACTTTAGGACCTGTCCTTTATGTAAGGGAACTATCGCATTTGATGATAACGTCAAGCAGGCCCTTTATTGAAATGTAAAATATGATATAATATGCAAATAATGACTGAATTATTGAAATTATCGAACCATTTTAAATGGTTGATATGGGAGACCTGCACTAGTTGTGACAGTGTTACATTTTCGTACTGCTGGTAAAATAGGTCCCTGTAAACCTCGCTAAGACTAAATTCGGAAATCTGTTTTACCACTACTAAGATGTATATATTTTGACATTGCAGGTACCACCAGCGAAAAATGTCCCAAGGGATACAATTTTGCCTTTTTCAAAATCGCCGCCATCAGTATCTTTATCGTTTTAAGTTGCATAATTGTCATGATTTATTTTAACCCTAATGAGTTGATTTTTAGGATTTCGGTGGGGATTTTATGAGTTTCGAGGATATTTAATCGAAATAAATGTTTTAATAGAAAATTTTCATTTGATATGATTTAAGGTGACACCAGTGTCCTGCATGATAGAAGGTCATACAATATCTCGTGAACAAAATGCCACATCAAAGCTAAACATGTTTTGATGCATGATTTGTGCCACCTCAAAATTGATGTGTGATGCACCAAATCCTAAAGAAAATTGTGATGGACCACTTGGAGTCATCTGAGGTTCATTTTAGCCAATTTCAAAGATGGCCTCCATATCTTATTGTGTTAAGTGACAATGATCATAATTGTAAAAAAGAGGAAGAGAAGGGATAGGAAAATCAAGAGGAGAGAAGTGAGAGGAGAAGTTCTGATTTAGACTATTTTAAAGTTGGCCGAGAATGTAAAGAAAGAGGAGGAATGAAAGGGAGAGGGTATATAGTAATCAAGAAAATGAGGTGGAGGAGTAGGATGAATAGAAATTTCAGGAGAAAATGTAAGTGGAAAGTGGAGCAGAATGAGCTGAAAGAGAAGGAGGACAGAGAAGTATTAGAAAAAAGGAGGTGGACAATGAAGAGAATGCCGCAGAAGAGAAAAGAGTAGACGAGGCAAAAAGGACGTGGAGGAAGAGGAAGACAGCGAGAAGAAAAAGAGGAGAAGAAAAAGAGAAGACGCAAGAGGAAGAATTGTTTATTCAAGGAGGAGGAGAACATGGAGGGGAGAAGGAGGAGGAGGAGCGATAAGAAAAAGGGATACCGACCAGAAATAAAACCAGAAGGGACAGCAGAGGGAGATGGTGGAGATAGGGGGTGGAGGGGTGGAGAAAAAGGATAAAAAGAACAAGAGAAGCAAGAAAAGACGAAGTTTGAGTGAACAACGAGGTGAAAGAAAGGAAAGGACAGAAGAAAGACAAAGAGAAGAAGGAATACAATGGTGACAATAAAGAGAAAGAGGAGAAGGAGTAAGTTAAGGAGAAAAAAGACAAGACGAAGATAAGGAGGACAAGGAGAATTAAAATAAATCATAGAATGGAGAGGATGAGGACGAAGATGACACGGAGAAAATGTAGTAGGAAAAGAATGGTGATGAAGGAGTATGGGGAAGGGTGGGGAGAGGAGAGAGCTGGAGGAAAAGAGAAAAAGATAGGGAATTAGAAAAAAGACGAAGATGATGAGGAGAGCAAGCAAAGGAAAGGCGAGAAAGGTGGAAAAAGACGAAGAAGTGGAGAAGACGCAGAAGAAGGCTGACGAAAAAGAGAGGAGAAAAAAAGAAGGACCAAGACGGTATGGGAAAGGAGGGAGGGATGAAGAAGAGAAGGAGGAGAATGAAGGAAATGAGCTAGAGGGGAAGGAGAGCGGAGATGTTGACAATGAGGTAGACAAGAACAATGACGAAGAAGTAAGAAGAGGAGGATAAGGAGAAAAAGGGGGAAAATAAGAACAAAGAAGAGGAAGGGAGATAAGAGAACAAGGAAGAGTAGGGAAAAAAATAGAGAAGGGAGGAGAAGCTGGAGGTGAAAGTAGAGGAGCAGGGTTGGATCCAAAAAGGGGGGGGGGGGAAAGGAAAAAAAATCAAAACAATCATCATCTTTTAGGGGTTTCCTTGTGAACTAGCGATATACTGAAAGACAAACAGTTCCCATTATGCCTTATATTGCAAGATAAAGCCTTTTGAAAATAAAATAAAAATTACCGGGGCCACCCCCTTACCCCTTAAACAGTAAAATATTCCTTTGTAAAAGTTTCAGCCCTCACTGGCCAATAAAAAGCTAGATCCGCCCATGGGGAGGACTCCTCCTCTTTGTCGTTCTCCTCAGTCTCCTCTGCTTCTTTTTCTTCCACCTCCTCCTCTCCAGATTAAGTCCTGTAGCGTGTGAATATGTTTCATCAAATAACTTGGATGCTCTAAGTAGGCTACTTTTCTCTTAGAAAGCTAAGACATCTCTAGCAATTACCCTATCAAAGGACCAATTGTCGTCATCAATAAAGAAGTGTGGAGAGAGTAAAAAATAGGAAAATCATTCAGTACAATATGACAACTTAGTGGATGGCATTCATTTAAACACAGTAAACTACTACAAATGTCAGACTAAAAAATAAACACCACATTGACAAGATGGAACACCTACAAAAGCGAGTCTGAGGCACAAAGAGAAACCACAATGTCCGCAAACAGGGTGCATGAAGATGAAAAGTTACAATGTTTCTTGTTTCATATGTAACAAAATATTCACAGACGAGAATGACAAGTTGCTCCAAAAAAACACTGTTCAGAATGGTACTGTTTAGAGTGCCTGGAGTACAGGGACGCAGATTCCTGATGAAGTGTAAAAGAGCGAGAATTCACTGGTACTGTGTGACCTGTCGACAGCCAGCAGCCTAAGCAATAAAGACAGAATGGGACATAAAAGAAAAATGTAACCAGTATATAAAAAAAAAACACTAAGACGTAGTGACGCTCGAAAAACTGATGAAGAAAAAGAGAAAAAGTTAATACAAAGACAAAGATAATATAAAACAACAGTAGAATAAATGTAGGCGCAAAGGTTTACATCAGTTTTGAACGGATTGAACGAATTGACGATTCAATGGGAACCACTGCAAACATTAGTAGAATACAAAATAAAGAGAAGAAAAGTGGACCTGGTTGTTTTGGACTGCCAGAGAGTGAAAAAGAAGACAGAAGTTAAATGTTGAAGAATCAGAAATGTTGAAGTCAAAACAGCAACAAGGCAAACACCTTTCTGAGAAGACCTAACAAGACCAAGTCCTATGGAAATCACGGTTCAATCACAAGAAAGTCGCAACAAAATACTAATAATAGCCATACAATTAAAAGATACAGAAGACGGTATAAAAAAGACAATTTCTATAAGCAAGGAGCCCTCTAGTAAGGACAGAAGACCGAGAGCGTAACAACGAGGAACGCAACACAAAAATAAAGCAAAACCAGCAGTCCGAGGACTTAACCAGAAGAGGAAGGTTGTATATCTGAAGAGGCAGAAGAGAAAGCCTTACGAAGACAACGACACCTCAAAAATTATAAATACCACAACACTCACAATTTCTTTTTGATGGTGGAGCACCAATGCTTATTCAATCCTCAATAAATAAATTTAAATGGAGAGTAGCATGTGCGGATTGAAGGGTAAGAATCATGTTTAGCACAGACACTAGTGGGAGGTGCATTTGTATATAATTTAAAATAAATATAAAAAACAGCGACGACCAGAGAAATAAGGACATAAACAAACTCATTGCTAAGGCAGCTAATCAGAAGTTCAGTACTGTAATTCTTATTCCAATGTTACCACCTTCAGGAGAGAGTCAAGAAAACAATTAACATTTTAACAAAGAAAACTATAATGATGGCATGAGGGAGAAAATAAAATCAATTGTGTGGAGCGAGATTCTAGAACATATGGACGTTGAACAATCAAGTAGATTCTTAAAACAGAAGATACATTTATACCAAATAAATTAAAAAAACAACATGGAAAGCTATCACCAAAATGAAAAAGAAGAAAAAAGAAACATTTGGATGCTATCTGAACACAAAAGGGGGAAAAATACATGGCATATACAAAAACAAAAAAATCAGGCCAAATGCTAAATAAGAAAATTCAGCCCTAAAGCCTTTTATAGATATGCGTATATCAAACTTAACGTGATATGAGGGATATCAGTCCTAAACAAACAGAAAGGAGGACAAATATCAGAAGACAGAAATAAAGCAGAGGAATTAAATAACTTCTTCTTCGTTGTTTATACTGTTGTGGACACAACACAAATGCTAACCTTTGAAGACAAAACAGCACAAAACGCCCTGAACGAGTTAAATTTCACACAGTCTGATATACAGGAAATCCTTCAAATATAAAAACCTGATATGTAGAGACCATAGAGGAATGGACACAAATACACGACAGAGGCAATTCTGTGGATGTTGTGCACTTTCGCAAGATTTTTGATGGTGGCACACAGAACTTGCTTAATAAAATTAAAAGATTATGTAGTAAAAAACAGGATAAATGCATTTTTACCGGATAGGGATAGTTTAATTTAACCAATCTCAATCCGATTGTGAAAAGCGACAGACATCTCAAAGGGAGTGCCCTAGGACCGCTGCTGTTGTTAATATTTATTAATGACCTTCCAGATTTTGTAAAATCTGTCATCCAAATCTTTGCCGATGATACAAAGATGAGACCAAAGTCCAAAACTAGGGAGAACCAACTACAAGAATTGACAGACGGAGTGCCGTTTTTTTACTAGAATTTTCAGCCAACCAGAGCTGGCATAGCCAGCCTCTTATATCCTCTAGAGGGGTCCATGGGCATGCCCTCCCAGAATTTTTTTGAAATCTAAGGCTTTAAATAGTGCATTTCAGAGCATATTTTGACCCAAATATGATCGCTTTTTTAGTTTTTGGTTCCTGAATGGGGGAAGGGGGAGCGTGTCGACCACGCCCCCCTCCGGATCCGCGACTGACAATGAATTGGGATTCAGAAAACACGTAAATGTGACAAAGCAAACGCAACATTAGCTATATAACTAGATGAGCATACACATCCCTGTATAGACACTAAGACAAAGCTTTGAGACAGCTATTAAAATATGGAAATCTGGTGGGGTGACCATATCTTAAAGGGGACATTGATAACATTTAGAAACAGTACAACCCTGTGCAACAAGAATGATTCCGGCCATAAAAGAGCTGCCATATAAAGAGAGACTGAGGATACTAAAATTACCATTGCTGAGTTACAGGAGAGCCAGAGGGGTCATGATTGAGACCTACAAGTATATACATGGCATCAATATGGTAAAAACAGACTTCTTACCATTGTCTGAAGAAAGGCATACTTAGGGACATACTCTAACCTTAAAGAAAGTGGGGAGCAGCACAAACAGAAGGGAAATATTTTACGCTCAACACATTGTGGAAGAATGGAGCTCCTGCTACAGGAGGTGGTGAATGCTCCTTCACTAAATGGATTGGACAAATTTTGGTCTATAAGAATGTATATAACAGTGTCAAATCGTCATTCAATTTTTCAATATAACTCTGGGCTCATAGGGGTCTCACACATAACCAAAATATGTAACCAAACCAGCAACATAGCAAGTATGTAGAAAAATATATACTAAAAAACTCGGAGAAAATCGGGTGAATCAAATTTTGCAAGCAACAAGGTGCTAAATCAAAATAGCACATTTTAATCAGTAACATTATGAGTTAACATGGTGTTGCTGGGAAATGGCCTGAATACTATAAGCTCGGAAATAGTGGCGACTTTAAAATTGAGCGATTTGGGGAATGAACAAATTGGCGGATTCATAGATTAAGATTGGCTGGTTTACTCTCCCTGCCAGTAGGCATAACCCTGAATAGAAGAGAAAATTTGTTTTTTTTTATTAAACTGGAGACAATAATGAACGGACACCGACATTTGAAGGTTTACAGTACATGTCGGTGATGCGACGGTGATGCGACATCTGTGACAATGTCGTCATCACAGAACACCCCCTTCCTTGGATTTTGACACCTGGTCTTCAATATAGCTATTCAGCCAACACTAATTATATCTGATTATCATGATTATAGCATGCTGTTGAATGTCTGTTGAAATTTAATTTGAATTAGCCATGATAAATTCTCAGAGGACGAATAGGGAAGCTAGCCTCTAAAATGAATCGGGCTTTAGGCCACCTTTGTGCACATATAGGCTAAACTGGGCCAGGAGAACCTCCTGAGGATGGTGAGATGATTGAGATGACACTGTCCTCCAGACACAGGATTCGAAATTCGAGCCCTGGCGGTCTGTGGCCGAGTACGCTACCTCTCGGTCACGGAGGCTCCCCACAATACTAACTTTCACACGTGGATGGGGAAGAAACAATTTTGTTTCTTTCAAACCGCCGAGACCGGGAACCGAACCCCGGACTCTGGCGTGAAAGGCAGCGGTGCTAACCACTACCCTAGGGCCCCCGCCCCTAGCCTCTAAATATCCAAGGCTTATATTCAACGTACCAAGTTGTAGAAAGAATGGTAGATAACGTTGTTTCGTGGCAGGAAGTAATGCAAGGCTAGGCACAGAGATATATTCCATCACACAATCATTCATTCATACTTGAACACTTTGACCAGAGTGATTTTACACAGTACAACGTCCTAGTTCAACCTAACTTCTCAAACTTCTAAGCGAGCAATGTGAATTGTTGCAGCATCAAAGACTAAATCCCTGAAAATCTCTCAATCACGCAAATTCTCTCTGAGGCTAGGAAAACCTATTGAAGATTGCACAAGATTGACAGAGAGTCCGGAGGGCCCTGTACAAGGGTGGCAGCTCACGAAGCAGCAAGTCAGCATCAGCCTAACACTTGAGCTTCTGTCTATCGGAGCAGAACAAGACCATTTGTTGAACAGCGAGGGCTGATGGAGACCCAGCTAGAGGCCGGTCTATTGTTGGCCACTGATAACAGCAGTAAACCAACATTGGGCCAACATCCAGCTAACATCCAGTGCACAGATTTCCGTACACGACGCTGACGCTTCTGATAATCAATTCAAGGCTGATAAGGACAGCGGTCACACCTGACGGCCGACGCTTGGCGCACCCGGCCAACTACCCCTGGGAACCAGTTAAAGGGGTGGTAGAGGCCCTAGGCGGGATCACCCTCATGGTAATTAGCTCAGGGATATGTAATCATTGTTTGTATACATATGTTTTTCGATGAAGTCTGAATAAAAGAGGCTGATATTAGTAGTTGTATTCAGCCAGACGAGCTACGACGGTCGACAGTACGCCTACACCCACCATAGATATCACATCATGTCTGTTTATTGCTGAGTGTTGTCTTACTTTTTTCACAAGTTTTGCCATTAATACGGTGTTGGGAACCAGGAACAGAGAATTTCGATTCTACAATAGTTAGTCACAACTTGTTTCGTACACATTATTTTTCAATGGTTTTCTTTAATCTAACATTGTCATATTTAACACTCAAGTACAGTGTGGGGGATTTGGTTCAAAAAGTTGTTTTCTTCTTCAGCTTTTGTATTACTATTATTTCATTGTGGGATTTACGATTCTATAAAATAAAGTTATTCGAAAATATTTCAGGGATGGTATTAACCACCACATGGTGTTTTTTGACCGACAAAAAATTATCCCAGTGCCACTGGCAATGAGTATTAACATTTCAGATATCAGGGGCGTAGCCAGGATGTCTTAGAAGGGGGTTCGAATTTTTGCTGTACCTGCTGCTGACCGTCCCGAAGGGGCGGCTGTTCAGGGGGGTCTGAAATATTTAAATATGTCTTGAAATATTATATGTTTAATCGTGCATTCTGGAGTCATCTGGAGCTCGATTTTTTGGCTAGCTTCCACCGGAAAATGATACTTTTTTTATACAATTTTTCTTTTTATTGATGTTTAAATATCGTGGGCCCAAATGTTGCACGTGACATAATTTTAAACTTTTCCAGACGTCTTGGGTGGAGTGTTGCAATGCAAAGCACTGGACAACTTCACCGACAGAGATAACCATCACCATGTCATGGTGTACATGCATCAGAGCCAGGGGGCTGAGTCTTTTTTTCGCCATGGTCTGGCGTATTTAATTACGAAACTTATCTAGGCCTACATATAAAACGTCTACAAAAAATAAGTGTAGGCCCAATTATTATTTACCATAAATTGCACACAACTATTTTATAGGAAAACAGTTTAGTTTACAGGTCATTGACGAGTTTTCAACAGACGTAGGCCTAACTAAGCCTACAGGAGGGGTATGGTAGGCATACAGCTTAAAGGTGTAGTCAACTAGCAAAATTCGCGGGACAAGGGTCCCCCAGAAGGCCAGAAGGCAATAGTACCCGTGGGTAGGCCCTATTCCATAATAATACTAAATATGCGTTTCATACCCAAAGCCTCATTAAGAGCAAGTTCTCAAATCACAGCAAGTTCATATATACTTGAGCGACATCTATGAGTTAATAATTCAAAGCTCTTGGCCTTTGCCCCTACTTGTTCGCTGGCTTGCAAACAAACTGACTGTATTACTGCGGGGATTTGGAAGCTGCTTGACCCCCAAGCTTGTATTGTCACCCAGTAAACACAAAACATTTGTATGACTTTATGCAATGTTGGACCAACGTCGAAGACGTTGGGCCGACATTGTAAAAATGTTATACAAATGTCTTGTGTTTGCTGGGCAGGAGGACTTTCTCTCAAACATTGTACATTTATCTAATGTTGGTTCAAAGTTTGGCCAGCGTCGCAGACGTTGGCCTAACATTAAAACAGCATTGGATCAATGTTTCGTTTGAGTAGTATCTTGTAATCAGTTCAGTGGCTATATTAATACCGTCAATCTGTACTCAATAGGCTACTGTGAGCCTGCACTTGACCGTCCCAGGCATGTGCGTTTTGCAGTTGGATAATTCTTTAAATAAGTGCGGGTGGGGGGCGAATCATGTGGAATATAGTAATCAGCCTGCCCCTAATCAAGGCCGTGCTGGTGAAATGTTTTGAAATATTAGTGCCTAATATTTAACAAACAAAAAACAATAACTCTCTCATTAAGTGTATTTGCGAATAGGTGGAGTTCAGATGCCAATGGAGTTTATCCATAAGATGACATTCGAAAACTTACATAAATGTGCTGCGGGGATTTGGAAGCTGCTTGACCCCCAAGCTTGTATTGTCACCCAGTAAACACAAAACATTTGTATGATTTTATGCAATGTTGGACCAACGTCGAAGACGTTGGGCCGACATTGTATAAATGTTATACAAATGTCTTGTGTTTGCTGGGCAGGAGGACTTTCTCTCAAACATTGTACATTTATCTAATGTTGGTTCAAAGTTTGGCCAGCGTCGCAGACGTTGGCCTAACATTAAAACAGCATTGGATCAATGTTTCGTTTGAGTAGTATCTTGTAATCAGTTCAGTGGCTATATTAATACCGTCAATCTGTACTCAATAGGCTACTGTGAGCCTGCACTTGACCGTCCCAGGCATGTGCGTTTTGCAGTTGGATAATTCTTTAAATAAGTGCGGTTGGGGGGCGAATCATGTGGAATATAGTAATCAGCCTGCCCCTAATCAAGGCCGTGCTGGTGAAATGTTTTGAAATATTAGTGCCTAATATTTAACAAACAAAAAACAATAACTCTCTCATTAAGTGTATTTGCGAATAGGTGGAGTTCAGATGCCAATGGAGTTTATCCATAAGATGACATTCGAAAACTTACATAAATCTGGATTTGCATTCAAATAATGTCATTTTACAGTGAGCCAGAGGATGTAATTTGAAAGCATCATTGAAAAAACAGACAATTTCTGTTCTTTTTCACTTATATTCAATTTTCTGAATATGATGCAACACGCGGTACACCGCCGGGGTACCGCGTGATTTGCAGCGCCACCTGGTGAGTGCGGCGGCAATTTGCGTTGCAACAGGTTCCGACATTGAAAGATGTTTTACCAGTAGTACTTAGTGATGAAAATGCCCCCAAAACAATAATATTTTGCAAAATATGAACGTTTCACATTTATTTTCGCCCTCTTTTAAAATTATTTTACACCTTTTGGTACCCAGGGTACAGCCCTGAAAAAATAAATTAAGTAATTAAACAAAATGGCAGATTTATATTGGGTACCCCAGGGTACCGCGTGGTGCATCATATATATGGCAAACAAATGTTTGTGTTGCAATTTATTCTACGTTGGGCCATTTTAGACCGCAGGGCTCTATCGACTGGACTGAAACTGGTGCAAGTGCCTATTTATTGAACTGGTAGCCCTATATATACACACTGATAGGCAACATAGTTTGCGCGCATATATATATAATGTAAACTCAGACCAGCTGTAGTTATTATATTATAAAATGAGTCACGTGTTAGACCTGTGCAACTGTAGCGTGTTTTTCATTGATTTCGCAGTATATTCTCAACGCATTCTGTAGGCATACTTCTGTAGGCAATTCACAACAATCCTGAAAAATTCATGAAATTTGAATGAACATTTTAAAAAGTTGAAAGTGTTAGCCTATGGCGGTGCATCGCCATAAGCAATGTAGTAGGCTACCTGGTTTTCACACTTCAAAATTAAAATAGAAGGATTAATTGGTTTATAGAGGGGCGTAATAATTAGCAACTTACTAGCCCTAACATGACTGAAACATAATTTGAAACTAAAGGTTTCAGCCATAGATTGTGCCCCTACAAAATCGTGGGACATTCGTTTAGATGGTGATAATAGGTTTATTAAAATTAGCAACATTTCAGCTACAAGATCGCATGCTTAACTCATTGTCCGCAGTCATTGAAACGTTATGGACATTTTTCGGTCCTTGGGGTTGAGATTACTCTCAGTTACCGCCATGTTGAAAAACGTTGATTTTTTGGGGAAAAGGAGTACAACAATCCACGGCCTCGGAGAGGGCGTCACGGCTAGCAACTACATGTACGTGTCAAATGGTCGATAGGCCCTAGTCAAATCTCGAAATTAAAACTATATATTAATAAAATTGGACTGTTGGATTTAAAGGGCATAATTAGCAACTTACTAGACCCCTACATGTCAAATGTCGGATGATTACTGCTGGTGAAATCAGCAAACGCAGACGTCACAGAATAATGTGACTTCTATTATAGTTATATGCCCACCAGCATGGTAATCTGCTCCCAAGGAGACGTGATTTTTTGGAGGGTATGATTTGTTAAACAATCCTGTGTTTTAAATTTATTTTTATTGCTCTAGTATGTTTTCATCTTTTTGATTTTGTATTTAAAATCATTGGTGTTTTTGAGACTCAGGGTGTTTTTCAGATAGATGTTTAAAAAATGGAATCAAATTTCAAATATCTGTATCATTTGGTCGTTAAAATTAAAGACATCTATCTTGTTTATTAAAACAGTTTATTTGCTGTTGCAGGTAGTGATGGCAGAAGGGGGTTCCATTGCAATAGAAGCCATGCTCGAGTGTGCTATATGTCATGAAGTGATGGTACAACCGAGGGTCCTACCATGCCAGCACACCTTTTGTCACAAATGTCTGGACAAATGTATACGACATTATGCGCAAGATGACAACCTCCCTTGTCCTGTATGCCGTGCTCCGTACAAGGTGAGAAAGAGCGGAGTACATGCCATCCCGAAAAATGTCTTCGCTGTTAAGCTGCTAGAGACTACACAGAAAAAGGAAGATTGTAAAGAAGATATAGACAAAAACAAATATGTTTCTCTTTGCTCTATAGAGCCAGAAGAATGTCTAGAAACAGCAGTAACATATTGTACAATATGCAAAGAATACATGTGCGAGAAATGTTAAGAAGGGCATAAAGAACATAAATTTACAAAGAAGCATAAGACTATCCCTTGTGACGAGGTAAAAGGAAAAAATATAGAACTATGCCCTGATCATGAGCAATCTATTCTGAATTTATTCTGCGAGGAATGTGAATTATCAGTGTGTCAGGAGTGTGCAAACGACGGCCATAAGGATCACAAATGTTTTGAGATCACATCTAAAATGTGTGAATTTCGAGCTAAGCTTAATGAAATTCTTGCCAAAACACACACTTCTTTAGAAGCGATTAAAAGAAGGATCCGTGCAACTCAGAACCAAGTTGATAAAATAGAAAAGGATGTTGATGGGGTGAAGGAACGTATATCAGATAACTATAAATTATCTCAGGAACAGATAAAGAAGGCAGAAGAAGAACAGCTAGCTGCTGTGGATCAGGCACAAAGACAGGCTCAGAAAGTACTCTCAGGGGATATCGACCGTTTACAAGCCACAGAGTCAGCACTGTATAGCATAACAATGTATGGCAATGAAATTAAAAACGAGGGAACGGTAAGTGATTACATGACTAGCATGAACGGATTAATTTCCAAATTTGCGAGGACCGATATGAAATGTATTAAACCAACTGAATTGAGATGGGATTTCGATTTTAAGTCTAGAGAGTCCATTTTAAATACTAGTCTTGTCAGATTGAATGCAAGGGGAGGGAGTACAGGAGGGGTGGATACTGGTAGTGGTACTAAGCCGATTACTGCGTTTAATACTGAATATCAAACTGGTGATGTTAAAAGATTTGTGATGTATCATGACCATATGCTGATCATTCATGCTAACCATGATGTAATCTATATATATAGTGTTGTCGGCAACAATTTAGTTGGATCTACGAAGGTGTCGGGTATGAAAAACCCATATGGTCTTTGTGTAGCACTAGGGGATGGGGCCACACCCCAATTGGTTGTGGCTGACTATGATTGCAAGTGTCTGTGGTGGCTCAGGTTGGAACAACAGGAAGGTCAGCTGAAGCTTGGTGAGCCTCAAAAACACAATTTTAGGTACACTCCTTCTAATATAGTAACTAATCTCTCTGGTCATGTCTTAGTAAGTGACTTCGATAATGGTCGCCTGTATGTTTATAGTCAGTCCATACAAACAATCGATTGTGTTCAATTAGCAGACGACGTAAGGCCACGTGTTCTGGTCATTGATTTATCCGGAGACTATGTGGTCGGAGATCAGAATTCAAAATTGAGGTGGGTGAACAGTGCAGGTCAAACGACCCGCTGCTACGAGGATAAACCAGATATATTATCTGTTGATCATATGGGATTTGATGGATCGGATTTACTAGTGGTTGACAGTGCAAACCACTATGTACATGTGGTTACATGGGAGGGTCGCCACAGTGGTCATCTGCTCACATCACAACAAGGGATAAACAATCCCTCGTGCATTCTCGTGGATTCTGCTGATTGTTGCCTGTGGCTGGGTCACACAGGTGTTGATGGTAAGAAGCAGTTGATGAAGGTGCAGTACTCGCCACCACACATTACCACTCTCAATATGGCTGTTGAAGTCCCCAAGATATATTTGGGATAACAAAATAAATTATATCTGTTGCACTAGTTCTTCTACCGCAAACCGTTTTCTCCCATAATTATCTGGGATTATTCTGACTAATCGAATTCATAATTAGAATATATGATCATAGAAAGTTTAGTTCAATGTGCTGATCAACATATCCTCTCACAACACCTTTTTATGTAAATACATATTGCTAATACATATATATATGAGGATTTTCTTGGAATTTAATTCAAGTGATTAGAGAAATCAAGGAAATGCCATTATTATCTACATGCAGACAGAAAATTTTACCTTATTAAAAAATTCTAATTTTATATCAGATATGATTTCCCTTGAAAATTTAGAATCCAACAAATACAAAATGACATTAATAAAAGGAGTAGCTTTTTTGGGCCGGTAGCCGGAACTGATATGAGGAGTACCAAGCAAAACACGTTTGGATTACATGCATACGTAAATGGTCACACAGAGCTTATATATCGTCTGCAAAATAATTTGTTCTACATCGTTTGGTGTAAACACCGACTATTTGGGAACAGACCCATAATAGTAGGTGTGCACGAGGACTCAAATAGGCCTACTACTTTAAAGTGAAACACCCCTTTTATCTAAGCATTGACAGTAACAGGTGCCTTGCTAGTGTAAGCATCAGGAATCATTGTATTATTGTATTTGATTTATTGGGCAAAGGAGTGCTTAGTTACTTTTTTATGGATTAACACTACATTGGAATGTAAATAATTTCATTTTGATATAGGCTAGATCAGTAGGCCTTATGGGTTAAGTACAAACAGTGCTAGCAATTATATTTTGGTAGTTTGTATTACTTGCAAATGTACCTTCGCTTATTATCAATGTTTTTTTTTATCAGCAGCAGTTTGTTTAGATGAATGACGTGTTCATAGCAATAATAGAGTACTAATACATGTTCACGAATAATATATAGCACTTATTTTTTGCGATTGTTAGTAGATGTTTATATTAACATGTCATATAATTATGTTTCAAAGATTTATATTTTATCACTATTAGGCCTGGTTTAGTATATAACACCTCCGTTTTGTTATTGTTATCTGTCTAATGGCTTATAATTTTTTGCAAAGACTTAATTGTCATGACCAGTTATTCTTATTTCTATTGTTTGTTTGATTGATATAATTTGTTAGTCAATTTTTGTTGCTCATTAAAATACAGACTACATACATATAATTTGTCTCTTGTCATTTTTGTTCATAAAAATTATCCTTGAGAAACCCAAGCGGAATCCCATACGGGTCAATAGCATAATCACCTGGTAATTTCCTCAAGGCCTCCTAATAGTTTTTTACACCCTGCTTACACACCATAATAATACACATCGTAATAATAATTATACATAATATTTATAACTCTGGTGTGGTTTTCAAATTTATTTTGTCCTAGAATTCATCATAGTTCAACTTTAATGGACATGGATGAAAAGAGATCGTTTTTTGTTAGGACAATATTATAGGCTAGTACTGTACAATTAGCACAGTGGGCCTCTTTACGTTTTTCAAAATCAACATTCACAATCATTTTGGGTGGCAGATTTTCCCCCAAAATTGTGTGTTTCTTTTCGATAAATAAAATTGAACTGGGTCACGTGACCTAAATGACCCATCCTGGAACCGCTCTTGACCTGACATGAGTGTTACCAATGTTGCCAAAGTTGTGATCACTCTACTATGTATTACACACACCCGTCAATATAGCCTACTAGGGGAGAGTGGGGCACCTTGACCATAGGGGTACCTTGACCCACTTGACTTTTCTCTGTTTGTTTGAGTCACAATCGCCAGATATCCCGTCAATATGACCACCTGGTGGTGTGTGTACGAACCAAAAATTAAATGGCACATTTGATCACCTCATCAAATTTTCTGCTATTTTTAAAAAATTATCAACAAGAAAGTGAATTTACGGGGGGATTTTATTTTCTTCTAATTCTTTTTGAAACGTAGGCCCCTAGTATTAAATAACAATTTTCGATTCACAGGAACACTTTCAAGGCGAATTTTGAATAAGAACTACTATTTCACATTTGTTTTGGCAAAAAAAATTGGCAGCCATTTTATCTTGACGAATTTTGATGGGGTACGTTGAACCATAAAAAGTGGGGCACGTTGAACCATAGTTCAATGTAAAATGTGATGTGGGGCACATTGAACATAGGGGCACGTTGAACCACTAGATTTTTCAAGAAAAGTCAGGTGTTGTGCAAACACAAATCATGTATAACTAGGCTATCACAGATGGCAATAGTGCTGCTTATGTGTCATTTCAAAACCTTTATTTCGATTTTTTATCGTGGTTCAAGGTACCCCGACTCATGGTTCAAGGTGCCCCTAAGGTGGGGCAGGTTGAACCAATGAAACAAATTGGATTAACACTACATTGGAATGTAAATAATTTCATTTTGATATAGGCTAGATCAGTAGGCCTTATGGGTTAAGTACAAACAGTGCTAGCAATTATATTTTGGTAGTTTGTATTACTTGCAAATGTACCTTCGCTTATTATCAATGTTTTTTTTTATCAGCAGCAGTTTGTTTAGATGAATGACGTGTTCATAGCAATAATAGAGTACTAATACATGTTCACGAATAATATATAGCACTTATTTTTTGCGATTGTTAGTAGATGTTTATATTAACATGTCATATAATTATGTTTCAAAGATTTATATTTTATCACTATTAGGCCTGGTTTAGTATATAACACCTCCGTTTTGTTATTGTTATCTGTCTAATGGCTTATAATTTTTTGCAAAGACTTAATTTTCATGACCAGTTATTCTTATTTCTATTGTTTGTTTGATTGATATAATTTGTTAGTCAATTTTTGTTGCTCATTAAAATACAGACTACATACATATAATTTGTCTCTTGTCATTTTTGTTCATAAAAATTATCCTTGAGAAACCCAAGCGGAATCCCATACGGGTCAATAGCATAATCACCTGGTAATTTCCTCAAGGCCTCCTAATAGTTTTTTACACCCTGCTTACACACCATAATAATACACATCGTAATAATAATTATACATAATATTTATAACTCTGGTGTGGTTTTCAAATTTATTTTGTCCTAGAATTCATCATAGTTCAACTTTAATGGACATGGATGAAAACAGATCGTTTTTTGTTAGGACAATATTATAGGCTAGTACTGTACAATTAGCACAGTGGGCCTCTTTACGTTTTTCAAAATCAACATTCACAATCATTTTGGGTGGCAGATTTTCCCCCAAAATTGTGTGTTTCTTTTCGATAAATAAAATTGAACTGGGTCACGTGACCTAAATGACCCATCCTGGAACCGCTCTTGACCTGACATGAGTGTTACCAATGTTGCCAAAGTTGTGATCACTCTACTATGTATTACACACACCCGTCAATATAGCCTACTAGGGGAGAGTGGGGCACCTTGACCATAGGGGTACCTTGACCCACTTGACTTTTCTCTGTTTGTTTGAGTCACAATCGCCAGATATCCCGTCAATATGACCACCTGGTGGTGTGTGTACGAACCAAAAATTAAATGGCACATTTGATCACCTCATCAAATTTTCTGCTATTTTTAAAAAATTATCAACAAGAAAGTGAATTTACGGGGGGATTTTATTTTCTTCTAATTCTTTTTGAAACGTAGGCCCCTAGTATTAAATAACAATTTTCGATTCACAGAAACACTTTCAAGGCGAATTTTGAATAAGAACTACTATTTCACATTTGTTTTGGCAAAAAAAATTGGCAGCCATTTTATCTTGACGAATTTTGATGGGGTACGTTGAACCATAAAAAGTGGGGCACGTTGAACCATAGTTCAATGTAAAATGTGATGTGGGGCACATTGAACATAGGGGCACGTTGAACCACTTGATTTTTCAAGAAAAGTCAGGTGTTGTGCAAACACAAATCATGTATAACTAGGCTATCACAGATGGCAATAGTGCTGCTTATGTGTCATTTCAAAACCTTTATTTCGATTTTTTATCGTGGTTCAAGGTACCCCGACTCATGGTTCAAGGTGCCCCTAAGGTGGGGCAGGTTGAACCAATGAAACAAATTAATTGAAATGTGATTTTTATCTTAAGTGAGAGATTAAGTTCAAGTTATTTTATGCCAGTGTGTTACCTTGTTCAACAGCTGTCATTTGCCATACAAAAAAAATTCAGTTCCATTCTGACTTGACAGAGGGTTGAAAAAAGAAAAAGTGGTTCAAGGTACCCCACTCTCCCCTACTCTCTCAAATATCAACACTGAGTTAACTTCCCCCGCCTGCATTTTCCCACAGCCCTATCTCTTCAGTGTTCTGTACTGAGGTCGAGTCTATAGGCATTGCATCACCGGTAAGGATAAATGTTTATGGGTATTTGTGGACAGCAAAGGATTTGTTTTTCATATTTTATTCAGCAGAATGAAATGAAAGTTATCATACCAGCTGTCGAATTTGGCCTACACATTAAAGGACTTGATTTACCAATATACATGACTTTGATTATTACAATACTCTGGGCCCGTATTCTCGTACAAGTTACGATATATCGTAGGCTTCTGATTGGTCGAGATGGTCATCTCCACCAATCAAAAGCCTACGATATATCGTAACTTGTACGAGAATACGGCCCCTGGAGCGTGGTTTTGTTTTGAAACAGACAAAGATATATATAATATGTCTCAACTGTCTGTAGGCTACAGTTGACGGTTATCACAACAGTAGGCCCAGTAAACACAAAACATTTGTTTAACATTTGTACAATAATGGACCAACGTCGAAGACGTTGGGCCGAAGTTGTACAAATGTTTTGTGTTTGCCGGGGGCATACGCTGTCTGCAATGCTAGTAAGACCATCATTGTGTGGCACCATATCATCATAGTAAACAACTCTGATTTCCCACACTGACTGAAATTTGAACTGGATCCTTGATATGACAGCTCACATGGTCTTACATATTTCCGGCTTTAATGCTGGTTGTGTACATATGACTCTGTATGGCTGCAGTGTGTACCACACTGTTGTCAATCATCAAGTGCGTGCATACGAATGAATTAGACCGAAACCTGTTTAGAAATTGTTATGTTGATTACTTGTAAGCCCGGGCGGGGGCCCTAGGGTAGTGGTTAGCACCGCTGCCTTTCACGCCAGAGTCCGGGGTTCGGTTCCCGGTCTCGGCGGTTTGAAAGAAACAAAATTGTTTCTTCCCCATCCACGTGTGAAAGTTAGTATTGTGGGGAGCCTCCGTGGCCGAGAGGTAGCGTGCTCGGCCTCAGACCGCCAGGGCTCGAATTTCGAATCCTGTGTCTGGGGGACAGTGTCATCTCAATCATCTCACCATCCTCAGGAGGTTCTCCTGGCCCAGTTTAGCCTATATGTGCACAAAGGTGGCCTAAAGCCCGATTCATTTCATTTCATTTCATTTACTTGTAAGCCCTATTAACCCATTTAGAAATAGTATAACCTGATAAATCATGATTGTCTTGTTACATATCATACGTTTAATATTTTTGCTGAAACTGTTAACATGATTAATTAGTGAAATTAATTATAGTCACTAACCCTGCCATTATACTCTGTCAGTATAGTAGGGAAGGAGTGGGAGAACTAGCTGGGACACCTTTGATAATGACCGTTGTTTTAAGCCAACTGAACTAGCTGCCATGAAATATTTCCCGTCTTCACCACATATTCTTCCAGAATGTAATTACAGCACTTGCCAAAATGTCAATTTCTACTATTAAAAGTACTTTGTTGCCTTCAAGTGAATGTGTAAGGAAGGTAAATTGGATATATATACTAGTATAAGTGGGCCCCCTCCTTTTAAAAATCTTGTATCCGCTCCTGAAATAAGCATGTATTGGGAGAAAAAAGTTGTAGCGGTTATGCTGCTATACGCATATAGGCCTACTGGCTGCGAAAAATCCTCAGCTTTCCTCAAACTTCTGCATAACACCTCCCAACACAGGATTGAACAGCACCAATTTGAACGGTTTGTTTGGTTGATGTAATGTTCGAACCAGTCATTCTGATTGCATTGATGATGCACAAATTAAGAGACTTCTTCACCTAGAAGCACAGATCCCATTCACTGGAATATCTTCCTGCAACTTCAGATCGCCCTTCCCGGTACATCCTAGGAGTAGTATACCTCACTTATCTGGGGTGAAGCTCTGCTCAAATATCCTGAACGTCCTATTCACTCTGAATAGGTATGGAGGAAGATTAAAAGGCCATTGGCAGCCATATTATATATTGGGATTAATCAGGCTTCCATAACACTACATAATGCATCATATATATTTATTTTCGGTGAGGGTAGAGAAGATGATAGAAAATCACAAATTTGCTTTGATATTAATCGCCCATATAAAACACACGATTTTTGGTGGCCATATTGGATTCTTGATTATAGACACGGTTAAATACCATTGCTTCAACTTTTAGCCATGCCTTCTGATTCCAAACCTTCACTTTTATTCGGAATTTAGTAATCAGATATTGGTGCATACATGAATTAATGGATTTTATTGTCTTTAAAACGGTTGATGGTGGCCATTTTGGATTTGGCGGCCGTATTTGAAAAAAAGTTTTCCCCTTACTCAAATGTGAAAGAGCACAGTGCAAAATGTCATGCTTGTATGATAAAATGCACACACTATACTGGATTTTGCACCATTTTGTTGGACTATGCAACAAGGTCACAAAGCCTACAATAACGTAAAAGTTTACCGAGAGTGTTAGAAACATGAAACGAGCAGTGAAAAGGTGAACGAAAATCACACTTAGGGTACACCCCAGTGATACTATAGTGCAGCTGTCTCCGTGTTATCTTATTTATTTGAGACTCCACCCATTATACTGGACCTTAATGATGACATTCAGAACTTCCTCATAGGTGTAAAACCATGTAATTTCTTTTGAAGCTGGTAATTGCGCCATGTTGAAAAATGTCAAGATCAGCGCTTCATTATATTTATGTGATAAAGAAAAGACGTTTTCGTATTACCAGCAGCATATTTTTTTTTCTGTCAGACACTGGTGAAACAAGACTACATAAGTACAGGAGCTCCCGCTCCGAATTAGAATTTGATTTAAGCAATTTTGTGTAGGGTTATTAATGTAGTCCTAGGCTGGGTCAAAAATCAAGACGCAAGACAACTAGGTCTAAGAGACTAAGTCTAAGAAGAAGATAAGAACTAGACAGTCTGTCAGAGATTGCAAACCTCCATTGAAATTAATGATCCTAATCAGTATCCCGGTAAGGGTCTACCTATCTGGCACGGTTTACCCGATATCAGGCCAATCGAGGTAAGTAATGGCTGATTTACGGTCATTTTGAATTCGATAGAGACTAGTTTAAAAATGTCAAGGTGCATCGTCCCCCGAAACCTCACATTTTGTTTTATAGTTATGGACTAGCATCTAACACAAAATATTCGGCATGTAAAAGTAAATAATGGCGATAGGCAGGCGGCTATTTTGAGTTTGATCCAGTCTAAATTTTTCGAGATGCATCCTCTCCTGAAATTTCACATTTCGTTTTATAGTAATGGTCTAGCCATCTAGCACGGTTTACCAAATAACGTCCATGTGAAAGTGAATAATGGCCTAAAGGCAGCCATTTTGAATTTGATCAAGTCGAAATTTTTCAAGATGCATCCTTTCCTGAAATCTCACATTTTGTTTTATAGTAATGGTCTAGCAATCTAGTACAGTTTACTAGATAACGGCCATGTGAAAGTGAATAATGGCCGATAGGCGGCCATTCTACATTTGAACGAGTCAATTTTTTTCAAGATGCATCCTCTCCTGAAATCTCACATTTTGTTTTATAGTAATGGTCTAGCTATCTAACACGGTGGGTGGAGGCCCTAGGGTAGTGGTTAGCACCGCTGCCTTTCACGCCAGAGTTCGGTTCCCGGTCTCGGCGGTTTGAAAAAAACAAAAATGTTTCTTCCCCATCCACGTGTGAAAGTCAGTATTGTGGGGAGCCTCCGTGACCGAGATGTAGCGTGCTCGGCCTCAGACCGCCAGGCCTCGAATTTCGAATCCTGTGTCTGGAGGACAGTGTCATCTCAATCATCTCACCATCCTCAGGTGGTCTTCCTGGCCCAGTTTAGCCTATATGTGCACAAAGGTTCCCTAAAGCCCGATTCATTTCATTTCAAACCTAACAGCACCAGGATCGATTTTAATTCTGACGTCAAATGTCGATCTCCGCACTGTGAGAGTAAAACTATTTATAATGGCCGTATCCCCATAACAGAACCAATCGTACAAAAACCCTTTGGTCTCCATGATTTAAACAAACATATTTCAGCGTTATAATGGTTAAGCTCCCTCGTCGGATTTATGCACAGCAGAGCACATTTTCAATTAAATTCACTGAATAATAAATGGTGTAATCCATAACAATAAGTAGGTTTGGAACTTTCATTGGACGCATTATATTTATATAGTACCGTACCGTAACACGATTTACCAAATATCAGCAATGTGAAAGTAAATAGTGGCCGATAGGCGGCCATTATGAATTTGATTGAGTCGAAAGTTTTTAAAAGGGATCCTCTCCGGAAACGTCACAATTTGTTTTATAGTAATGGTCTAGCTATCTAGCACGATTTACCTGATATCAGGCCTATCGAGGTAAATAATGCTGACTTTCGGCCATTTTGAATTCGTAAGTTAAAAAATTTCAAGGTGCATCCTCCCCCGAAAACTCACATTTTGCTTTATAGTAATGGTCTACCTATCTAGCACGGTTTACCAAATATCGGCCATGCGAAAATGAATAATGGCCGAAAAGGCGGCCATTTTAAATTTGAAGAAGTCAACATTTTTCGAGGTGCATCCTCATCTGAAATCTCATATTTCGTTTCATAGTAATGGTCTAGCCATCTAGCACGGTTTACCAAATAGCGACCATGTGAAAAATGGCCTAAAGGCAGCCATTTTGAATTTGTTCAAGTCGAATTTGTTCAAGATGCATCCTCTCCTGAAATCTCACATTTTGTTTTATAGTAATGGTTTAGCTATCTAGCATGGTTTACCCAATATCAGGCCTGTTGAGGTGAATAATGGCCAATAGGCGGCTATTTTGAACTTGATCAAGTTGATTTTTTTCAAAATGCATCCTCTCTTGAAACCTTACAATTTGTTTTATAGTAATGGTGTAGCTATCTTGAGCGGTTTTCATGATATTCCGCAATATGAGGCCTGTCGAGGTGAATAATGGCCAATAGGCGGCCATTTTGAATTTTATCGACATGAAATTTTTTAAGATGCATCCTCTCCTGAAAGCTTACAATTTGTTTTATAGTAATGCTGTAGCTATCTTGAGCGGTTTTCATGATATTCCGCAATATCAGGCCTGTCGAGGTGAATAATGGCCGATGGGCGATCATTTAATATTTTATCGACTTGAAATTTTTCAAGATGCATACTCTCCTGAAACCTTACAATTTGTTTTATAGTAATGTGTAGCTATCTTGAGCGGTTTTCATGATATTCCGCAAAATATTTCAGTCGGATTTACCGATGTTATAAATTAGGTCAAAGTGCAGGGTCAACTTTAAGGTCAAGGTCCAAAAACCTGAAAAGGCACAACTAGGGACCTTAGAGAACATGTATGTGAAATATGACTAATCGGCCCAGTACTTTTCGAGTTCTGCTCTGGAAACGAAGTGTGTGTCAAAACGTCTAAATAGGTCATAGTTCTGAACCAAAAGTAGGTCAAAGTTCATATACCCCAAAAGGCACAACTAGACCCCCTAGAGGTGTTGCCAAGTACTTTCAGAGATATGCTCCGGAAACGAAATGTTCACGGACGGCCCAACGCCGTAACATCATTTTCTCCTCTGCGACCTTGCATATTGAATTTCGATTTAAAATATTTTAACCTGTCTATTACCCACCTGGAAGTAACCCACATACCAAAAATTGTTATCCTAGCCTTTTTTCTTGCAAAGTTATAGGCAAAAGAAGAGGTAAAAAACAGAACGGAGGTAGAATCCATAGCTCCCTCCCTCTCACCTACGGTGACGGCGGGAACTAATAAACAACAAAGAACACAGTGGTAGTTTTCAATATTTTTATTGATTTCTCCTGGTACGCTTAACATTAATGAATCCTTTTTCAGGAAAACACATCTCATTTACAGAGATATTTAACCAGGTGGTTAACTTCTGTACAAATGGGTTGCATCCACAACAAACGTGAATAAGTTAGCATGAGTTTAGAAATTGTTCATTGACATGCTCTATATACACATACTGATAAAATGTCCTTTACTTTCACGCAGGACAAAATACATACATATATTTATTTAGCAAACATATGCCGCGACAATCAAACAGTGCTTAGACAATAGCGTCTATCACAATAACGCCTTTCTCTATGTAGAATGTAAATATAGTATACTGTACAATTTTAAATCAAGAATAATAAATAATTGTTTGTTTGCAGGTAATCGAAAATTTAATAAAATGCCCAGACATTTTAAAGATGCAGATAAATCAGTTGAAACATGATTTGTTCATTTTACATAGCATGAAATTACAAGAGTAATTGTCGGTATGCAAGCTTGCGAAATAAATTAAACGGGGTAAGATAAGTACTATTACAAACAATAGCCTATTGTTTTGGAATACCGCTGGTTTTTTCTAAAAATTACTTCCCTCGTTGATCAAATAGTTGTGTAAAATTAAGAAGCGGGTATTATTATTTCTATTGCAAACCATTCATGTCTTTAGATGGAATTTATTAGTAATTGTCAATCAAAAAGGAAAAGGTCGTGAAAACACACTGATGCTGTCTGCGGGACTACAATTTCTTACTCCCCAAAGTGACAAAATTAAATGCAATAAATTAAAGCAGATGACAAAGTTACATTCTAACCTATTCTTTGGTGTGTAAAGGTTGACTGACTTCAAGGAGAAAGAGCTTGAAGTTTATGTACATGATCGCCCATGGCTAAAGATGCTAAGAACATGATTTCTAAATGTACGAATTACTTATACATTATATATCATTGTATATTGGGAGGATCCAGGAAGGATGAAAGCAAGGGGCGAGCGCCCTCCTTTTTTTTATAAATTCTTTCAAAAAACCTGCGGGCATGCCCCAGTGCCCTTTTTTCGGATCCTGGGTCTGCTACTGTTATTAAAGCAGGCGTTTTATTCTCAAACATATACAAAACATAGACAAATATGATTACTGTTGTAATTTCTATGATAACCAGATAGTTGCCATATATCAGTATCTGCGAGAGAAGATGCTAGCTTTCTGTTCACAAAATGAAAAAAGTAAAAATCTTACGAGCACCTAATCGGTCATTAATTGTGGAACAATGTTTGTGTAAATAAATAACACGGATACGATATTACAAATTTCCTGACAAGAATGTAGTCAATTTGTATCTTTTTACAAAGATGATAAAAAATGTACTGTGATTGATTACAGAAAATGTATAGAACTGACTAAATATTTAGGTGTGTGAGGATGATGAGATTCTCTCCACGTCTTGTATTCATGTCACCCTGTGGAAGGTAAACAGGTCAAAATGATCATGTAAACTCCATGTACACTTCCCGTAATGATGCATGCTATGGATATCCTGGCACAGACTACGTAGAATATATCAAGATGTCACTTCTTATTTCTCATTTAAATTGATATTTCGTTGCCATATTTATCTAAGTTCGCATCTGGAAGAATAATATATAACGTTTAACATCATTCAATGTGGATTGGAGAAATCTGCGTGCATTTACAAATAATTTAGTTTAATCACCATGGCACTATTAAGATGCAAAAAAATAATGGGGATGCAATAAAATAAATTTGTTATAATTCCTGCCTTGTAGTCACTAAATGTATCAACATGTTTGGTTCAGACGTAGAAAACTAAAAACATATGCATCCCATTGGTTTGCTAGCCGTGGCTGAAATTAACAAATAACAAGATGAGTATAGTCCACATCGAACGACAGGCAGGTAAAAAGCAAACCACATTAATCTGATACATGTAACAAAGTGAATATGACAAGTGAATATGACATGTAATAACTGAGTTCACATTTAACATGTTAAATGACGCTACAGTTTGTACAAAATATGTTCAAAGTACTCCCGCAATTCTGATTTTTCTATCAGCGATAGTAAAGGAAGCATTAACAAGTTAAAAGTCCATACTATGGTTAATGTTAAAAAGTAAGGTTTCACAAAGTAGCAATATATGTTAATATATTCTGCCATTTTTGAATATAATAATCTTACAAAGAAGCAAACAGTCTTAATAACAGTAAATACATGGCCTGTCATGTAAGTGATCAAATGTAAATGTATAGTGAGCCAAATATAATGCACACCATACCGTGCGACTCCAAACAAAAGTTTGCTACAATAATTGATATGATTCTTTAGGAATTGTATCTTGGAAGAAATTGAGAAGAGACATTTTGATGCATATCAATTGTAGTTTCAAATAATAAATATGTAAGAATAAAAAAACGTAAAAAAATCTCACTTCTGGATTCGTTGTAAGCTATTTAAAAATTATAATAATCACCTTTCGTTGGATCTTTGGGATACTCATTCGCCACAGTATACAAAAGTGAAACCATTACGACACAGAATTATTTTTGTATAAACCATGGAGACCAAAGGGTTATTTCAATTTGAAATCATCATAAATGTCTTAGCTAGCTCTTTCCTATTCATTTGACTACCTATTAATGTTATTGTCATTGGTCTATGGCCATTATAAATATTTTAATTCTTTAAGTGCGGGGACCGTCTTTATACGTCAGAATCTGACGTCAGATTCTGACGTATAAAGACGGTCCCTCACACTAAAAGTGGTCGAAGTTTAAATGTAAATGACATTTCCGTTTCATTCTCATTACATGGATTAATACAATTCAAAATTATACTGTTAATAACCTTACAATCTTGTATTAATACGAAATCTAAGGTATTCGTTTCTCACCATCTTTGTATATCACGTTTTCTACAAAACCTATTTTAAAGCTTGATTGGTAAAGCGAGTGTCAATGCGGGATCTTTCAGTGGATATATAAACTTCATGATTAAGGGCTGCTCCGTGTACAATACCTTTTCGATTGTTCTCAGAAATAAATATTTATAAATCAATTAAAATTGAATCTAATAAGGAGATTTGAATTTCCAAAGAATTTATTTCAATTACACACAATCACAAGGCTCGACATTTTCTTGACAATTGACAATGGCTTGACAATTTCGAAGGTACTTGCCCTGTCGGCAAAAAAAACATAAGAAAAGTTACTTACCATCTAAAATATTTGTCCAGTTTTTTAATAAAATGAATCGGAAAAATTGCCCAAATTCTGCGCACTTAAAAATCTTACTTGTATATGCTGTTCGAGCTACAACAGTGTTATTTATTATATCCATTTTAAAAACTGACTAAACCATACACAAACATTTGCTTGAAAAACACATGGAGCAGCCCTCAACCAAGAGAGTGAGGACATAAAAACTGTCCATCAACAAAATGTATAGCTGATATGTGTAAATGCAAATTATAAATTAGTTAAGTTCTTTCAAGATATTTGGATTTGATATTGAACATTCTAAATCCACCCTATGTTGTTAGCAGCCAATAAATACTAAGCAGAGAAATATACAGATTTTATGAAAATAAAGCTTTGTTGATATATAGTATGCGATTTTACAATCAAATCAATATTTGATAAAAAATGAATGCTTGAAAAATGCTGTTGGAAGTGTCATAAAATTTAGGAAGCCCGCGTACAAGGGACCATTACTGGCGGAAGAAAAAGCTCTACTAATCACAGACATAAGCAGTAAAAAAACAATCGGCAATCTAACTTCAATAAATCTCTGAATTAAAAAAACTGTTTTGTTAAGTCCCTCCCTAAAACGTTTACATGACACTTCAGGAATATGACAAGAATCATGACTATATGTTATTGATTTCAGTGAAAAATGCGTTGATGTTATAATGTCAATATACATATATTTATGCATATATCTATATATTTATGTACACATATAAAACATTCTGCAGTTGTACAAAATATGTCAAGTCAACCCTCAAAATGTTAATTGTTCCCGTGAAATGATCTGATATCAATTTCAATAGTTTGAATTATCTGTTAAAATAGAAGAAATTCTGAAGAACTTGGAAGATGTAAATCTCTATGGTGTGTGACATATTAGAAGCAATAGTGAATCACAACTTGAACAGGTTTAAAATTTAAGTTTGAAACTTTATCATTTTGAGGGTTACAAGAAGAAGTGAAACATGACAGTTTGTATCACATGATATGCATTTTAATTTTCACTCGCTTGGCTGGATGGCACAGGCAAAAACATGAATAATGAGTTATTTTCTCATCATTGCTTTCTTAATTGCACGCTCTATGTTCATGCGTTGGCCGACCTGGGTGACGCCCAGAGCAATAAGTTCACTGCGACCAAGCTGAATCAGCTGTTGACCACTAATTTTGTGTTCACGAAATCGGGAGCAATGTTCGAGCAGCTGTTGGCTTGTCAACCAATCACAAACGTCTGAGATTGACCAGCTCTCTATGGGCTTGCTGTGAAACGTGGGCAACACAGCTGAGTTTTGGGCAAGTACGGCGGGATAGTTAGAGGAATTTGAATGAGGTTTGGGTGCACTCTTCAGACTTGACACCTGGGCGGCTGATGGCGGTGGCGAAACAGCAGATGCTGCTTCAAACTCCATTGGTGGTGGGATAAATCCAAAGTCTTCGTATTGATGTTCCGGAGAGATCTGCACATAACCACCGGAGGGACTATCGTCAAAGCCTGGGGGAGGGGGTGCAATCTCTATCTCTGGAGATTTCTCATGCTGGGGTGGTGGTGGTATTGGGCGAGACGATGTGAAGATAGGCGTGGAATGTTGTACTGTGTCTTGTAGATTTGTGTCCTGACCTACTGATGACAGTGTGGAGAGGGTGGACACTGAAGACACCGTGCTTGCAGAATCTTCTGAGAATGGCGGTGGTGAAACAAACTCTGAATCAAACACTGGCGGAGGTGGAACGACATAATTAACCAGTGGATCTTCCACTCGCACAGCATCTTCGGGAATCAGTAAAATTTGTGCCACACCAGAGGAATGAACACCACTTTGGTTATTGATGTGAGGTCTAGGCAGCTGGGAGAGCTTACCGGGGGAGTGAGTGCTTATTGGCGCCCGGCTCTCACCTACTGTTCTGCCATTCACAATTGGTGAATGATTTTTGTCACCAACACCTAGTGTTCTGTCTTTTCCCATGGGACTGCCATAACCAAAACTTACTGGTGGGGGGATCATGGGCGGGGGAATGTCTTCAGCCTTAAAATTGTGGCCATTGCTATCGGTGAGAACTGGAGGAGGAGGTACAAATGTGTTTGAAGAAATTGCTGTGGTGCGTGTTCTTGCTGGGGAAGGGGCACGTGCTTTAGGCTTACCCCCAACCGTAGATTCAAACAGCTTAGCCTTGGCTGCAACTGTAGCAGTCTCTGGATTTTGTTTAGGGCTATCTGTGAATGAGGAATCCAACGTGGCTCCTCTGATCTCCACAGTGTTTTCAGACCAGTCCTGAGATTTACGTTTATCTGCCACATTACTGGATGATGGGAGAGGCACCGGTGCCTTGGGTGGGGACCTTTTCTTAACTTCTACTGCATCTAGACTAGCTTGATTCGTTGCAGCTTCTTTGCTGCGGTACACCACAGAAGAACCTTTAGGCTGACTGCTCAGTACCGCTGTACTGGTACCACCTGATTTCTGACGCTGGAGCGCACGAGAAGCTATAACAGAAGCCAGATTGCCCAGACCTTGGTTACCATTAGCATTGTCAGGTTTGGGATCATCATGTACCACAGGTACAGCCGCAGGCTTAGGGTGCACAGATGGCTGCGGCATGGGTGGAGGAGGAGGAGGTGCCTTCTTCTCTTTGGGTTCTTCCGGCTCTGATGATTCCTTGTACGGTCGTTCGAGTGTACCGGCGGGGCTTGTTGCAGCTTTCTTTTTTAAATATTCTTTACGCTTCTGTTCAGCAATAGCCAGCAGATCCAGCTGCTTTGTTTCCTCGTCCTGCGGCAATGGAGGAGGAGGCTGAGAGGGCGGAGGAGGAGGCTGAGAGGGCGGTGGAGGTGGCTGGGAGGGCGGTGGAGGTGGCTCATTAACAGAGGACATCTTCACGTTGGAAGCTTTCGATGAACTGTACGTTGTTGTAACAACAGAAGTTTCCACCTTTTGTTCTTTTTCTACCGTATGTTTAGCTGCGACAGGTGGTGAGCTTCCCACTTTCTTTATTTTGTCCCCCACAAACAGAGTACTTTGTATCTTTTTTGATCTATTCACTCGCTCATCTATACCGCCTGCCACTTCATTCATATCCTTTTTCTCCACCAGCTCTCTCCTCTGTGCTATGGCTGCAAACAGGGCTGCGTTAGGGTCAGCTTTGGCTGCTCTAGGGGGACTCTGTCTTTGGGTGACTGGCTGTAGGGGTTTGTTATTTACTGGTGCAGGAGGGGGAGGGGGAGCAGTGGGAGGCTGTGAACTACGAGACTCCATCTTCATTGAATCCACAGATCGCTGATCACTGCTATTTGAATGCACAGATCGCTGATCACTGCTATTTGAATGCACAGATCTCTGATCACTGCTATTCCTACGACCCTCTCTGGACAAGGCCGCTATCCTTATAGCTTTATTGAAATCAGACTCTCTTGTTTTCACATCCCCGTTAGGAGGTGGGACTTTGGTTTCCAGGCTGATCTGAGTTGCCATTACTGGCCTACTTTTCACTTGCCTTATCTCCTCTTTCTCTTCTTTATCGTAATCAGGTTCCGGTTCGTAATACCTGGATGCATAATGCACTTCACCGCGCACTGCGTTTGACACAGCCACGGATGCTCTGTCTGAGCTACTGGTACTGCTCGCACAATCAAACGACCCTCTCTTAGCACTAGCGTGACTGCTGTGTGACCCTCCACTATGGTCAGACAGTGAAGAGACGCTAGACCCCATACTTGATGTGCGCGAGTGCTGCATGGCAGCCACACCAGGGGGCAGTACGGCGGGTACCTTACTGAAACGTGCATTAGTGCCAGGCCTAAAACTGGATTCCAGGGAGGCGTCACTTTCAGCCTTGGTGGCAAGATGCCTCTGTATTTCTTCAGACACGTTGGCGTAGGTGTGCGGCATTATGGTGCTTATCTCGACCACCTCGCCCACGTGAGCCGTGGCCGGGGGTGTGGGTGGTGGATGGCTGGGTGGTGGTGGTATAACATCGCTACTAGCTAGGGCAGGTCCAGAAGGCCTTTGTCTGGGTCTTAACTGCACTGACAGCTCACTAGACCTCCCGTCTGTCAGGTTCTCTTCAGAGCCGTGCATTCTGTGCATCGGGGTGGCATAGGGTACGGCGTAAATACGCTCATGTACACCGTCAACCTTATCTTCATTTTTCAGTTCCACAGTCGTCACATGTCGTGTTTCCTTGACCTCCATCTTAGACGACCCCATGATGCGGTTTTGATTTGCTTGTAGTTCATCAGGGTTGGCATAGATGACAGGTGTGATGCCACTCACCACAGGCCGAGACTGGTTAGACGCACTGTGGTCTGGCTGAGGAGCAACTGTAAAGAGCTCATCAAGAGTGACACTAGTCAAACGGTTTGAATGCCGGGAGCGAATGGAGGCCGTCTTATTGGTAGGATCTACTCCTCGTGACACTGCCATGGCATTCAGCTGCTGGCTGTCCATTGAGTTGCTCAAGCTGTGCCTGTCAGGATCCGATTCATACTGGGCCAAAGCGTGATCAAGTTTCTCTGTAACATATAAATCAAATAATCAATATTTGCAATAAATTAAAAAAAAACATAGACATTAGCATTTCGTATTCCAAGATGAATTGACCCAATATCACATCAATGCAACACATGGCATTATTCGATTAAAATGAACCCTTTCACCGCTAATCAAGACTAATCATCTCAAAACTGTTTCGGTAGACCGTCAAATCACTGTTATTGGGGATGTAATGTGTGTTAAAAAATCAAGATTTGCTAATTTGATCAACAAATACGAGCAATTTTAACCGACTTGAAGTTGTGGGTCAAGTTGTGGGTCGCGCTAGCGTGACACAACTTTAGGTCGGTGAAAATTTAAATTAGATAACTTGGCGAGTAAAGGGTTAATTCAAAAGAAACTTCTATAATCCATCAAAATCAGGACAATCTGAGAATTCATGTGATGTTACACTTTACTATATGATATAATCAGGTCATTCTCATTCACCTTGTCATACGAGGTGAAAACTGCAGACTCAGCTATTTACAAACCAAGATGAATGAAAATGACAATTACTACATGGCTGTTAACCCTTGAAGTGTTAAGGCATAGAATTTAAATTTTCACCCACTTGAAGTTGTGTCTCGCTCCCGCGATCCACAACTTCAAGTGAGTAAAAATTACTTGCATTTGTACAAATTGAATCAAAAGATATGTCTATGTGGAAACTTTAATGCTGATTTATCCTTTAAATTCTCTGCTTTGAAGGACAAATAATAAATTATATACGTGATTAGCACTTTAAATGTTATTAGATGAAAAAATGTGCAAAAAGTGTTAATTTATGCATTAAGTTGCATACAATCAGATGTAAATGATATAATGAACAGTGATGTAAATAAATCATGTAAATAAAATGCTGAACAATATTTTAAAAAACATTTGTCTATTACAATATCCAGTAATTAACCTTATACAGTTGATAATTTCATTTTTTCAAATAAGTTAAATAACTTATTCAACCCTCAAATCACTAACACGCTGGATGCTGTGTTAAGCAAACACGACAAACAACTTGAGTTATTTCTTTTACAAATAAAAATGTACAAAAATGACTGTAAAACTGACTGGCTATTTTTGATACAGCTGTCTAAAATACACAGAATATTGTGTAAAGCAATTTCCCCCCCCCCCCCAAAAAAAATGAAAAAATGTTGAGTTCGACAAATTGTATTCAAATCTGGTATATCAGCTTGATATTATGCCTTCCACCACTGTTAAGCTATGCCATGTTGAGTTATTACTACATACTTAACTATGTCATACTTAACCATTTTATAAGTTTGCATTATGTTTCGCATCCAATCAAGTAGTATACATGTCTAAGTTAAAATATATGGCAAAAGTATTCGGCACACCTGACTGAAGTGGTGTGCAGTAACGCACAAGGTAGATTCTGGTCGACAGAATAGCATTGAAACTTTCAAGTGTGGTTTGACACATAAATATTTATCTGTCTAAATATAACATTTTTTCACACTAAAAACAATTAGCCTTGAAATAAATAAAAAAATCATAAAAAAATATCATTTCGGTTATTTGTAGTTTCGCAAACATCACGTTCAAGTGGGAAGTTGAAAAATAAATTTTGTTTAAATTTTAAATTAATTTCAGGTTTCAAATAAATAACTTCTGACGTAACACAGTTAACCTATTTTTCATATTTGAATATCTTTTATGAAAGTTTGGTATTATGACACACAATGTTCGTGCTCAATGTACAGTGTGAAGTGGACATACACAGTTATTAAGGAAGTTTTCTGTCAGTAACTGTGTACGATATAATTATGTAAATGTGCCTAAATATAAAGCTTAAATATAACTTAAGAATAGAGAAATGAATAGTTTTGCTTATATCCAGTAAAAATATTGATAGTATGGGAAATTAACTAGACAAAAAGAACAGATTTGGTTTGTGATATGTTCACCAAAACTTTTTCTGTCTGATTAAAGGGCTGTTTATATTTTATTTGTACATAAACATAATTTTTTATTGTAGAAAGTTCATAGAAATTTGAAAAAATGTATAGCAGGAATAAAATCAATACTAAATTTTGAGCCCTCTCTATCAATGAGAGTGAAATGTACAGAAGAGTTGACTTGAGTATAAACTCAAGTGTAAGAACAGTATGTACATGTATATACATATGAACCCGTAGTAAAGTATCATTCTAGAATAGGCCTATTGATCTTGCAGGTACACAGTAGAGAAAATATTTTTGTACAAAATTGTAAACTATTTGAAATTAATTAAAAGTAGGATGAGCAGCATAGAGCCATTTTTCAAAAACAGATTGACATTTTAATTTCATAGGTTGAAGTTTTTTAAAAGCGTCATATTAGATGTCAATGTGTTTCGAGAATATCAGGCCCAGTCGTTAGTTGTACAGCGGCACATTTGAAGTCATTTTAACTTATTTACTTATCAGAGGTGGATAGACATGCTTTCACACAATAATTTCACCATGCCAGTACACAAAAGCAGACCTCAAAAGTGGTTTTATAAGAGAAATACATTAAATAAAAAAAATAATTAAATTATCTTCCCGTCAACTGATATGATTGTACCTAGCTGTAAAATCTGGGAACAATATTATCAATTGACCAGGCCTCTCAGCAAACAAAGAGGTTAATGATATATTTAATGCCAGGCATTCACAGTGATAAACACTCGAAATTCATATCAATTTAGAAAATACATTTTTTTATAACTGTACCAATTTCCACAGAATTTTGTTTACAAAACAATTTAATTAGACGCATAATTTTCAGCAAAATAACTTCAATGTTTTTCAGATTTTGTAGCATTATACAGTGCCCCTTAAAGTTAAAAGTCAAATTAGCGACTTAAATCTGTGGCAGATAGGACTTTAAATACAAGAGTTTTCCCATTAAACACATGGTGTCGACCCAATGTTGTTCTAATGTTGGCCCAGCATTTACGACACTGGCCCAACATTAGAAAAACATTGGGTTAACGCCTGATGTTTGCTGGGCATCGCCAGGCGAAGGGAGATAAATCCTGCCTAGCTTTCAGACTAGACCAGCCCAAAGTGTACCTAGCTCAGCCAGGCTGTCCAATGCTGTTATAGCCTGGTAACTCATGCTTGTGGTCAGCGAGGTGTAAGGGTTGCGCTGAGGAGGTAGTGGCGGAGCTGTCCAGTGAATCATCAAATAAATCTCATTATAATATTATAAAGATAAATAAACGAAGTACAGTACGGTACGTAAACTATTCACTTTACTGGACGCCGGTGACTCTCCACAGAGCTTCAGGGTAGAGTCATTGGCCAGGTCCTCGACGCCAATGACTCTTCCAAGAAGCCAATGGCACCGAGTGAAAATATTCATTATAAATTTACACGTTGAAATTCACAACAAAATCAAAAGAAATTTAAAGTAAATTTACATTTTGGAAAACATCTCAGAACATCATTTTCCAGATATGTAAACAAATAGTTTTTCTTTCTTTAATTTTGTTGTTGGAAAATGGCCACAGAGCGATAAATCTGTGACAGAGTAGCAGCCTCAGACCACCATATATAAAGCAAAAAAATACTAGTCAACAGACCCCACACACAGAATTCAGTTTGTTAACATAACTCACAAAATTCAAACATTTTTCACAAATATCCCAAGTTAATTGACATAACAGTAAGTAATTGCTAAACCATTCTAGTAAAGTAGTATATAATCTAATATAATAACTGTCAAAGTATGTAAGTAAAAAACAAATGAAAATACTGTAAATATAGCTACGACGAAGCTAGTGATACACTTAGGCTGCTTCTCTCTCTGACAAAGGGATAATGAGTTTGTCCAGTGGAGATGAAAAAAGCCAAACACGCAGTTTACTACACGTATTGCCATGGAAATTGTCTATTAATGATGGCATCCTATAGAGCAAGTTAGGAAGTGACAGTCATTACAATTTTGAAAAAGAGAACAGTGGTTTAATCGCTCAAAGCTGTTAATCACAATGACACAAATTGATCTGGTTCAGCACCAGTTCACAGCTACATACAGGGCCCACCTTGCCAAGACCAATGCCTTGAACGATTAAACCCATTTACATAAACCCACCAGGGAAATAGTGTTAAAATCTGATGGTTATCATCCAAATAACACACTTGTTATCTTACTAGGAGATACCGATAATATTAAAAATTGACGTTTTCAATTAAATACATTGTAACCTTGTAATTAAAAGAGAGTGTATAATATATAGTAACCTTATTAAAACACACAAGAAATTTGTATTATTATGAATGCAAGAGTTAGTACATAAAAATCAATCGCAGTTGCACTGCAGTTTTTAAAGAATATTTTGTATATTCATGAACCATGTCGTGAATTCATATCTAGATTCAAATTATAAATTCATTAAAAAAATATTCAATCTAACCTTCCACCGTTTGCCGTATTATTAAGTATATTTTCCTCATTTGATCACAATTTTCCCAGCACCAAATGATGAAAATAATAAACTAAAAATCCTGGATATCTTGGTTTAAACCATATTCCTTCAATTTTAAGCGGTATTAAATTTGGTTCAGCAATGCTTTTAAGTGGCAGTCCAAATTAAATACCCATTAAAATTAAATACATATACAACTCGGAATTGACAAAAATCAAACATGCAAACAAGGTAAATAAGTTTTTTTATTATTAAATTGAAATCACCACTGATATGATTATCATTTCTATTTTAAGAATAGATCTCACCTTTTTTCTTCATGGGTAGTGTACGAGTGCCGTCCATATGGACAGTGTCCAGTACATCATGACCTAGAGGTTTGACCGTCATCACCTTCATGGCCAGGGTGTCTCCAGAATGCTTGATCAGCTTTACTGTGTGCTCATGGGTGGCATTAACTATATTCTCTCCATTTATCTAAAATACAAATATGGATAAATGAACCATGTCAATCAAGTCTTGAGCAAGGAGCTATTAATGGCTGCCAAAGAAGAATTATTGACCTGTACTTTATAAAACCGCTTTATTCATTCAAGTCACGGGACATACATGGTTAACACAATAACAAATACATACACCCTGTTTCCAAATTCAACTGAAAAATTGTTTAATAGCAACCGAATTTGAAGCTGGAATTGCTAAAGGAATTTTCCAGCTTCAAAATGATGAAAAATATTTCCATTTGTGAAGAATAGACTAAAATGATATAATTTGATCAACTGATCATCGACATCGATTTTCAATTTTATTTTGTTGTAGAATTGCTTGAAAACGTCCACTCTCCTGATTTAAAAATAAATTCCACGATCATGGTACACTATATAGATATAAAAACACCACTCTAGCAAGTGCCCACTCCCCCTGTAGCCTCAAGAGGTATTCTAATTAATGTCCAGGGCGTTTAGTAGGATAAATATGGTACCAGCACTACAAGGGTTGACTTAAAATGAATGTTACCTCCAGTAGGAAGTCCTTAGCTTTGAGTCCGACCTTTTCTGCAGCGCTTCCCTTATCCACCCGGTCCAGATATTGAAGGGCGGGAAACTCTGGAGTGGGTGCGAACTCCAGGCTCGACGTCTGCTCCCTTTGTGCTGTTAACATACAGAAAATCATACAAATATAACCTATCCGGCGATAAAAACTCACTGTCGGGAATGCTTCATGGGTCAATAACAATTTACATATTTATATTTGCACTTTAAGGGTGGGACACATTATATATGTAGTAAACAAAACAAGTTTATGTTACGTAACATTCTGCTGTGGCATAAAATGCGGGATTAAAGCTGTGTGATAAATTAATTGATATTGATGGCATAGTATCATAATAGCAATATTGAATAATTTATTTCAAGTATGATGTAATATGTTTGGCTGGCATGGAGACTTTCAATTTAATCAGTCACTCAGTGCAAGAAATTTAATAAATTTGGGTCACAATAATGTAACACAAACAAAATATCATATAAAAGATATGGTACAATGTATTTCATTTAGTCTTACATGACTTTCAGAGTACCAGGAGTACAAAGGTCATGGTGCATTTACTATGGTGTTGATGCCACTTTGGCCTCCTTCAATGGAAGTTATTTAGAAAGGATCCATCGATATCTATGAATCTTGTATCTATATGATGTATCATAAACATCTAATATTGACAGTCAGTACAAAAGATATGGCCGACCGCCCAGGGGAATCATCATCCATAAATGATAGCAATTATGTTATAATATGAGTGCCATATTGACGTGTGGATGGAGATTTTGTTTGTGTATGTTACCAGTACCATGGTTCCAGCGAAAAAGAGACATTGAACCAATGACGGCTTCATGTTAATCCAGCGTCTGTGACGCTGGCCTAACATGAAGCCATCATTGGGTAACCGTCTCATCTTTGTTGTTGTATTGCTTGGTATTTATATTGACCTTCCTCACACAGCTATTCCTGCTGATTTCAATTCACATTGAGATACCAATTTCTGTCTTTATTAAAATCTCAGTGTGAATAAAACTGACACAATTTTATATATTGACCTAATTTTCTACAAAACCTTAGTCCACAGTATAATTAAGCCTTTCACCATTGAGCACGACTATACTCGTTTTTAATTCATCGTATAATGAATATGGGTAAGAATCTATAATATGTATATAAATATATGATCAGTAATGGTAAATTGATAACACGCGTGACAGAAATAATTATTTTTCAACTTGAGAGTTCCCTTCTCAATGAAATTGGCAAGATTTAGAGGTCAAACAAAAACATTGGCAGATGCTAGCTTATGTTGGGAAAACGTCTATGAAACTGGCCCAGCATTGAGCCGTCATTGGGCCAATGCCTCATGTTTACTGGGACGGAGATTGTTTCCATCAGAATTACATTATCGCTCAACAGGCTTGGACGGCAATAATTTTATTGTGAACACCATTGATTCAGTGCTATACCCAACGTATGTGAAGGTGGCTGATTTATTTAATTGTACATTCACAGATTTGAAGTATCGTCTGCCTACATCGTTAATGATTACTACGGCATGGTTGACTGATTTAATAACGTGATACATGCTGTGATCATCGAATGTGACCTCCATGTCTTACACTTGCGTTCAGTGAACATAGCGTTATAGCTAATATCACATTAAAGCCTAGCTACATAATAACAGAAGTATTGAACCCTGGAGCAGAAGATTGATTAAATTAAACGTAAATAAACTAATAACTATATTTTGAATATATATAATAAAATCTGAATCATGATATGATTTGATCATGGTCGATGGCACATTTTGCTCTTGCATGGGTGGGGAGGTAGACAAACCTCAAATAAAGATTGACTTTTTACACACTGACCAGTCTAAATGCTTCTTACCAAATATAACCGTACACTTATATAATGTCTCACAATATTACATGACTAATACAGGCACTTCTGATCATGAGATGTCATTATTAATGGGAGTGCATCATAGGATGTGACCAAATAATGCAATATCTCATGAATTTGTACACCCAACATACACAACATAGGCCCTGTGTTGCGTAATGTATGGCCAACGTCTGCGACGCTGAACAAGCATTGAAACAGCACTGGGCAAATGTCTGTGTTTGGTGTAGTAGTGTATGACATAACCAATATAACTACAAAGCGCCCGCAATAGAGAGTGTGTAATGTTTCTGTACTTTGTCCTATTTATTGATCTCCTGTTTTGATTGACAGAGCTGAGTCGCCTTTGTTTGGAAATTATATTTGTGAGTAAATAGGGAACGCTATTCGAGTTAAATCTCACCTCGCGGTTAACCTCAAACATTCACTAACAGTTCAAATTGCGTTTTCGTTGATGTGAGTGATGTGATCACGTATTTTATCCCTACCCTTAACTACCTGGGAATTACATCATTTTTTTATTTACTGGGAGCTCTGAATTGCTAAAGCAATTATTCCCAGCACATAGTCAATGAAAATCACTCAATTTTTTAGAGCAGCGCATTATATTAAATTCAACCTTCAAACGTGCTGATTTTTATTGGTAGTGATATTTTCCATTGAATTATTCTATTGAAAGGATAATATACGTCACTGGCAGGAAAGTAACCACCTCGCATTTATTGATGATAATTCATTGAACAAAACTAGTAAACTCCACCACAAGCGAACTGTCATAAAACAAATGATATATAATAGGCATACTAGGGTAATGTATGAAAGAACAGGTAATTTTCATTCACTTTGAGAATAAGTTAATATATATATTGTGATGAACCGTATTTAAAATTTGGTGCATAAATTCGACAACGGTGGTTAAAGGGTTGATGCGTATTAATTGATGATTTAAATCAGTGGTTTTGGAACAGAATATTTGTTAGCAGAAATGAGGGGGTTAGCTTAACCCTTGAAGCGTTCAATTAAATAATTTAAATTTTCACCCACTTGAAGTTGTGTCTCGCTACCACGACCAACAACTTCAAGTGTTTGAAAATTAATCATATTTAATTAATTTGAGACAAACCATTTGCAAATCTTGATGTTTTAACACACATTTCGTTCTCAATAACAGTGATTTGATCAGCCAATAAAAAAATTAAAACGACTATAGTCGCGCTCAAAGGGTTAGGGTTTAAGTAGGGCAGTAGTTCAAATTGTAATATGGTTACTACTGGCCAGGCCTCCCACACCCCGCAGTGTGGGGTACTTCACCGCGGCCAGACATAAGATAATCTACAGGAAGCGGGTCGTGTAAGAGGTCGTATGCCACGCCAACCAGCATCCAATTTTCTATCGTGGACAATTCTACCGGGAAATCTACCAGTCTGATGTCCTGCAGGTTTTTACCAGCGATCACGTGACGTTCTCTCTATGTTGGTTCAATGCGGGGCCAGCGTCGTAGACGTTGGGCCAACACCGAACCAACACGGCGTCAATGTCTCGTGCTTACTGGGCTATGTACACGTTTCTATTTTTGTGTTATTGCATCGTTGCTTTCTATGAAGGAAAACACTCTTTTCCTCATTACACTAGTCATGCGCAGACTGTATTACCACATCAGCATTAATCCTTACAATGCTGAATTATTATGGTGACTAAGGGTTTTTTTCAATTTGAAATCATCACAATTAAATGTCTTAGTTAGCTCTCCGATTTATTTGAATACATCTGTTAAGAGTCTACGACCATTAGAAATATTTTAATTCTTTCAGTGCGGGCACAGGCTTTATACGTCAGAATCTGACGTCCACAGACGTAAGATTCTGACGTATAAAGACGGTCCCCGCGCGGGTTAAATAGGCCATACTTTCCACTTTGTTTAAAGGCAGATACGACTGATAACGAGTGCTGTATTTTCCCATACCACACCGTTTGCATATGATATCCGATTATATGCAAAGGGGTGTCATTTCAGGCTGGAAATTGTGTTAGCAATCCCAGCTTTAACTGAATAAAAAACATTGTAAAGCACGCTATGGACGCTAAGGGTCTAATTGATAGAAGGTGTGATTTGTTTTAACCCTTTAAATGCTAAACACGACTATAATCGTTTTCAATAATTTTTATCGTGTCAAATACAAGTATTTGTGATATAAATTGATGTTCATCTGTAGAGATTGTGAATGTTTGGTCTCAAACTGGACAAACATAGGTAATTTTCACTCACTTGAAGTTGTGGATCGCGGTAGCAAGGCACAACTTCAAGTGGGTGAAAATTTAAATAAGATACCTTAACGAGAAAGGAGTTCAGTAGAATAATTTATACACATATTGACGGTCATAATATTTCTGACGACTGAGCTCAAGAGAAACACATGAATGGATGGAAATAACAGGACGTTGTATTATATATTTGAATTACCATATTGTTCATCTGCTTTCATTCAGAGAAATGACCGGGGACCATTGATGTACGGCACTTAGGGGTCAATCAGGGACAACACAATACCTTGTGCATGATTTCCGCCGATTTTCAGGTGCTACAAATTTCTTCGCTGCGCAGTTTTTTTAATTCGCACATTCCGTACGACTGCCCCACTTTTCATATATCGTCACTCTGTACTAAAATGATCATTGAGACTGGCTAAATAGGTTTTTAAAACGTTTTAATGACTGTTGCCAATATATTCGAACACAAATGTGGCTCATTATATTGAAAACAACCGATCTTATCCTGCAGGAAATGTTGTGCCATGTGGCATTGACTTTCTAAATGTCTCAATATGCTGAATGAACGTATGGATCTACTCAAGGGCCAAATAAAAATCGTGGTAGTGAATTAGGTTGAATCTTCTCAAGAGGCAGATAATATTGTGCCTCTAAATATAACTGTCACAACGCTAAAATATTTGTGTATAAACAATGGAGATCAAAATGTGTTTTTTCAATTCTATTTCATCATAAATGTCTTAGTTGGTTCTTTCTGTTTCATTTGAATACATATGTTATGGGTCTACTGCCATTAGAATTTTGTTAATTCTTTCAGTGCAGGATGGTTTTAGTTGTCAGAATCTGACGTTTATCGACGTCAGATTCTGACGTCTGAAGACCGTCCCCGCGCTGAAAGGGTTAAGAAAAGACAATTTTTTTAAAATATAGCCTCATTTTAACATGACAATGCTTTATGTGACACGTCAATCAATTTGATTGATCATGTAAACCACAACATGTATATACCGGTATAAGGTTACTGACAAGGCTGCAAACACTGGACGAGGAACAAATGTTGGCATACTGCTGCACCACCGTCTGCGACACTGGCCCAACATTAAAACCACATTGGTTGAATGCCCCGTGATTACTGAGACGGCAGCAATACGTGTATTTATCCTGGGGTAACTTGGTAACCTGATTAATGTGACCATACGTTCACACTGTGGACCATGCCACTGTCTGCTGCACGTGGGCTCGCGCGTGATGCACGTGTCTGTCTCAGGCCAGGCATATCGATTAGCGCTCACTCACATTCATTAACCCTCTTAACACTCTGGTATTTATTTTTAATTATCTTGAAGTGTGAATTGCTGCCGCAATTTCCACCTCAAGATGAGAGAAAATGTCATATTTAGTTATTAAATACACAAGTGTAGTAATTGAAACACATCTTCTGCATCAATTTTATTAAAATTATTAGGAGGACAAGGAAGCTTATAGGGTTAACACACTATTAGGTTTAGGGATTTAACAGGTCTTTGTTGAAGTCCCTCGATTTCTGGAGCGCTGTATTGTTCAATTGACAGTGGTGGAATCGCTCACGTGACGGAATCCGCCAATAAATAAGGGTCCGGCATTTAGTTGTTATTGGAATTGCTGATTATTTGGTCAAATTAACTGAAAATGCACAATATGTAGCACACCATCGATGTCATACATCAGATATTTAAAAAAACACAACATGACTTATAACCAAATAAGATAACATACGCCTATTAAATTGCTTCAATATTTAACAAAGTTGTTGTCATTAATACTTAAAATTTAGAATTTTGCTACAGTATTAATATCCAAATAAGGGCCCGTGCCACTGGAGCATGAAATCAGTATATTGACCAGGATACGTGCTACGTGGCGTGCTACCTCTTGTATTTATGCCTACTATCTGATTATGAGACGCTGTTGGTAATTTCAACTGATCAATGACACTCCTAAACAGTTTTGAAAACAATCGAATGTAAACATGACAATCAACGGTATAATTATCCCGCCAAAACAACTGCGGACATCTGTGTTTATGTATATATTTGTGAAATGCATATATTAGTGATTGCATCTGGTGTGTTGATGCACCTATAATACCCATGGGGTGAGGGGTGACAGGGCGAGCCCTAATTTATCGATCAGAGTTGACTGGCGCTCATTACGGGGGGCGGCTGGGGTAATTGATGCATGGTGCGCTAACACATGTTAGGCGAGGAATGCAGCCCCACCAGCCCAGAGTCATCCAGGCGTGACGAAATGACATGCATCGCCGTCAACCTGCACCGCCATAAAACCATACCTCAAGCAAAGACAAGCAGCAGTAACTGCTTACTTTACAAGTAAGCAGTTACTGCTGTTTGTCTTTGCACAGCAGCACAGGGTCTTCACATTATTTTATCACCCTCGTCGTAATCATGAGTTATTTATAGCACAACCTTACACAGTAAAATAATGATTGTGTATTAAATTATATCATTTTGTCCTGTCCCTGGTTCCTCATGGTCATCACTACTTGGCTGAGTTTTATGCAGTTTTTGATGTTGATCCGTTATGAGATACTATCGAATTCATGTTTTTTTCACAAATGGAATTACGCAGAGTAAAATTTTAATTTCCACGTATATTGCATTTACTAGTTCATTGGCTATATCGTGTGAATTTACATCTAGTACGTGATACAATAGGCCTACACTTGTTTTAAACATGCTTACATTAATCGGGTGCAGTCATAATATTGTCTGTTGTAGAAAAAACATAGTATAGATGAAAGTTTCCAGAAGATCAAATGTAGGGCGTTCTCTGTAGTATCAATGTACAGATAGCATACACAGTACTGTGGGTCCAATATATATATTGATTCAATAATAATTGTGATTGTGAAAAAAAATCAGAGATTGGTACTGGCCCGGGTGGTAGCCTACTAACAACAGTGACCTAAAACAGGATAATAGATATAGTATCCTGCCATATAATGTCAAATGTATGTCCCTGTGTGTTTACTGTTGCTGGGGATATTATCACCAGATCGATGAGTTTATCCACGTGTTCTTACACCATAAAACATACAACACCACACCATGCCATGTGACGTGATTCAGTATTACGTAACGTCATGCGATCTCACAATACAACATCCGCTGGAGACCGATCTACATGCAGCACAACCATCTGTATAGTTTTTGAATACTCAACGTTCGGTAAATGTATAGACCTACTTTGAATACCCTACTATCCCAGATTATGACCAGACCAGATAACACACGTGTTTTGTTATTCAATGCGACAGTAGCTGTCGATATCTTTAAAATTCATTTATACCATAGTTTGTGATATTACATTGCTTTATGCAATTGTCAGCTTCTTTAATGAAAAAACCCTGCGATTAAAATCCGTATTATAGATATAAAATAGGAGATGTTCATGTACAGCAGCTGCCCATTCGATAATTTTCAGTCAATATTTTTGCTGTATTGTGAAAAAAAGCAATCGATCGAAAAGCGCCCAATATGATCTTAGCTGGCACTGATTCCACTAGGCTACATATTCTAGAGGCTTACTAATTCATTGAGGTGCTGAATCTGTAATGTAATATTCACAGACACCAGAGTGGATTACTGATCAGAAGGTACGATAAGTCGGGCCGTCATCAGATTAAATCGGATCCTTCAAGATACGTCGAGCCGCCATCAGATTAAATCTGATCCGACAGTCAACAAGAGAGGCCACGTTTTCTAGACGACAGATGCAGTTTAGTTTTGGTGCCCTTACAGTTATGTTTCCCTTAACCATTTCAAGCCTGTCGCAATTCTCGACTAGTAGTGAAAGGAGATGATTTGATGTGGTTTAAAATTTAAAGAAAATTGTCATGTACTGGTAAACCAGTTTCATGGAAATTTTCGTTCTAAAACCCCTAGTTGTGGGGAAATTAAGTCAGTTTTCAGAGATGTAAAATGATGCTTTAATGCATCGTGAGGACTTAAAGGGTTAGAGCTTAAGGGGTGAATGTCGTTTAACCCTTAAAGCGCTACATTAAAAACAAAAATTCACCCGCTTGAAGTTGTGTCTCGCTACCGCGACCCACAACGTCAGGTGGGTGAAAATGACTCATATTTGTAATAATTTGAGACTAAATATGTGCAAATGTTGATTTTAAACACTAATTTCATTCACAAAAACTAAACTTTTAACCTGCCATAAAACAGATTAAAAACGACTATAGTCGTGCTTAGCGCTTTAAGGGTTAATTACAAGTGCTACTCATTCGAGTGGTACAAATGACCCTATGGAGCCAGGAGGCTCATCTCAATGCTTTCTCTCATAGCATTAATCTATGCATAATTTTTCTCATAATAGCATAATAATATTGCACATTGATCAACACTTTAAGCTCTAAGCATGAATATAATAGTTTTTAATCTGGTTAAAGGTTAAATCACAGTTATTTGTCGTCCTAATATTCGGATCACTAACCGTGATGTGATTACTCGTTCTTGTTAGAAACCCATAAAAAAATACGTGATTTGTGTAGAGAAAGGGATATCAAGTCCAGAGAGAAGAGGGAGAGATTAATAGCATGTGATATTAATATCATGACATCTTTAGCCGGCAGGTAAGATTGGTGCTACAAGTGAAATCTGGTTGCTGGTATCACCGACTATCTGACTGACAGACTCTATGACAACACGGCCGCAGAGCACTAATCTCATAGTTATAGCGTAAGAACCAGCATATGACAACACGGCCAGAGCACGGATCTCTTACCTCTAGCGTAAGATAACTCCTTAAATTCCGGATCCTCCTTATCAGCCTCGGTACTCTCCGTGTTACCCATGGTGACAACGCCTGCCTATTGTGACGTTATAACGTGGTGCAGAGCGTCAGTGTGTTTTGATGGTGGTGAGGCCTGCCACATGTCTGCAGACAGACGTGTATAGCAGGACAAAGCCGTCAGCGTCTCACAGCATCTCCTAACCTTGCCAGGGCTGCTGATGCCTCCCCCCCTTCCCTCCACGGCATCAACCACGCCGGACGTGTTACGTCTATCCCGGGACGCTCCGTGTATTACGTGTATCCGTGCGGCAGCAGGACGTCTACGCTCCCGTACAAAGGCAAACAGCAGTAACTGCTTACTTCCCAAGTAAGCAGTTACTTCTGTTTGTCTTTGTAAGACGTCTACGCTGCAGAGCAATGACAAACAGCGGTAACTGCTGACATTTCAAGTCATCAGTTCCTGCTGTTTGCCTTTCCTTGCAGGACGTCTCTGACAGGTGCACGTGTCGTGTTACACAATCAGGCAGTAGAGATCATCATAGAAATGGCCCTCACCAAATGTCAAGTGTTGTCTGTCGAATGAGCTGAGATTCTGACGAGTATGTAGCCTGCATTTAATGGCGATATAACACAGGAAAATGATAATTCTACGTTTTGTTTGAATTATGCGCAGATTTTTACTGCAGGAAAGTATTTTAACCATTTCAGTGCGACACTGAGACCGACTCAGACGTCAGATTCTGACGTTTAAAGTCGAACCTCGAACATTTTTGATTTCAACTTGAACAAAACCTCTGGTCTTTTGGTTGATACAAATATATTTCAGGGCTCTAAGGGTAAACCCTTTGAGCGCACGTGTCACAGCTATGGAACAAATGGTAGATTTTGAATAAAATCAATTCAAGAGACAGATGGTATAATCAACCAAAATATGGACGTTCTAAGCTTTAATACCATATTCTACACTTGGATATTTTCACATAGCTTTATGGAGCATTTTCATTTGGAAAATGCCGCAGTCATTCAAAGCTCAAGGTGAATGAGGAGAAATACATTGGGGTTAAAAGGCTAGGAGCGAATTAATAGCGTTCTAACACTTTTTACAATGACGTTAATTTTATACCAAAAACAAACGTTGCGTTCATTTTCCGAATGTGCATAAGGCAATTTTTCAGCCTTAGTTCAATTAAATGTGAATTTGGTAATCATACACGAAGTACGCGTCTTTATCATTACTGAGAGTAATAATCTGTTGTACCAAGACATTATCCATGCTGGTACATTCACATGGGGACACCCTTAATCACTATTTAATTGGTTCACACAAATGAATATAGAATTAGTAGATGATATATCGCCCCGGATAGACAATTCGTCGCTAAAGGATCCTATCCTCCACTCTAACGAGTGCCAGATAGGATCCTTTACCTCCGAAGCGACAATTCGGGGTCCTTAGAACACAGATATTTCTGTTCATTTCTATTCACCTTGAGATGTGAATTTCTCATCTGAAGGTGAATGAAAATAGCCTGAATATATAGAACACCATATAATAACATCTCAAATAAAAGCTGAGAACGGACTTATTGTGATAGATAATACCATTTGCCACTAGATGGATATATTCAAAATAATTAAATACGTCTAGTTTCCTTTGGCATTCATTATTCTCAGATGTTGCCCTTGGAGTGAATCGAGAGCATCACAATAACTGGTTGTAAAGTTATAAACCCATGTAGATTAGAAGTGACAGTGTCTACCATCTGTAGATACGCTATGATACACTCCCTCGATCGATAACACTCTCATAATTCTAGGTGTCGTCACATCCAAGGAGCAGTAAATTAAATGTATTAATAATGCAGGCTGGGCCCGGGCTGTGATGCTAATTCCCGTTTGAATGCGTCAGACTGCCGGTGATGAGGATGATGAAGTGCTGTACCCGCCCCGGACTCTGTCTCCCTAATACCTCATCCCAACAAACACGAAATGCTGAACCAGTGGTAGTTTAATGGTGGGCCAGCGTAACAGACGGTGGCCCAACATTAAAATAACATTGAGTCAACGTCTCGGATTTGCTGGGCAGTGCCTGCCAGCAGTGTGACGACATAGCCATGAATGCAACTGCTTCAAAAAGGTCATGCACTGACTTCAGATCCAGAAGCGACTTTTCTCCGTGAAAGGCTGTAAAATAATGAGTTTGGGCACTCCCGCATTCTAAAATATTTCCCATAAAACGACATTAATTAGTATTCAGACTATCTACTGCGTCGCGCTGGTCATGATATTTTTACACGCCGCCCTATTTTTCTTTTGAAATATCGTGTCCGGCTGTACCATTGATCCTCAGCCCTGATGGGGGCCGGGTGTATCAGCTAATGATGACGATGATGAGGCAGGATATGGCACGTATTCAGTGGTAGACTCATAGCGGCGGTGGCGACTGCTGACGGAGACAGAGAGGGAGGCAGGGAGGGATGGACGAGGAACGCAGGGGAAACAGCTATCACGGAAAACTCAAATTCACATGTATTTGGCAATTAACCCTCTGAGGGCTTGAAGCGAATATAAAAATATCATTTTATAAATCATTTTATCCAGCAAAATGTTCAACACTGCACATAACTTATATTCAATTAGTGATTTATAACTTGATAAACTAGAATTTAAGTTGCAACGTCATTTTTTCCAAATATGTGTTTTTTCTTTTTATTCAAGGCGGATATTAGCGACAGCAAGAAACAGACAAACTGCAACAACAGCAACATAAACAGTTAAAGCATATCGACCGAGCAGGAATATAATTATTTGCTAATCCCAGCAAAAAAACACACAATACAATTCAGTGCTTAGTGTTACTGTAAAAGCTAAGATATCAGGAATTGCTTCCCAGAGCAGCTTTGTTGCATTTTTTCATGGACGATTTCAGGCTCACATAATTAATTTTAGTGCCAATTTTCTTGAAAAATAATATTCATAGTCAAACAGCAATGTTTTAATTTAGACACCCTCTCAGATGCTGTCCCAACATGGGTGATTCATGAATGAACTGAGTCAAAGTGGTCTTTGATTCACATCATACTGTATTGTTTTGCACAGATAAAATACAATTAGAAGGATACTAATTTGTGAACATACATAGATATAATTATATCTAAGGCTGAACTCGACAAATAAGCCTCCAGATGGAAAGGATTAACGATGAAGCATGACACTAACTCCTGAACATAGGATTTGAATCTGGATCCTAACATTCTGAGCTGGATCACGTTAATTTTCAGTCAGGTTAGCTCCCTGGGAAGCCAGTGGTGTGATATGATCAATGGGGCTGTTTCCAGTGGCTGGGTGCGCTCTCTCCTGTGGCGACCGTACCCTATAGCAAACAATACATTCAGCCATTGTTCGTAGACCAGAATCGTAGACGGTGAACCAGCAATGGACTAACAATGGTTTAATGACTTGTGCTTGGTGGGTAGGGCCTGCCCAGGAAACACGAAGCATTGACCCAATATTGGTTTAATGTTGGGCCAGCGTCGTAGACGGTGGACCACATTAAAACAATATTAGGTCAATGCATCGTGTTTCCTGGGTATGTTGTTTTATGTAGACCCAATGTCGCAGACGATGGCCCAACATTAAAACAGCATTGGCCCAACGTTCCGTGTTTGCTGTGCAATCCTTTACTAACACACACGAAATGTTGGTTTAATGTTGTACCAACGTCTGTGACGTTGGCCCAACGTTAAAACAACATAGGCTTGATCTTCGTGATAAAAAATGGGACCCCAAATCAGCATTGTGAGACAACACAGGCAAACTATAAAAAGTGGACAAGTCTGGGGTTTCTGTATCGGCTGCACCTCCACCTTACCATTGTCACTAGAGAAGATCAATAGAGGCAGAGTGGGCGGTCTGAGGGCTTACCACGAATCATGCAAATCTCACAACTGCCTAGGAATTCATCATCTAATGTCTGAGGGGTGGATCAGCGCAGAGCTGGAAGTGGTAGGCAGCTCTCTGTGGTGCAGGAGAGGCGGGTAAAGAAAACGTGTAGGGCAAATCAACCAGAAAAATCAGTGATGAGTAGTTCAGTGAGCACTAGTCTAGTAATAAAGACAACAACTTGAGTTGATCTTCAACTTACAGGCCCAAAGGGGTACACCACACGTAGGACTAGCTAGTAGTCAAATATTGCGGTACATATTATTTATGACGGTTATTCAATTTAGTAGATAGGCACTCATCCACTGATGAAATGAACGCTTGTGTAATCCCGTTAACCCTTAAGCCGTTAAGCACGACTATTGTTTTTTTAAATCTACTTTATTATCATTATCGTTTTATTAACCGTCTAACATGTTTAAATCAGCTATTGAGAACGGAGTGTTTAAACATCAAGATTTGCAAATGTTGGTCTCAAATTTAACAAATAAGAGTAATATTCAGCCAATTAAAGTTGTGGGTCGCGGTAGCAAATGCAAACGACTAAACTGTTCAAGCACCATATCACGAAAAAGAGCGGTGTAATTTTGTTTAAATATTGACGATGAGCTGGTCGCGATAAGCTTTTAGTACAGGTCCTGTCCAGCCCATATTAAATCTCTCACCATTAATAATATTCTCACATTTGAAATCGTGGGTCGCGGAAGTGATACACTTTCACAACTTTAAAAAGATGATTTGTAAAAAGATTGCATTTGTATAAATATTTAGCGTTGAAAGGGTGGCGAAGAAAATGATTGTCATTTGCACTTAGAGAGCACAATTGCTCGCCCTCGAGTCACAAACAGATCATTTGTACAAGGTGTGCTTATTGATTTTAAACAATACCAGCACAGATTGATGGTCTGACTCATTTAATACACGTCATCTGGGCTGATCGTGCCACGTGTGTCGTGATACACCGGTGCATGTATGGTAAAACCTTGTTAATCAGAAATAAAAACCACTAATTTTATTATATGTGATATGAAAAGATAGTAACAAATGTCTGTAAATAATTACTACAGAAGCCTACAATTTTTTTCAATGGTTTCTGTGACACTAAAAAATATGAGTCTAGGCACTAAATATATATCGTTTTACATAAAAAATAGTCTTTATTCTATGGCAATTTCAAGCGGCAATCTTGGATTCGGCCTTCACACTCTTGGTTTCGGCCATAACACCATGGCATTCGGGGAGTTTTTTCTTGAGAAATTTCCTGAGTAATGTCGAAAATTCAGGTTTGACACCCAAATTTCGACCTCTATCAGTCAAGATATTAAAATTGCCAATCGGCGAGGCACCTTAAAGCTATACTTTCGAGTAAAATGTTTGGATTCAATATTACACCTGAATCGATAGTGGGCCTATCATAATGTTAGGAGCTAGATGGGTTGTGAAGAACATTAAATTTACAACGTCTTAGACCTAAAAAACAGATAACAAATGTAATAATTTGAATACATTTTTTTCACGAATTAGTTTTATCTCATAGTCTAGCTGATTTTCTTACTGTAGTGCTTTTTTTCTGACTTTAACTTTTGTTCTTTTTAATATATACTCCAATAAAGCATTATTCACTATGGTATTTTAAGTCTTTTTTTAGTATATTCTAGATCAGCACCATTTTAGTACAATAAATGAATCTGCCCTGTGCATAGGCCTGTAAATCCATAAAAACATTGCTCGCTTCGTGCACGATAATAGGTGAATAACATGACAATTTAAAAAATCAGTCAAATCAGTCAGCTTGAAATATCGCCATCTTAAAATGGTAAACGTCATATTAATATGGAGGATGTTCAACACACCTTATTTATTCATATTATATAACTTACAGGTGTTTTTATCTAGCTCCCAAACATTATGACATTATAGCTTCAGGTGTAATATTGAATCAAAACATTTTACGCGAAAACATAGCCTTAATAACCAATGGTCTGGATGAGATACATGTATGGCGTGAGACCAAAATGAGGTAAAGAACATAACGTCATTTATCTGGTCATGACATGTATACCTGGTGAACTTTGACAATAAAAAGTACATTCCCAAAAGTCATTTGAAAAGTAGGCCTACATATTTTGAACACACCCACAACTGCCTTTGTCATGCCATACTTTTTGGCGGTCTATTTTATAGAGAATGAATCTTTTCAGAACACCTATTGTTAACATAGTGTGAAAAGCACAGGTCACATGTATAAGATAAAGGACATTTTCATCCAAATTAATGTCTACCTTGAACGCATTGTAACACTACAATAAATATCTTGGCAAGAACTTGTAGTTTCAGCTTGCTATTAAATTGGGAAAGTTGTACTAAAGGCCTAATTTTTTCACTTCGCGAGAAAAAAAATCCTGTGTGTGGCCTTTTATGTCAATTATACCTATTTTAATTAAATATAACGTGTACATTACATTTCAAATATAATAAGTCATTATCATAAAGTGTACACATTCATCTAGCATAGCAATATACTAATTAACCCTATCCGTGATTTGGTGGTTGGAATATATGTGAACTTGAAGTAGCTGATATTTTTGTATCTATTTTTTGTTTGGCACTATGTCAACAAGGCGTGTTCTATATGATTTCGTGTGCCATGAAACAAACCACAGAAAAAAACCAAGTAGGACATGTAAGTGATAGGATGGGTTTAGTTGGCATCAAATACTGCATACATTACAAATGAATGTTTGGAATTCATGTTTCTCATGACAGGTCAAGGTGTCTATTAGACTCATTCCTCATGAATCATTTGAGAGTTTACTTATGATGAACGAAATTCAACGCGTCAGCCATCGGTAAGTGTAGCAGCCATTTAACTCTCGGTGCCCTGTCCCGATAAATTTTCATTCATTTAAAGCTTGAATTGCTATCGCAAATTTCCAGCTTCAAATGCCGAAAAATAATACTTATTAATGAAAAATACACATTTCCAAAATTAAATTATTAGATGAACTGAGCAGCTGCCACGACTTATTTTATCAATAGCTACATTTATTTGGTTTGAAACTTGTATGAAACCGTATATATACGGACTCACAATATAAGGAGAGCTTTCATTGGACATATTATGAAAACAAAACATTTTCTTCACCTTGAGATGGGAAGTGCAAGTTACGACATCAACTTACATTTCAAGGTGACTAGAAATAGTTGGGTGCCGAGCATAGAGAGGAAAAAAACGACTAAAACACTATAATTGGATATGATGCTGAAAAGTAATATTTGTAAAAGTGAAACATGACCAACCCCTTCAGACCCTGTAGATATATGCCACTGTGGTGTCGACGTGCAGTCAGCCGCGGCAATAAATGCAGTTTGAATTGTGCGCATCCATGCGATTTTACCACAGGCATGTTGGCTATTATTTTCCTTGTACGTGACAAAGTGAATAATACACCTGTCTGTACACTGTATATATCAAAATGGAGATCTAACGTAAAAGCAGCAGTAATTGCTAACTTGACAAGTAAGCAGCTACTGCCGTTGTCGTTGTATGTCTTTTCTGGTAACGTGACCAGTACCAAGTACATACAGAGGTTGTAACCAAATACACAGCATATCAGCACCTTTGATCGCAAAGCAAGACAAAAATGTTCACTTTCTATGGTACTTATTCTTGAAGCGGTGAAGTATTTTTAAAAACCAAAAGAGAAAAGTTTTTTTGAATTAGAAATCATCATAAATGTCTCAGTTAGTTTTTTTCGCTTGATTTAAATACCTATGTTATGGGCCTACGGACATTATAAATATTTTACAAGTTCAGTGCGGGGATCGACTTTAACTCACTTATAGACGTCAGTTTCAGGTCTAAAGCGGTCCCCGCACTGAAAGGGTTAACTTTTCCATCGAAATATTCAGAGAGACAGCAATGAGTTTCCTGGGGTGATCAGAGTGAAAACGTCCTGATTTTATAAAATACTCGAGTATAATATATCAAATTCAAAACTCATAACATACTTATTTAGCATTAAACTATTAGTAAAATTTTGAAAATAACCTTGTTGTGTATATAATATGAGAAGGTTGTTCATATTGAGAACTATTGCGTAGTGTGGTGTAACCTATTGGTGTAAAAAGTGGCATGTCTGGTCAGCAGGATGCCGCCTCCTACACACGCTGTAGCCGCAGAATGTAAACCCCTCATGGCGATGTGGTCACACTAAACGAACGTTTTGTAACTATAGGTGTGCCATACGACATAACCTTTAGATGTCTGTGACCACCACACATATATACAACTCCAGTACTCAGGAAAACTACATAATACACTTTCAGCATCAACCATGACTCAAAATCGTCGGGAGTGAATCGGCAAGGTTTTATATTAAATTTAACACATATGCTTAATTTCTAGCCTTTTAATAATAAAATATTTATAAAATCTGTTTGGAAATCTATTTTCGTTCGCCTTGAGAAAAATAAAAATGAGATTAAAATCTAGTTCCTAGAAATATAACTTATCAAAATGGTTTACATTCATGTGTACCAGTGTACTAATAACCCTTTAGTTAGTAACCCGTTAGTTAGTTGGTTATATAATTTAAATATTCACCCACTTGAAGTTGTGTCTCGCTACCGCGACCCACAACTTCCAAGTCGGTGAAAATTACTCATATTTGTTTAATTTGTAACCAAACATTTGCAAATCTTTGATCTTTAAACACTAGATCATTCCAAATAACAGAGATTTGAAAAAAAACTATTATAGTCGTGGTTAGCGCCTAAATCTCACAATATCACAGATATCCTGATTTGGAAACCATCTGAGAAGACTAGACATGAGTTAAATCAGCAGTAAATGCACGAAAACACACATCGGATGATATATGATATATCAAGTGGAGCTGATGACCTCTGGAGGTCATTGGCACGCTGGGGAGCATGTGTTGCACCTGTTACATATTATCAGATTGTTGTCGGGAGCATCGTTATTGATATGGATGTTTCCCCTATAGATAGCTGCAAAATGAGAGGATATGTCCCTCAGTAAGTGGAATAGACAGTTTAACTTTACGCTCATTAGGTATGTCTAAAAAACAGCGGTATTTTCTTTCAGTTACTGAGGACTTATTACAAATCCGTATACCGTATCCCTGCGCATAAACGTGCATGCACTTATATTTGAAGATGCACTTAGTTTTCGAAAACAGGTGCATGCACTTATATTCAAACATAAAAAATATTATAAGAAATATACAGTATGCACTGATATTCGAACATGACATGACCTTGATAATGTGAACCGCTGTCACCCATTTGTACATTAGTTTTTCCTCTCGGATTAGTACTATACAAGAATCTGTTTAGATGAGTGCAAGGTTTATTTCAATAATGTTGGCGTCGTAACAATAATCGGCTAAATGGGGGCGGATGCTACGGGTTGATTCTTATAATGTGATTTAATAGATTAATTTCTTCTTGTCGTTTAAGGTGTCAGGTTTGGCGACACAGTTCCCATTTAGAGGGGTGCACTTAGTTTTCGAAAACAAGTGCATGGACTTATAGTCGAACATAAAACAAGTTTAAAACATCCCTAAAACATGCGATTTTCACTTATAAGTGCATGCACGTTTATGCGCGGGGATACGGTATTCACTAATTTGAGGAGGTAATCCACATCTAAACGTGAATAAAATGAAAAAATATTACCAGTGATAAGTGGACTGGGGTGATATCACTTATTGTTGACGCTTATACACTTCGCCCAATAATAGGATCCCAGTAAACACAAAATATTTGCAAAACATTTATACAGCGTTGGACCAGCGTCGAAGACGTTGGGCCGACGCTGTATAAATGTTATACAAATGTTGTGTGCTAGCTGGGATTAAAGTGGTTGATCAAGTCATATAACTTTATTTGGCGGGATTAACCCTTTAACCGCTAAGTAATCTGTTTTATTAGCCGATCAAATCACTGTTCTTGGAACTGAAATAAGCGCTTGAACATCAAGATTTGCAAATGTTTTATCTCAAAATGAGTAATTTTCACCCACTTGAAGTTGTCGGTCGCGGTAACTTGAATGAAATGGTAACTTGAATGACCATTCAAGTGACCCACAATTTCAACTAGGTAAAATTTATGCATATTTGTTCAATTAGGACATAGACTGTGTGTTTCTGCTGATGAACCAATATTTCAACCACGAAGATGTTTACTTGATGAGTAACTTAAAATGATTGGAAACGACTATGGCCTTGGCATGATCAGCGGCCAAAGGTTCAGAGGATTAAACTTTACGCATTGATGTAATGATGTATAGACACTGTACTTACATTTGGCTCCACGTAACACAAATCCAAATCCATTCTTGGCTTTCTGCAGGACAACTGTACGCGGAGCATTCTCACTGCAACAACACATGTACACACACATATAACATCACATGGCAGATTCTGCATGAATAAATAACATCAGGTCCAAACGGTTTTATTCATGTTAAATAATAATTAAATTAAAAAAAAAACGTTGTCACAAGTTAAGTCATATATGAATAATGTAGGAAATCATAATATTTACAAAATGCACTGCAATGAAAAACCTAGATGGTTGGTATGGAAATTAGAAATGGACAATTTCTTATATATAGGAATCAAATGTATTGTACTCATTATAAACATGATGATAATATTGCTGGCCTGATTTATAGAGATATCAAGCAAGCATCATACATATAAATAAACATCTCCATCATAAACAACAGAACATACGTATATAAACATCAGAAATACATATTTCACAAGCAGTACATTTTGCTGAGTAAAGCGGAACAAAAATACAGGAAAAGGTGATGTATGATATATCATTAGAAAATATGAATTGGGTATTAACTCTTAAAAACACAACATGCTGGCATATCGTCTTCGACGCTGGTTTAACATTAAACCAAACAAATATATCCACGCTGTAGTGAGAATTGTAGCTGTAATTCACGCTACAAGGTGGAGGAAATTAAAAGAAATATATAGATGTAGCCATTGGGTTATATGTACATTGTAGTAACGTGTACCTGGCAAGAAGCGGACACTAAGTCGTCCCCTTAGATAGGAAAGGGTGTATCTAACACTTTGCAAAGTGGTAGATAAACCGGTTCATATCCAAGCGTCTTGATATGAACGACCACCTGGAATAAACGGCCACGTGTGATAGGAGTGGTCACATGTTATAAGGCATGTAGGTGGCAATAAAAATGCGGGGAGTTTTTTTTTAATTATTCTAACTGTTTAGTCTGATGCATTTCCTCATATCTTCTGAGACATTTGTCAGTCTTAAAACCTTCTCATATAGTATACGTTGGCTTCACATTGACACGCAGACAAACCGAGTGGATGAGAAAAGGGGTATAAGAAATGGGCCTTGGAAATGGAAAGATGAGGAGCTCCGTGGAAATCAGAAATATCTCTTAGTATGTTGTTTCTCTGAACAGTGACTCAAAACTGAAAGTGGATAAAAGTTAGGTGGAATTGTAATCCAAACTAGACCACTACTAGCGATTAAAGACATACTTTACGCTCATCTCTGCCAAGATTGTTTTTAAAAGTCTAACAACCAAATATAATAGCAACGCGAACCAACGTATATGTTCGGTTCGCCACAACAACCAAACAGTCAGGAGCTTTAGTGTGAAGACAAAACGAAGAAGATCAATATAAATCTAGTCAATCAGATAAGGTATTTCATATTATTGATCATGCAATGCGAGCAGTGCCATATTAATGCAAATAGCAGTAACTGTCCACTAGAAAATCAGTTTGTTACTGTTGATTGCCTTAGAATTGCGCTAGAGCAGTAAATACGTCAATAGTCGTGTTCTGACAAAGTAGGTGTAATAACAGTGACCATTGAGAACTGTGATATTTCTTGGTGGGACATTTACACAGAGGAAACCACCCACAATTCGGCATTAATTCAATGTTAAATAATTTTCACACACTTGGGAGTTGTGTCTTGAGGTACAAGTGAGTGAAAATTACTCATATTTGTTCAATTTGAAAACAAACATGTGCAAATTTGTATGTTTAAACACACATTTCATTCTGAAAATCAGCGATTTGATCGGCGTCGCCTAAAACGGATTAAAAACGATCATAGTCGCGCTTAGTGGCTTGAGGGTTAAATCTGATATGGTAGCATTAAATTCAAGATAATAAAAACATCATGCCCATAAAATAACTTCATTTCCAATAGTATCTAAAATGTTTTTAATAAGATTACGGCAACAAGAGTATTAAGTAGAGAGGCAGGCACGTTTAATTGTATGACGATCCACTTTTTTTAACATACCACTGTAAAGGTTAAGCCCAATGATTATGCTATAAAATATCCTTTCAACAGCTACATACATGTATTGTGTTGTCAATGACACGGTAAGCAACTGAAATAGATTGACAACCTATAGCTGAATAGATAATGTAATAGCACCCTAAATCCTGACGTATGAATACATAAGTGATTGTGTTTGCTTAACATCATTAGGTACATAGATGAGCAATACGAGGGCAAATCACGACATATATACTGAGAGAGAGGTACACACCAGCAAACTTAACACGGGATGTCCAGCCAATGTTGGATTAATGTTGGCTAGCATCGCAGACGGTGGCCAACATTAATCCAGCATCGGTTAAACGTCCCGTGTTCACTGGGAGAAAAATCTACCCTAGTAATACTAGTATCATGAACGTTTCAATCAACTTCCCTTTGCTTTTTTGGTAAAATTTAGGTCATTATTACCTGCTTTATTTCATTAAAATTAAGTAATTTTAGCGTACCATGACAGATAATGTTTCTACAGAACATAATTGTAAATTTTTGACTTGATGTGTATTTAACTTTCATTCAGGTGATGCAGCACATAGAGGGTTAAACCTTGGGCCTCCAATTATCAACAAGCAAACACGCCATGATCACACTGTGTTAATAGACTTATACTTATGAAACGTTGTAAAATCTCAGAAAACTAAGAAGTTTATTATTGAGACATTATTATTGAGGCTGGAAAATGCTGAAACAATTTCCATCTGCAAAGAGATATATAAATTCAGAAGTTAAAGTGTTATTATGGCCAGGGTGTGTTGGTTTTATGTGAGTTATTACTCCCCAGAGAATCTCATATAAATCTATTCCAGAAGGATGCAGTCTGACAATGATACTCAGGCGATTCAGTGTCAGTGAAAAAATAGATTGGGAAGATTTAAAATTGACCCTTGTAAGTGATATTTTTTGTTATGTTTTAACAGTATTTGTTCAGGAGATTATAGCTCAGAAGTAGTAGTGGAATTACAAATGGTAATACGAATGGTAGTCAAAAAGTTCATCAACCTAATATATATATGCCGATGTTCAGCACAATTGTAGTATATCCACAGTAAAAAATAGTACATTGAACAAAAGTTGTTTCAACGTTGGGCCAGCGTCGTAGACGATGGATTAACATTGAAATAACGTTGGTTCGGAGTCTCAGGGTTGCTGAGAGCCCACACAACTGGCTGCAAACGTCAGATAGCGCTGACTGTAGTGGAGTAACAGGCGACACGAAAAGCGAGGTGATCAGGAAGCCCCTAGCCGGATATAAAACACTGACAATGTCCACATATCTACAGCTTTGTCCAGAGAAAATGCAAATAAGATCACTGTGCGCCATTCACTCTTCCAATGAATCAAACCCCCAATGACGCACAGTGAACCAATATCTTTGTGGATAGTTTTCACTGAACCAAATAGCGTGGTATTGTAGTACTGTTTGTCAAAACACCTTGAGCAAGGGACCAAAGGGTTTCATCAATTTCAAATCATCATAAATGTCTTAGTTGGCTCTTACTGCTTCATTTAAATACATAATTATGTTATGGGTGTGCGGCCATTTTTAATTCTTTCAGTGCAGGAGCGTCATTAGATGTCAGAATCTAACGGCTTAGACGTCAGATTCCGACGTGTAAAGACGGTCCCCGCGCTGAAAGTGTTAAATAGTGTATTTTAAAGGGGTGGTGTGTCTCAATCAGTATATTGGCCTCCACTTTGTAAAAATTCAGTAATTTTAACTTACTTGTGTTTTACGTTAACTGCAACTGGGCAGGAATGTCAATGAGATAACTTGGAGCCTAAGGGGTTAATACAGATAGCACACAAACATTGCATTGTGTCAAGCAGACACGCATTGTAGACCTACAGGTATGCATACAGCCAGTAAGTATGTCAATACACGTTAACATGCAGTATGCTAGCTCTGTCAAATAGTTCAGTCCTCACCCAGAAAACACAAAAGTTAACGATCACCCAAGGTTCTTTCAATGTTGGGCTAGCGTCACAGACCATCGGCCAATATTGTACAGGCATTGAGTGATTGTGTCGTGTTTGCTGTATAGTGTGCAGATTTAGGAGGACTTTTCTCTCACGCATTCCGAACTAGTGGGCTTCAGTTAAACTTCATAATCTACATGATCAAAGGAATTGTGAACTACAATGAAGTCGTAACACCTCAATTGGAATAGTACCTCAAATTACAGCTGTGCTTTGCTCTAGCAATTCCTAACTCATTTCACAAAATACCAGTGTATTGAATTTATTAAAAAAAAACGTTTCGCGGTTTAAGATGTATGAAACTTTAGCTCGGACACAGAAACGAAATGTGGGATAATTGGTATTATGTTAAATCGATAGATGTGACAAAGTATGTAGATAATTAGAGACTCGGCCCCGTCTGGCCCCGGCATGTCCAGCTGGCAAACATAGGCGTGATTATATGCTGAATTTCACTGTTAGATGCTTTTACATTTAACCCTTTGATTCTCAACACTGCATTCGAATCACAGGACGCATGTTGAATAAACCTAATTTCATCGGAAATTTTACGACCCATCAAAATAAAAAAGTTCTAGGCTTTTGTTTGATACATTATACTATATATTCTTTAAATTTGGTTGGCTTTATTAACTGTATAGGTGGGCATTCCAGTTGCAAATTACAGCTCCCAGTGAATGAAAATATGAAGAAATTGTATGGTAATTAGATTGTTCACAGAAGAAAATATTATCGAATTAAAAAGCAAACAGGCAGCAACCGTAAAAATATGTCTTGAATTATGGAAATATTGCGATTAAAGTGATCCAAATTATTTTACTTCACTATAAAATCACGGATTCAAGATTAATTTATAAGTCATGGGAGGTCGTGTAGTGTTTCTGTTCTTTCCGTGTGCAAAGGGTCACATCCTGTGGATAATAACGCTAGTTGTGTTTAAAGCAATCAAGTCTGGTATTGTGTGGAAACAATAGTTCCATTCAGAAAGCATTAGTAATCAACGATCATAATAAATGAACACCATTAAACGGATGAATGCACTGCCAATTTGGAATACCTGTTTTAATGAAAGGAACTGTGCCTTCAATGGTAACGACATTAAATGGTTTCCAAACTCCACTCGAGCTTAAATATATATATATATTTGAACTAGCAAAGAAACAAGTCACAGAATACTCCAAATATGCACAAAATCAGAGCATCAATTTTTGTGCAAAAAGAGGATCGAAAATTTCTGAGTATCCATTTTTGTGCAAAAATCGGATCGAAACGTTTGGCTCACTATGAGGTAGGCGCCCTCTCATTTGGCCAATGTCGATTCTTGTGCAAAAAAAGGATCGAAAAAAATCTGAGTGTCAGATCTTGTGCAAAAATCGGATCCAAAATTTCTAGCCTAGGAGTACTGTGATTGGTTCAAAACCACGCTCTCTGATTGGTAGGTACCAGTCCACCAATCAGAAAGAAACTTAAATCTTGCCTATGTATATAAGGCACAGTCAATCCATATTATATTGTCAAATTTCAGCTCGAGAAATTTTATAAGAAGAACTACCAGCATTTACTAATTATGTCTAGTAGAAGAGATGAAGATAGGAAGAGTCGCAGCAGGTCGGAGGAGAAGAAGACTGCTGCGACTCACAAGACTCCATCGATAATGGTGCAGCTGCCCTGTGCCAGAGGGTCTTCTTGGAGTTTCGGCTCCAAGAAGGCCGAGAAGAAGATGGAGAGGAAGAAGTCACCCGCTTCTCATACGATCACAATGGCTGACTTTGAGAAGGGTGAAGCTCCAGCCCTTATTATCCCTGAGGATACTGGGGATTTAGACGGTGCCGTTTTCGATACGGCGACCTTTGAGCGGGGTCCTTTGACCCCGCTGCATGCCACCCCTAAGGGGGCGGACATGCCTGATAAGATCACTAAGAGATCCCTTGTGCCTGAACAGACGGTTGGTCCCGCTGTTCCGGCCCCCGCTCCTGCAGACGATTGGCGTCTGCAGATGAGACGGGAAATGCAGGAAATGATGAAGGAGTCACTGCGGGATATGATGGCTATGATGCCAAAGGAATGCAACCCTGCTGAAAGCAGGTGTTCCGAAGGAACTGGGCAGGCTGGGGCCCAGGTTCCACAGTTAGGAGCAAGTAGCATGGCTACTGCTCCAGGTACGATGACAGGGGAGTGTAACCCTGCTGACAGCAGGTACTCCCTAGGAACTGGGCAGGTGGAGGCCCAGGGTCCACTGGCAGGAGTACGTAACTTGGTTACTGCTCCAGAGACTGGACCAAGAATCCAGGACTCATTATATGATACTCAGAGGAGTAGAGGTAACAAAGTTACTACACTAGGGACTGGACTAGGCAGAGTCCAGGGCCCAATGGCTAGGGAATCAGTTCGTTTTGCTGTTCCCTCTGAAAGGGCTGGTCTGCACGGAGACCAGGCACCTATGTTTGACAATTTGGTTGGAAGTGAAGGTAATGTTACCTCACTAGGAACTGGGCTTCTTAGAGCCCAGGGTCCACTGGCTGGCACCTCAAGGGGTACCACTTTAGACTTTTCAAATCCACCTGCGCTGAGGCGGAGGTTGACAGGCAGGGAGCAGGCTCAGGCTCCATTGTTCAGGTCATCCGGAACGGAGGTTCAGGGCGAACCTATGAGCTTTGCAGCTCAGGTGTTGTCAGACCTTCCTGAAGAGGAGGTCTGGACTAATGACGGATTAGAGGAGGCTACATACTTCTCTCCTGAGGAACCCGAAGAGGAATATAACCCCTTCAAGGGTATTCAGGATCTGGACGGATACAGTCTGGTGGGACTGGGATCCGCTCTGCCGAAGGCGAGACCAACTATCACCCCCTCAAGCAGACAGTTGGCATTATGGAGACAGGTCAGGGGAGGAGACGTCATGGATCCTCACCCTAGAGTGGACATCCTGGACAAGATTTACTCTGGTGATCCAGCAGCTAAGCCTTTTCTTGACCAGGAGGTACCGCTGGAGATACCAACCAGTACCAAGTTCCAAGCTACAGATTTGGCTATGAGGAAGCAGCAGAGAGACATGGGTCTGGTAGCCCATGCTATAACTACAGGGCTGGAGGACTTAGAAGGAGCCTCAGCACATCTCCTTTCCACGGTTGAGGAGATGACGGACGGACCTGTAAAAGACCGGCTCATGCAAGCTCACAGGGAGGTGACGCAGGCGTCGACACACCCTCTGGGCCATGCCCTGAGGTTGTTGGGATCCAAGTTCAATGACTTGGCGAGTAAGAGGAAGAACCTCCTATCTTTAACAGTACAGGACAAGATGCTGGGCCAGCAGATAAGGTCGACCCCTTTGGGGTATGACTCTCTTTTGGCTACGTCCCTCCAACCGGCTGTCCAAGCTAGTGCCAGCAGGAGGCAGAATGAACTGTTAATGGCAGCTCTGAGGAACAACACCAGGCCTAGGTCAAGGTACAGGAGTAGGTCTCCAGTGAGAAGACCGGTGGAGACTCAGCAGTACCAGCAGCAGAGACAGGGACCGCCGCCCTTTCGAAGGGGTAGCCGCGGAGGCCGCGGCTCCAGAGGTACAAGAGGTGCCAGAGGCACTAGAGGAGGAAGACCATCTTTCTCCAGACGGTCTTGACTTTCTGGGGAGGTTAACCCAGAACAAGGATTGGTGGGACAGTGTCGCGAAGGATTCGTTCGTTCGCGAGGCTGTCCGAGGACACAAACTCGAATTCGAGTCAGTTCCACCAGTGAGAAAAATAATGAAAAATATGAAAAACAAAAAGATATTAAATTTTCAAAAGAGAAAGATCCTCCAAGAAGAGGTAGAGTCCCTTTTAGAAAAAGGGGCGGTGGAACCAGTCAGGGACCACCACAAGGGGTTCTACTCGAACCTATTTTTAGTACAAAAGAAAGATGGTGGTTGGAGGCCGGTGATAAACCTAAGCGGCCTCAATCACTACATAAAGAAGAAGCCATTCAGGATGGCAACACTGAAGGACGTCTCCCAGAGCCTGAGGCAGGGCGACTGGGCGTCGACTATCGATCTGAAGGACGCATATTTGCATGTCCCTATTGCAAAGGAGCACAGACGGTTCCTGCGTTTCTCCTGGGGAGGGACGCAGTACCAGTTCAGAAGGTTACCGTTCGGTCTCAGTTCAGCCCCCCGGACTTTCACGAGGGTAACGCTTCCTTTGGTAACACTATGCAGAACGCAGGGGATCAGGATAATCGTCTATTTGGACGATTTCCTGGTCCTAGGGCGAAGCAAGGGGGAACTCAGGTCACACACAGCTTTCGTGTTGAACATGTTGAAGAAGGCAGGGTTCCAGAGGAACCCCAAGAAGTGCAACCTGGAACCAAGGCAGGAGTTCCAGTACCTGGGTTTGGCCTGGGACACAAAGAATCTCAGAGTCTTTCTGCCAGAAGAAAAGAGGAGAGATTTCAGGGTGTTGGGTCTCCAGATATTGAGGAATCCCAACATAGTCTTAGCGCAGAGGTTCCTAGGCAAAGCTATCTTTGCATGGAGGGCAGTTCCCTTGGGGAGGCTGCATATAAGACCGTTCCAGATGTCTGTAATCAGGGCTCTGAAGTCAGGACGTCTGATTCTGGACGGAGAAGCAGAGAGGGCTATCAGATGGTGGACTCGAACTCCGCAGGACGGAGTGGAATTGAGAACGCCTCCAACATCATTGTCCATGACAACAGATGCCTCAGCCTCAGGTTGGGGCGCGACACTGGACCACAGATCAGCCAGTGGGAAGTGGACAGTGAAAGAAGCGGAACTGCACATCAATCATCTGGAGCTGTTAGCAGTGATGAAGGCGGTTCAAGCTTTTGTTCTCAGTTTGAGAAACAAAGGTGTTACAGTTCACTTGGACAATGTCACGGCCGCCTCCTACCTGTTGAAAGAGGGCGGAACGAGGTCGGCTCGGTTAAACGAGCTAACCCGAGGCATTTTAAGTTATTGCAGCAGGCACAGAGTGGTCCTGGTACCTGCTTACCTACCAGGCATAGCAAATCTAGGAGCAGATGCGCTATCCAGGGGGATGCAGACAAAGGAATGGTTCCTAGATCCTGTGGTGACGAGGAGGATGTTCCAGCGCCTCGGTACACCGGAGGTAGACCTTTTTGCCTCCAGCAGGTCAGCCCAGGTCCAGAAGTACTTCACTCTGGACAAGAGAGACAGCAGGGCTCTGGGAGTCAATGCTCTTCAGCATCCTTGGCTATTCAATCGGATGTACGCATTTCCTCCCCCTCAGCTTATTCCCCTGATTTTAACCAAAATGAGGATGTGCAAGGGATCTCTAATCTTGGTCACACCACTTTGGTTCAGGGCAACTTGGCTGCCGGAGCTAATCCAGTTGTCGACACAGCAGCCTCTACGACTACCTCAGGGACAGTCGACAGTACGAGACCTGAGCACAGGCAGAGACCTGCCCTCCCTGGGGAAGCTCAGGCTGACAGTTTGGTCCATCTCCGGGAGTCCTTCCAAGGTCAGGGGGCAGATCAAACCCTGGCAGAGTTTATTTGTGGATCATGGAGGGGCTCCACGAAAACGCAGTACTCATACGCTTGGAGAACCTGGTCAGACTGGTGCGCAGGAGGTGCTGTATCAAGAACTGAGCCTTCTGTAGGGCAGTTTGCAAACTTCTTGTGGTTCTTATACAGAGATAGACGTATGGCCTGGTCATCGATCAGGACACATAGGGCGGCTGTGGCTACCATCATAGACCCCTTAACTCAGAATCCTCTGAGCCAGCACCCTATGATCAGCAGGTTTATGAAGGCTGTATATTTAGCGAGGCCTCCAAAGGGAAAGGTGAAACCGATCTGGAGCGTTTCAGAGGTTCTGGAGGAGCTCAGATCTTGGGGTTTAGCGGAAGCTTTACCTAGGTCGAGATTAACCTGGAGATTGACAATGTTGTTGGCTCTGGCTTCTGCCAGAAGGGCTAGTGATCTGTCATTATTACACATAGATAGCAATCACCTGTTCAGGTCAACGGATTCCTGGCGTTTCCACCTTGCTTTTGGGGCAAAGCAGGACAGACCGGGACATATCCCTAAGGACATAGTCATTTCTAAACAGCAGGCTGCAGAACTATGTCCATTGGAAAATCTCAGAGAGTACCTGAGGAGAACTGAGGAGGAGAGACAGGGTAGTATGCAGTTACTGCGTACTACTGTTGCTCCGTTTAGACCCGCAGGGAGGCAAACGATTAGATCTTGGTTGTCACGAGTCCTGGAGCTATCAAATATTCAGGCTCCAGGAGGGTCGACGAGAGCAGCTTCGGCTACATGGGCCGCAGCCAAGGCAGTACCTATTTCTACTATCATGGCTGCGGCTGACTGGTCAAGTGTTAAGACAATGTCCAGGTATTACTTAAGACCCCTTCCACAGGGGGCCCCGGCCTCTGAACATTTGTCTGTTCAGAGGGCGGTGTTAGGAGATGTTTAGCTCCTAAAAAAAAAAAAAAAAAAAAAAAAAAAAAATATTTAAAAAATATGAAATTATATAGATAATGGATCTATATATATACAAAAACATAATTGTACATATGAATTTTAGTCTGTGAGAACATATTTGGTTGTATCTCATAATAAGATTTTAATTATTTTGGTAAAATTCAGAAATATATAGATTAATTTTATAGCTGGCCACTTTTAGACGTTACAACAAATCCCATTTAATGTCGTTACCATTGAAGGCACAGTTCCTTTCATTAAAATATATCAATTTTGACGCATAGCGTATTAAAATTGATGTTTTAATAAAGACTGTGCCGAAATGGTAACGACCGCAGCGTCTAAAAGAATGGTTAGTTAAGTGGGAAATTTCTCTCGCTTTGAAATTTAACAATATAATATGGATTGACTGTGCCTTATATACATAGGCAAGATTTAAGTTTCTTTCTGATTGGTGGACTGGTACCTACCAATCAGAGAGCGTGGTTTTGAACCAATCACAGTACTCCTAGGCTAGAAATTTTGGATCCGATTTTTGCACAAGATCTGACACTCAGATTTTTTTCGATCCTTTTTTTGCACAAGAATCGACATTGGCCAAATGAGAGGGCGCCTACCTCATAGTGAGCCAAACGTTTCGATCCGATTTTTGCACAAAAATGGATACTCAGAAATTTTCGATCCTCTTTTTGCACAAAAATTGATGCTCTGATTTTGTGCATATTTGGAGTATTCTGTGACTTGTTTCTTTGCTAGTTCAAATATATATATATATTTAAGCTCGAGTGGAGTTTGGAAACCATTTAATGTCGTTACCATTTCGGCACAGTCTTTATTAAAACATCAATTTTAATACGCTATGCGTCAAAATTGATATATTTTCTGTCACGAACGGTTCCAAATGAATGAACAAGGAAATGATCACGGTGATTGAACGACTGAGTGACCATCCGACTGCGTGCAGAACAAACGGAATCCAACAAACAGAACAAACTATCAAACAAACTAAATAAAGGAATAAATCATATCCTAGCGAGAACTAGAAAAAGTTCAGTAAACACAAAACGTTGGATCAATGTTGTTTCAACCCTCGTGTTGAAGTTTTAATGCCAATAAAATACCACTGAAATTGATAAAATAGTTGGTTGGAGATGCTCTGTTATTCACATTTTTCACTTTGAAATTGTCTCATCACTAGTCAATAGTAGTATATATAATCATTTGAAACTGGAAATTGCGTTAGGAATTCCACTTTCAAATGAATGAAAAATAGACAGAAACAATTGAATAGCACAAGGGTTAACCTTTTAACCGCCAAATTATTCGATCTGAATTTTCACCCACTTGAAATTGTGTCTCGCTGACGCGATCCACAACTTCAAGTGAGTGAAAATTATTTAGATTTGACAAAATGGAGGTAAATTGTTTTCAAATATTGCTGAATAATGTCATATTTTATATTTAACATGTTTAAAAGGTGGTTCTTAATGTGCTGATAAAAAATGAAAACCCGAATATATGCGACACCGGCGGTTAAAGGGTTAAAATATAGGACCACAGTAGTCTGTAAATCTGGCCCAACAACCAGCGATATATTCAAAGTCTAGCGTTTTTTGGGAAGACTCTCGGGCAGTTATGTATATAGCTGGCTAAACCGAGTCAGATGAATTGAAGTCCCCGCCACACCTATACTGCTGCGCAAAGCTGAAAGGTAGTACGTACCTTTGAAACTTGGAAGGCCAGACACAAATCATGGCCATCATATCATATAGTGGGAAACTATCACACCTACAATAAGGATAACTGATTTTAAAACTGGTTTTCAATTCTTATCCGGATTATGTCCCACCCTGAATAATTTTATGTAGATATAGGTTAAATTTTATGTGTGGCGTACACTAATTTACCACTAATTTAAACGCGCAATATTTACCCATTGTTGGTTTGGTGTTGGGCCAGCGTCATAGATCCGAAGCCTATGATAATTATATCGTAACTTGTGCGAGAATATGTGCCATGGGGCCCATCCCACGAAGAATCCTAAAATCAAGATTATCTTAACTTTCTCAGATTTCCATTAGAAAAGTTAAGATTATCTAATTTTTTTCAAATGAAAATAAGATAAAATTAATTTAATTTTAATATTCAGAGGTTTAGTGGGAGGGCCCCCTGGAGCTCAATTTATTCTCTTCGTTTCATATCCATATTGGGATGTCACCATTGGATGGATAGATAATTGTTGAGGACTCTATGAGAGAAAATGACTGCACATCTTGGCATTCAGCCTGTATGTTTTGTATGACATATCACTTGTGCCAGTCCATTATGGAAAGCAGCCCCAGGTAGTTTACTTGATGAATGCTTTATAAATATTAATAGAAGTATATCACTAAAGTAGCTTGCATCAGATCGGATATAACAGGTGGAACAGAGTCTCCAAATGTATATAAATGTATATATATATATATATATATATATATATATATACCCACGCACAAACATAAACATATTCAATGATTTTTTTAAAAGTGTCCACAATTTGAACCAAATTCGACATTAAAAATAGCCATCAATTGATGGCAGGACCCCTCAGCCGTAGGCTCTGTCCATCAATATCAAGAAATAATTAGAAAAAATGACCCCCACTACCGCAATGTCCATTTAAAAAAAAGGCTGCGGCAGCCATTTTTATTTTAAAGGATTCATCCCAAAAGTTAATCAGAAATACCCAGAGAACAGCCAAACCAAATTTGAAAGCAATCCAACCAACGGTTCATAAGTAATCGTGCCCACAAGCTTTTTATGCAGCTTTTTTTAAAATGGCTGCGGCAGCCATTTTGTTTTTAATGGATTCATCCCAAAAGTTAATCAGATCATCGGAAATACCTAGAGAACAACCATACCAAATTTGAATGCAATCGAACCAACGGTTCATAATTTATCGTGCCCACAATCTTTTTAGGCGGCCATCTTGGAAAATGACCGCTTATGGCCTGGTGCCAAAAAAAAATATGGGATGAATTGCCCATGCACATAGGTCATGTATCATGTAAAAAATAAACAAAATTCATCAGTTAACTTACAGCCTTAATAGCTGGGGGGGTAAAAAGTTTTAAGGCCAGTAAGAAGACCATGGCCACAATTAGGTAATTTAAGGTCATTTAATGAATAAGTGATATGATTTGCATGCTCTATTTTAACAAAGATACTTGTAATGTACGATATGAACGACCCAACTTCAGCTGGCTTGAACGATCACCTCTATTTAGCGACTCTCCCACTAGGAAAACTTGCCTACAATAACACCTAGTTTGAGAGACCACTGTCCTTCTACATAATGTGACTATGGCGATCACTTAGACGACCCTTAGCAGCCAGAGAGTTGTGCATGAGTTGCAAATGAGTGGTGCGTCATTTGATTGGCATGCACAACATTCAGTAGCGGATCCAGGATCTGAAGAAAGGGGGGCTCCGGGGGGTTTTGAGGGCTTTGAATCACTAACTTGTAATATCAATATTCATTTATTTAAGTTAAAAGGACTAGTATTTTTGCAATGTCTTCACTGGGAGCAACTGGGATGCTACATTTCGTCCTCGATGATTAGAAGGTCGTATTTGGCACTTTAGTAAGTGACAGATACGACCTTCAAATCTTTACAAACGATTTGCTCTGGTGGATACAGAGCGGAATTCTACTAACCGAACATTCTCCTCAGTTTGAATGGATGTCGACACCTCATTGGTAGTTGTGGTTGATACTGAGCGCTGATTGGACGATGCAGACACCAGTCGTGGTGCTGATTTGGTTGTTTCTGCCCTCTTCTCATGTGCGGTGTCGACCTTGCGACCCTGGGTTCCATGCTCCATGAACACCGTGTTATGTTCCACTAGATGGCTGGAGTAGTTTGGCACGTTTGCAGACACTATGAGTCCGCTTTGTACAGGTTTCTCTCTCATCTCGCGGATTCTCTCCTCACCCGGGGCGTGATTTGGTACCTGTACACGAACCACCTGCCCACTGTACACCTTATCAGTATGCTCTCTCCTCATCTGCTCCTCTCTCGATCCATGTGGCTGTGATGTACTCCTATTAACCGTGTGAGCGTACTCTGTCTCACGATGAGCGAGTCCCCGTCTAGCCAGGCTAGCCTGATCCACGGGTACCAGTACCATGGTGTTATCCAGCAGGTTTGGGGTACTGTTACTTCTGCCTGGGTTATTACTCACCAGATGTCCTTTAGATCGGTGGTGATGATTCTTGGGGGCCTGTGTATACACCATGATGTGTTGACCCCGGACCGGGTTAGTGTTACCTACATGGCGGGGTTGGTACCCCGGGTCTGCGGCAGGCTGGTAGCTCGTCTCCACGTGGATCTCACTGTCTCTACTAGTAACGTAACCATGGTGACCACTTACTGTGTTAGCCCCGTCTGTAATGTATCTATGGTGACCACTGACCCCACCTGCCACGTATCCATGGTGACCAGTGAGGGTGCTGACACTGCCCGGTTGTCGCTGATCACCCTGTACCCTGCGGGCCACGGGATCACCCTGTACTCTCCGGGCCACGGGGGCCTGGGCTCTCTGAGATGGGGGTGGTTGCTGTGCCTGCGTAAACACACTCTCGGCTGTAGGGCGACTCTTAGTGTTAGCTTGAACACTCACCATCCCATCTCCGTGTACTGTGGCTGATTGACCTGGCCTGGATCCCTGACCTGATATAGATTCGTGCTTCTTATCAGTACCGGCTTGTAGTTGCTCACTCACTACCTTATTCCTGTCCTGTAGGGTGGTGGGCTTCAGGTGTTTGGACTTGAAGGTCCAGTTACCACTGGAGGAATCCTGGTCCTTCTGCTTCATCTTGGGATCCTGTTGTTTGCCCTTGGTTTCGTGGTGTTTGCCCTTGGTTTCCTGGTGTTTCCTCGGGTCTCTTAGATCTCTGTACTCCTGTTGAGGGTACATGGCATGGGTACTGGTAGCTTTCTGCACACCCGGCCCTACCACTACTATTTGGGGTATGGGACCACGCCCATGTGGCCTGTGACCTGCCATAACAAGGTGAGAAGATGGGTTCACGGTCACACTGTCCACTCTATCCACACCTGGGTGTTAGGATGAGGATCCAGCCATAGGATCCGGTGCTGAGTGTGACGGCTGTGTGTGTGCTGGTGACGGGGTGTGACCGGTGACGGGTCTGGCGGCGCTGTCACGGTGTCACTGTCACGCCGTGAAAGCCCCCCACCTCACTATACACCCAACAAACACAACACACTTAACTGATGTCGTTTTAATGTTGGGCCAGCGTCGCAGACGCTGGGCCAACATTTAAACGATATTAGTTTGCTGGCGGAGTAGTCCCCCTGTGGGGTGTAGGGTAGCGTGCCGATAGGTAGAGTGCTGCGCCATGCATGCCTGCTCCTCCCAGCCACCACTACCTGCCCCACACACAGAATAACAGACTAGACCCGAGGCCTATACCAGTCACAAGTATCAACCATTCAGGCGCCAGCAGACCATAATAAACGTCCTCAGTCCTACATTCAATCAGCTAAATCACTGACTGTTCACATACGTGCTCAGTCACTCAATCCATATCCAGAACACTGCAAATTTCAAATTCAATTCAAATTGTTTTCTGGTTTGAAACTACAACTTGCGATAGAATTCCAGCTTCAGAATGATCCAAATGAGTTCTATTGAGAGTAAATCTATCGCTGTGAGTGTTGGTTGTTGTGTGTAGACCTATGATTTAGTGGCTGCTCGGCTATCCCTGAATCCACATAATACACAGCCATGTGAGCTGGTTTAATCCCCTTACACCTAGTCTCAGAGTGGACTTGAAGGCCGCGGCGTCAATCACGCGTGTCCTCTGTGTGCGCATGAATGACCAGGCTCCGCGGTTTATGGTATGGACTCAGTGGTGTGTGTACAATCTATGGGGGCTATCAGCGCCGGCTAGAGTCAGAGGTACCAGAATGGTGACTGCCTCCACGACAAACTCACTGGCCCTCTGCCATATCTACTTGTGAATCTTCACAGAGGTGCAGGAATAGTTGAGCTCTGTGGTCGCTGAGAGTTAGTGCTGTAACTACGTGTTGTCTACCTGTACATAGAGAGGACATGGCACTGCCAGTCAGTCTGACTCAGCTCATAACAACTAGCTGATTTACTATTAATGACAGACACACTGTGTGTACCACAGGTGTCTAATACGCCCAGATACACTCCAATATGCCAGGTGGCACGTGTAATTATACAAAATCAAACTCAATTTCATGAATAATCTCATTCACAAACAATCGATTGAATCTTTTTTTATCACTATAAATAATACTTTTCTAAATGTGAAACAAAAATCGATCATAACCTAGCAGTTTGGGTTAATATTTCAAAATCGATCGTTGTGCTTCATTGCATAAATATGGGTATTTCAAAAATTAATCTACTGATATTCACCATTGATCAGTTCAGTTGACATGAAGTCACGGGTTTATCTCTCACATACGCGGAAATTTTATCATATTTTTAATATTTTGCAAACAAATCCAACTTTACAATGAATTGAAATTGTCAAATTGGACAAAATCCCACATAACAGTGTAATATATAAAATATATCAAGCGCCATTACTATGATAGGTAATTAGCCTTTTAAGTGCTGAGCACGACCATAGCCGTTTTTAATCTTATTTATTATGAGGTCAAATCACAGTTATTGAGAGTCACTGAGTGAAATGTGTGCTTAAACATGAAAATTTACAATTGTTTGGTCTTAAATTAAACAAATATAAGTATTTTCAACGTTTACCACTTGAAGTGGGGAGTTCAAGTGAGGAAAAAAATAAATGATTTAACTTGGCGCTTTACAAGTTAAATTTTGCATCAAAATTAATATGTCAGGCGCGTTTCTAAGAGGCAAAGGGTTAATTGTCGGTCGCAGATTAAAATTCGATTGAAGTACCCCACCACACGTGAATGCTAATTGGTTACTAGTTTACTGATGCTATCTAGGGGATTATATAAAAAGCCTATGTCGAGGCATGTTTGTTGATATTGATCTTGAACTGGTCTTTGTTTTAGCAACTGCTAGACATGTGTTAAGCACGTCATGACGTCACTTATGTCCACAGACGGTCACGTACGATGTGAGTCAGGGATGAAAATCAATTCACAAATCAATTGAAAATGAGTAATTTAAATTGCTGAGAAAAAAATCTATGTTGCTTGATGTTATGAAATACACAGAGGGATATACTGCTCCGCAAAGCTAAAAGGCAGTATCTGCTACTTGCAAAGTAAGCAGATACTGCCCTTTGTACGGCAGTATAGTCATGCAGGAAGCTAGGTTGGAAGCATGACCGTCTTTTATACACAGCACGTAAATCCTAGGCCGCTCTTGACACATTGCTGTTTATTTACTTACAGTTTTTTTTAAAGAAAAATATGAAAATCTCAAATAAAATAAAATAATGCCCCCCCCCCCGCCCACACACACACCCAGTATCAAAGGGAGGATATCTCCTCTTGTTGGCAAAGAAAATGAAAAATATTTTCCATATTTGGCTGTCACTTCAGTTCAAATAACCCAAGCATAGGCGCTAATATTTATAACTCAGAAAAAACTAAAAAGTGCCTTGCGGAAACCCTGTATTTATTATGTGTCGATGAATCTAGAGGATATTGGTAAAACAGAATCCATCAGACCCCGGATGACACGGTAAGTAGGAGTACCTCCCAGAGGGTGTTCTTAACCCTTTACCCCCCCTCTCCACTATAATCGTTGTAATTTGTTTCACTGGCAGGTTAAATCACATTTATTGGGGATTAAATGTGTGCTTAAACGTTAAAACATGCAAATGTTTGGTGTCAAATCAAACAAATATGAGTCATTTTCACCCACTTGAAATGTGGGTAGAGAGAACCTTAAATGGTTGAAATTTAAAAAAAAGATAACTTAACGGATAAAGGCTTAATGTGGTACAAATGGTTGCTGTATTGACCCAGCATGGGGCCAGCACAGATAATCTCGGCTAACTAAACTTGAGCGGCGCTGAATAGCTTCATAAAAGCACTTTGTGGTCGAGAAAAAGTACCTTATAATAATGATAAAGCCATCCATCCATTCAAGAAACATGAAATGTAAAAATGGTAACCACCCTGTAACACGACATGTTTCATAAAAAGCTATTCTACTTATGCAATAACAACACACACGCCTTTGAATTATTGTCAGTCTATTTATGTATCACTACGTGTAAAGATGGTCAGATTTCAAAACGATATGTAAAGCATTATCACTAACTTAGACATTAGAAATGAAAGGGTGTATCTGCCAACTAAACAACAACAGTGTTCGAGTAAGTTCATATGTATGAATTTGTAGATAATGTGTATTTCTGTGTATATTTAACCGTTGCGCTGCTGGATTGTTTGCTTCTATATTTCATCATTTGAAACAGGAATTGTTAACGCAATTTCCAGTTTCAAACATATGCTAATATTCATGAAAATAGACATATCGCAAATTGAGTTATTTGATGAGCTCATCAAGCTATCTTATTATTTTGAGTGACATTTTATTTGGTTTGAAACATGTTTGTAACCATATATATACGGCCCTAGCAGCACGAGGATTAATATGCGTTATTTTAATCTCGTGTCATTGTTTGTTATTATATTAGTAAATACATATATTTACATATATATCTCAGTTAATCACAAACTTCATCTTGACTTTAGCTATTAAAATATATACAAGTAGTGCGTACATTTATAATAGCTAACATTTATTAGTATATACATAAATTTATATATCGCTAAACGATTGATGAGTCAGAAATTATTTTTTATCTTGTCAATAAAATATCTGTCTATCTGTTTAAAAACGTAGTGAGCCAGCAATGAGTTACATCAAAGCTCAGGAAGTATAAAACATTAACCCAATGCTGGGTTAATGTTGGGCCACCGTCTTCGACGCTGGCCCAACATTAACCCAGCATTGGGTTAACGTGTAATGGAGAGCTCTCTATGGAGTACGGGTATAGTTTGTCATCAGAGACAGAGAGAGAATAGCCTGTAGCTATCACACACTAGTGGCACTCTGTCATCAAACCAATATACGTGCCATATATACATCTATACTAACATCCTGTTTGTATTGAATGAAGCACCCTCACGCGAAAAACACAACAAAGCCAGCGCTATTATATAATACATGGCTGTGTCTATAATACATGAATACCAAACAGGATCGTATCTGTTATTCCTGTGTAAAGCTGGGCATATAAACATACATGTACCCTTTGAACACGCTACAAAACAAATAGCAATGGAATTAACAGAATAGCTTGTGTTAATGAGAAATGAGTCGATGAGAAAATTCAATTGCGGAGATGTCTATTTTTCGAAAATGTAATTATTTTTCATTAAATAACGCTGCAAATTGCGTTAGCATTTTAATATTTAATCCCTAGAGTTCTGAGCCATAAAATGAGTTATTTACGCACGTGAAGCTGTCTCTCGCTACCGTGATCCACAACTAAAAATTAACTAAAAACTACTTGGAATTTAGAAAATTATGTTACAAAAAATGTATATTCCACTGATAAAAACTATGTTCACAAATGCTGAAGGATGGATTGAAATGTTGGTCTCAAATTAAACAAATGTAATTTTCACCTACTTGAGGCTGTGGGTCGTGGTAGCGAGACACAACCTGAAGTGGGTGAAAATTTGCATCATTTAATTTAGCCCTTTTAGGGTTGATACGGATAATACACAATACATATGTTTCTGTCTATAGAATGTATTGAGACATATTATGTACCGGTACAATGGTAAAAGCATCATAAAACCGACAGTGTATCTGTCACTAGATGACGCTTCAGGCTGCATCCTCTACTTCCTGTACATGATGGGGTGAAAGCGGGTTATTGCCACCACTTGAGGGATCCACACAGTGATACACGAGGCTGTCTGTTTTCACTGCAGCAGCCGTCCAACAAACAGTATCAAAATGTATTTTTGGTGGCAATTAATATGACTTGTTTCTAATGACGTTGATCCAGTGTTGAATTAATGTTAGTCCAGTTTCGCAGACGGTGGACGAACTTTAATTCAACATTGATATGAGATATCGCGCCAGTGCTGTAGTTTGATACAACAATTGATGGTATTCCTCATGTTTCATTTGATCGTGTGGAAGAATACAAACTTCACCCATTGATAAAGTGTTCGCCTAAAGGCTCTGAACATATTAGTCATTGGACAAGTGTATTCATAGCACATATTCTAATCACAGGTAAAGTGAGAGAGTGTATGCAACTTTCAACCTTAACTTGAACCCACAGAAACAGGCCTTATGGCAAAATCAATCAATAATTTGGATCTTCCATGCTATTCTAGCCGTCTAGCCGTTCAGAGTATTGACCGGTTTAGTTTTTTATGGTTTTCTCTCATCAAACATCGAACGTTTCTCCATATTGGATTGGTGCTGGGTCAACGTCATAGACCGTGGGCATTAATCCAACAAAAGCTGAAACGTTGTTTGGCTACTAACTGAGAATTATTTTGTTCATCCGTTACTGGCTTTGCTTTGACAGTCTATTGCAGATGGTCGCTCAAAAGCAATGGTCGCATTTGCAAGGTATCCGTCCATTGCAGGAGATCTTTCGAAAAACAACAGTCGTTTTTGAAAGGTGGTCTTACATTGCAATCATTCAGTAACGGAATGTGGTGAAGACATTGCAAATGACGATCTTAATATATTTTTCATATCTTCGAGTGTCCAATTGATAGAAATGAATTGTTGAGAATACGCTCATAATTATGCTAAAGCCTCATTGTGAAGCACTCGGTGGAGTAGAGGCTAGTGCTCGAATGGGACGGCTTAGCTCGCATATATTATGCCTATCCTAACTGAATAGCCATGTCTAATGATATGTACATGTTATTCTGTGTACTCAGTATAGTTACTATTTTCTAAAATTATTCGTGTTACATTGTATGTAGCATGGCTATAAAAGTTTACTAACGACATCATCGGCGATGTCAGATAACATTACACAAACGCCTTGCACTTTTAGCACAGTACAGTTGATATTTCCTCAGATAATTCCACGACGTATAGCCGTGTTATGTAGCATAGCTTTAGATCTTTACTGACGAAGGTGATGTCAAATAAAATTACACAAAAGCCTTGCACTTTTTGCTCAATTATAAGCGAGCGTATTTTTTCTAATGGTTGTCTATCTACTGGCGTCATCTCTGCTGGAGCATTTCACTCAACATTCATGACCTATAAAATCTACGCCGTGCCTCTGGCACCTAGTATACCACTACTCAGAACGCAAAAAAAACGTTGAACCAATGCTGTTTCAATGTTGGGCTAACGTCTTCGACGTTGACCCAGCATTGCAACAGCATTGGTGTAACGTCTCATTTTTGCTAGGCATACACGCACAGAGAGCCCGTGTTACAGCATGTGAAAAAAGCGCTGTAGTCACGTCCTGATAGTATCATAGGCTTCACTAACATTTTTTTAAACACTATTTGCTTTAGATTTTACAAAACATGTGTTGAAAAATGCCGGGCTGCAACTTTCACGCCCACTTTATACTGGATGAATATACGTGTATAAAGGAGGGGTAAAACCATTCATGTAGCATACATGTAGCGTACATGCACCATGTCATGCGGCATATTTCTAAACAAGTACAATACACCAAACTTTTGAGCTTTAATTCGCTGTATTTCACTATTATTTCCTATAAAATCGGGTAATATTCATTCCAGATGTGAAGTGGAATCGTGGTAGCAATTCTCAGCTAAAGCGAGTGTGAATCTGATACAATTCTGTGATTAAAGAGTTGAAACAGAAACGCTGTGGTAGGTAGTGAAAAATAGGACATTGATTTGGGTTTTTTATGGGGGGGGGGGGGGGGGGGAGGAGACGGACATAATAATAATGTAATGATATATAATAATGATAAGGCTGTGTTATACTATATATTATGTATAACATAAAACGTGTCATTAGACTCGTCTAAAGTTTGAACCTTTTTGGTAATCATCTAAAATAGAGGATTTCTGAACGGCAATATACCTAAAATCTACCTACATGTCTGGGAAGTAACTGGTCAGGTTGGAGAGAGAAATCTCACAACGGGTGATAGAATTGTCAAATTTAGTGTTCTAAACTTAATTGTATACATTATTTAAAAAAATCTGGCATCATGTTGTCATTGAAAGATTAGCGATTCCTTTCAAACTAACATAATCATATTGTTCATACTGATTGCGGAAAACACCGAAACGTTGACAAAAGTGGTTTAACACTAAGCCATTATATGGACCAACGTCTCGTGTTTGCAGGGGTTATTTGCCCGTTGTTAAAAACCGTGCATAATAACTATTACGACCGATCACAAGATAAAGGCAAATAGAGTTTATATTTTGTGCTAGAGAGTATAGGCTGGAAGGATCGATGAAGTTATATTGTGTCTCGCCTAAGCGCACGTGATCTTAATCGCAATAAAGTAAACGCTTATGAAGTGACATAGTCACGTAGCTATCGACGGTCACTACATACATAGCAAACACGGGGTATTGACCCAATGCTGGTCGCGTAGACGGTGGGCTAACATTGACCCTAATATTTCTGCATTACAAATTCTTGCATTTGAAGCTGGAATTGCTGACGCAATTTCCAGCTTCAAATACTTATAATTGTGAAGTATAGACAAACCCCAAACCTGACTGATCAAATTAACTGACGATCTGTCACAAAAAAATGATCATTTCAGTGACATTTGATTTGGTCTGATAGTTGCTTGAAAACGTATATACGGTCCTAGCGGCATTAGGGTTAAAATAGCAATGTCTCAATGTATGAGTTTGCTTGGATTATACTGGAAAAAACTGTTATCATCAGCCACAGCATCACCCTGGTATTGAAGGGTCGTATCCATTTATTAACCTCCCTAGTGTCTAGCGTGTCTGCAGACGACGAAATTGAGTTGTAAAAAATACAGTCAATAATGCGGGGACCCTAGGTGCATTCTGTTCGAAAAAAATACAACCGTTGTATCTGCTTATATATGTACACAAAAATTCAACAATAATCAGTTTCTGGATTATCTAATTGCCCTTTTTCTCGGAAATAATGCAAATTAACAAGACTACATAAGTCCAGGAGCTCCCGCGACGAATTAGAATTTGCTTTAAGCAATTTTGTGTAGGGTTTTAAATGTAGTCCTAGGCTAGGTCAAAAATCAAGACGGAAGACAACTAGGTCTAAGAAGCTCAGTCTAAGAGTAAGATAAGAACTAGACAGTCTGTCAGAGATTGCAAATCTCCATTGAAATTAATGATCCTAATCAGTATCCCAGTAATGGTCCACCTATCTGGCACGGTTTACCCGATATCAGGCCAATCGAGGTAACTAATAGCTGATTTACGGTCATTTTGAATTCGATATAAACTAGTTAAAAACTTAGGGTGCATCCTCCCCCGAAAACTAAAATTTTGTTTTATAGTAATGGACTAACATCTAACACAGTTTGCAAAATATTGGGCATGTGAAAGTAAATAATGGCCGATAGGGCGCCATTTAGAATTTGATCGAGTCAGAATTTTTCAAGATGCATCCTCAGCTGAAATCTCACATTTCATTCTATAGTAATCGTCTAGCTATCTAGAACGGTTTACCAAATATCGGCCATGTGAAAGTGAATAATGGCCGATAGGAGGCCATTTTGAATTTGATCAAGTCAAAATTTTTCAAGATGTATCCTCTCCTGAAATCTCACAATTTGTTTTATAGTAATGGTCTAGCCATCTAGTACGGTTATCAAATAAAAGCTATGTGAAAGTGAATAATGGCCGATAGGCGGCCATTTTGAATTTGATTGAGTCAATTTTTTTCAAGATGCATCCTCTCTTGTAATCTCACATTTTGTTTTATAGTAATAGTCCAGCTATCTAACACGGTTTACCAAATATCAGCAATGTGAAAGTAAATAGTGGCCGATAGGCGGCCATTTTGAATTCGATTGAGTCGAAAGTTTTTAAAAGGCATCCTCTCCCGAAACGTCACATTTTGTTTTATAGTAATGGTCTAGCTATCTAGCACGGTTTACCTGATATCAGGCCTATCGAGGTAAATAATGCTGATTGTCGGCCATTTTGAATTTGTAAGTTAAAAATTTTCGGGGTGCATCCTCCCCGGAAAACTCACACTTTGTTTTATAGTAATCAGGTAATGGTCTAGCCATCTAGCACGGTTTACCAAATATCAGCCATGTGAAAATGAATAATGGCCGAAAAGGCGGCCATTTTGAATTTCATCAAGTCAAATTTTTTCAAGATGCATCCTTATCTGAAATATCACATTTCGTTTTATAGTAATGGTCTAGCCATCTAGCACGGTTGACCAAATATCGGCCATGTGAAAGTGAATAATGGCTGATAAGCGGCCATTTTGAATTTTATCGAGTCGAATTTTTTCAAGATGCATCCTCTCCTGAAATCACACATTTTGTTTTATAGTAATGGTCTAGCCATCTAGCACGGTTTACCAAATAACGGCCATGTGAAAGTGAATAATGGCCGATTGGCGGCCATTTTGAACTTGGACTCTCCTGAAACCTTACAATTTGTTTTATAGTAATGGTGTAGATATCTTGAGCGGTTTTTATGATATTCCACAATATCAGGCTGTCGAGGTGAATAATGGCCGATAGGCGGCCATTTTGAATTTTATCAACTTGAAATTTTTCAAGATGCATCCTCTCCTGAAACCTTACAATTTATTTGATATTAATGGTGTAGCTATCTTGAGCGGTTTTCATGATATTCCGCAATATCAGGCCTGTCGAGGTGAATAATGGCCGATAGGCGGCCATTTTATTTTGATCGATATGAAATTTTTCAAGATGCATCCTTTGCTGAAACCTCACAATTTGTTTTATAGTAATGGTGTAGCTATCTTGAGCGGTTTTCATGATATTCCGCAAAATCTTTCAGTCGGATTTATCGATGGTATAAATTAGGTCAAAGTGCTGGGTCAACTTCAAGGTCAAGGTTCAAAAACCTGAAAAGGCACAACTAGGGACCTTAGAGAACATGTATGTGCAATATGACTGCCATCGGTCCAGTACTTTTCGAGATCTGCTCCGGAAACGAAGTGCCCGTCAAAAAAGTCTAAATAGGTCATAGTTCTGAACCAGAAGTAGGTCAAAGTTCAAATACCCCAAAAGGCACAACTAGACCCCCTCTGGGGTGTTGTGTGTAAAATTTGAAGACAATCGGACAAGTACTTTCAGAGATATGCTCCGCAAACGAATTTTTTACGGACGGCCCAACGCCGTAACATCATCATTTTCTCCTCTGCGACCTTGCGTATTGAATTCACATTAAAAATATTTTAACCTGTCCATTAGCCACCTGGAAGTAACCCACATACCAAAAATTGTTATCCTAGCTTATTTTCTTACAAAGTTATAGGCAAAAGAAGAGGCAGAAAGAAAACGGAGGTAGAATCCATAGCTCCCTCCGTCTCACCTACGGTGACGGCGGGAGCTAAAAATAATCGAAATCATGGGTTGTTAAGTTATTTGGTGAGCGATCTAACAACCCATAATTTCGTGTTTTTTCCCGGAAATATGGTAATTATCTTCCTTTGTATACTTGTATGTAATGACTGAATATCCTGTTTGAGGTGTGGCTATGTTAAACCCTTTCAACGCGGGGACCGTCTTCACGTCTAAAGTCGATCCCCGCACTAAAATAATTAAAAATGTCTAATGGACGTAGACCAATAACAAGGGTTGAAAACTAAAAAAAATCACCGAAAATGATAAAACTGTTCTTAATAGAAGATCAGTTCATCAAATAACTCAAGTTTCGATATGTCTATTTTCATAAACTAACATATTTTTCGTCATTTGAAGTTGGAAATTGCGTCAGCAAATCCAGCTTTACATGAAAGAAAAATACATACACAAGTTATTTATCCAGCTTGATAGAAGGTTTAAAATGATATCCACTTGAGGTAAATGCTAAACTTAAGATCCCTATACATCTGATGTGCAGATAGATTGAGTTGTCGATTTCAATAGATTCAAAAGTGTCAAAATACCATATTACCAATTTCAGATTGCGCAGGTGTTGTGGTTTGCCAATTTTGTAATCATTATGTTTTCGTAAAAAGTGAATATATTAACAGGACGCTAAGCTAATTATCAATCAGCAAACAGGTGGTGCCCTCCTAATTTGTGTAATATACTTGAAACATACCATGTTGCCAAATTATTTCAATACCTGCCAGCTAGTATATATTATCTGGTAATTATATCTGTCCTAATAGTACTTTGATAAGTTGTTGTGTATGAAGGAGCACAGTAAAATAGGATAAAGATCTGGTATGTTATCAAAATCTATAATAGTTCAAATTCAGAACATATCTTGTTTGATATAATCCAGCTCTCATTTGTGTATTATACACTAGGCTTACACAAGGAATCACAAAACGTCGACACAATGGTGGTTTAATGTTGAACACAAGCGTCGTTGAGCAGCACCTTAACAATATAAAATCGGATAAAAAATATAATCTTCTAATTTTATCAGTTCGGATAATAGATATCCCATGAAACACAAGATGTAAAAAATGTGGCCATATTATTGTCTCGACAGGGTAAACTTGGCTAGAAACACTTGGCGGAGCATAAAGGAAACACTATGAGCTAGACATGTGACTTAGGTACCGTAGGGTTGGTAGACTTTGCCAATGACAGAATGGAAGGACATTTCAAGGACCACCAAAGTATTTTTCAAGGACCAATCTAAACAGTGAAAACGACATTATTTTGTGCTCTGAATCATGTCACCAGCAAGTTTTTAGAATGTGGTACTGTATTATTTATAGTATCGCGGGAATGTATCTGTAACTTCAGTTGTAGTAACATGCAGGAAATATCTGATATTTTCGATACATTAAAGATACCCAGAAAACACGAGGTGTTGAATCAATGATGGGTTAATATTCGCTCAACGTCTGCGACGCCGGGCCAAAATTAGGCCGACATTGGGTCAACATCTTACTGTTGTGTATCAGATACCACGTCCTACACTGTAAGACATGTTATCTGATACATAACAGTGATAGTCATTGTGGTATAATATCCCGTGCCTCATCTATCAAAATTAAAGGACTTCCAAGTACTGGCTGCGGAATATATAATTTTTCAATTATTTTGAAGGCCATGAATATCTTAGTGGAATTCAAGCACTTTCAAGATTTTAAGGCTTAAACAATGAAAACTAAATTGAATATAACCTTGGCTCTTTAATTGACACATTTTTAACATGGCTTCGATCCACAATATCTTAAAATGTTTGGCCTTCGATTTGAAAAATATAAGGAATTTCCATTCGTTTGAATAATATGTGTATCGCGTTAGCCAAAACTTCACAAGAGATAGGACATTTTCATCATGCAGCTTGTCGCTTAAAGAACTAATTATATATGCAGGAATGTGGAGAGCTGTGGCGCGGTGCAAACTACCTAATTTATCAAGATAAACTGATCACAAAGAATGTCTAAATGACTTTGACGGCTACAGTGTATAATATGAAGTCAGCCGGTGTGATGTGACCCGTAACCAACTCAACCCGGCAAATACGATATGTTGACACAATGTTGAATTAATGTTGGGACGACGTCGCAGACGGCGGGCCCACATTAAATCGACGTTTCTTCTAGATAAGCCATTGTGATAGAGGTGATGTGACGTGTAACCATCTCTATTGTAGAGAGGGCATTGCAATAGAGTTGATTGATAAACATAGCTTTAATAAGACCCATAGCCGAATACTCCTCACCAGTCTGGTCTCCTTTTTATAAGTCTCATATTGAATTTATTGAGCGCATACAGATAAATTTTACACGATACGTCATGCATTATCCTCCACTAAACTATAAAGATCGCTGTGTAAATATGAATATTTTGCCACTTTCATTTCGAAGAGAAATGGCAGACATTAACTTTTTTTTTTTAATCCATGTATACGACCAATTTTTCTAATAATATTTCTGAGCTTGGTAAAACCTATATACCGAATTCAAGACTTCGCTCTCTCCAAAAAGGTCTTCTTTTGGAATCTAAACTCGTAAGAACAGAGACATATAAGGGGTATTACTCTAATAGAATTGTTACTCTATGGAACAAGTTACCACCAGAACTGCGTGCGGACCATTCTCTTGATATTTTTGTTGGAGAGTTAGACGCTTTCTATTGTAACAAGTTCAAAGACACATTTACCAGTAATGATATATGTTCGTGGACAAGTACTTGTCGATGTCAGGCGTGTGCGTGTTTTTAATGCATAGTTATGATTTCAAACTTATTTTTTACCTACATACGTTTACTTAACACATTTTCTATTTTATGTACCTTTATGCTTTTAAATTATACTATTGCATACTTTATACTTTTTCTACAACGTACTTTTATATAATTTGTATGTATATTTATATATAATTTTTATATTATAATGGATGCCAAACCGATTGGGTGCTGGTCACCTGTAGTGACATCCTTTGCATGCTTTTTTATTGTACATTTATGTTATATATTGTACTATTATAATTATTATACTGTATTATATTGTACACTTTGATTGTATGCATCAAGCTTAATAAATAAATAGCAATTACTTTTAACACTCTTCAGATACGATGGCATATCTTTGTTTTTGCATAAACATAATTTAAAAGTTCAGTTAAAATAACATTTCGTCCCCTTGGATATGAAAGGGTGCATCTGCCACTTGGCAAAGTGGCATATACACCCTGTCATATCCAAGGGGACGATTTATACTTCACAATCAATGAAAACGTTCTGCTTTCGTTTATTAAATCACTTGGGTGTTTTCCACTGATTGTCGTACGGATGTCGCCTACAGTACTTGGCCATTCTGTGTTTTATCAGCGCTTGTATAACCAGTAGTTAAAATGAAATAGGTCTTAAATCTTGAAATACTGATATATCTTGAGACTTAAAATATACAACATAAATTCACAGTTATTTGAAGTTGTGTATCGCGCTAGCTTCAAATGACTTTAAATTGAATATCTCAGCGCTCTAAGTAAAATCATGTCGTTTTCATTAACATTTTTGGTGAGAATAGAAGCCGAAACTCAAACCTTCAGAAGAAATAGCTACGTGTATGCATCTAAATATGTAATGCACTACTTGTTATTTTTGCGAAGTTTCTACAAGCGAGCAAAAGCAGTAGGTTAATATAATAACTACGGTATACTTTACCCAAAATCGCCAGGGGCCCGGAGTAAATATGTCTGAACAACGATTTTCTTAAATATAAGTAATTTCACCCATTCCAAATGTTTGGTCAACATCCACGATTATTTATGTTTTGTTAACTTAAGAACAAAGGAGCGCATTTGGCACTTGCCAAATTAACAAAATCATTTGTGACTTTAACTGCACCGTTTGCCGCATCTAGCAACTACAAGTGACCCGGAAATGACATCCAGGTGACAGCCATAGACGTTCCGTGTTGTTCTTTAAACCATAGTCATTTTCAATCCGTTTTATTATTTGGAACGAAATGTGTGTTTTGTTGTGAATTTGTATTATAGATAGAGAGTTTCTGATTACAGCTAGTCTAATTTGATGCTAGACTAGATTGAATTTAGAGAGTTTTAGAAACTCTGTAATTGAATTTTATCGCTACAACTGGACTTTTAGTCTGGTTCATTATTAGAAGCTATATTACGTAGTTGGTGCTGTCACTGTTGTTTGTCACTCATTGTCACTGCCACAGCGTCAATGACAGTGAGTGTCCAACAGCAGCTGTACCGTTTGAACGACGTTTCCCGCGAAAAGTCAGTCTTAACTGGTACAAATGTAGAGTTTTCAACGCTTACCTGTCGTTGTCTTATCGTTTTCCATGTGGAATGACGATTTTAATGTAGTTTACTATTGTTTTATCTGAAATAACTTTGCTGTTCTTTCCTTGTTAGCGTATAAATAGCTAAAGTCATTCATTTATTTGTGGTTCCTTGCCACATTCTGCACAGCGTGCGGTGTGTCAGTCATGTCACTGTCAGTGGGGAATCCTTTCGCTATGCAGTGTGGGATTGCTGTCGTCATGACAGCGTGCTATTTTTAATATTGAATGACGTCATCTTGGATTTCCCTCGTGGAATCTTTTTGTAAACAAAACCATTTGGGTTCTGAGGTTAAATTGTACACTTTTAGTGTGACTTTATTAATTATATTTATTACTCAAATATGTTATCATAATTGAGTATCAAGTATAATCGGCCATTTATTATTAATATATTCTATTTTAAAGTATGTTATTACCGTTTTAGTGTAAATGTAAGGGTTTCGAGGGTGTTTTTGTCACACATATCACGTGCGCGTCTGGGCACTATAAATAGAGACCCATTCATCGCAACGGGGCTCTCGCCTGTCAGTTGATAGAAATATTTCCAATCGTCAACATCGTTCAGTGTCATTCTTCAGTAGACCCTCTCATTCTTCAGGTAGACTATATAATCAGGTTAATAAGTTTGACTAGGTTAGTCAATAGACGAGCGAGTCACTCTTATTAACCAAATTTATCAATACAACAAAATTAGACCCTAAATGCCTAATTATTATATTTCTGGTTTCCACATTTATTTTATCTAACTTTAAATTCAAGTGACAGTTTCGACGTTCTAATCACCATAGCCTAACGCTAGTCTAGTATTTTTAATAGTATCGTGACCATTGGTATCTGTGTCTGAGTATATTTTACCGATCTCATTATTCTCTGTATATTTTCAACCTGAAATAAATTACATTATTTGTATATACATTTTTCCATAGTTTGTCTTTGTTTTTCTTGTCAGCATATTGCCACGCGGCAACGCAACAATTGGTGGCAGCGGTGGGATAAATTAACATAAATATAGTGGCATAAAATTGCTGAAAAAAAAAAAAAAAAAGAGAAATTTTCAAAATTTATTAATCTGTTAATGAAATTGAGATCGGGACACGATACAATGGCTACAAATCAAGCTGTTACTGTGGATACCAGTGATGTTGATACTGATAGTGAAATAAATAGGCCTAGGCCTACTGAAGTTATTACTCAACATAAAGGACAAGGAGAGAGCCAAGAGCACTCTACCTTCGTGAAAAGTATTCATCAGGTTACAGATCCTGTTGACTCAAATAGTCGTAATGAAGCTGACCATAGTCAATCAAACAAAATTCAGTTTGATATTTTGAAACATCAGAATGAAGTTTTAAAGCAAAAGGTTGAACAAATGGAACTATTATTTAAAACTCTCACTGACGAAAACAGAATGCAATCTATCACAAGGTGTGATGATGTCAATCCTGTTAACACTAACCACAGAGATCAAAACATGACACAACAAGTTAATGATGACAGGTGTCAATCTATCACAAGGTGTGATGATGTCAATCCTGTTAACACTAACCACAGAGATCAAAACATGACACAACATGTTAATGTTGACAGGTGTCAATTTATCACAAGGTGTGATGATGTCAGTTCTGCTAACATTAATCAAAACATGCCGCATGGCGTTTACTCACAAAGGGTTAATGTGGACGGGAGTCATTCAATCACAAGGTGTGATGACTTAAACTCCGCTGTCAATATTAACAGGACAAATGAATGTGTAAATATCACAAGAGTTGATGGCTCTCAGCCTATAATGAATGGTATCAAATCCGCTGAGCATAACCCATCGCGATTGGTTGCAAGTGATTTTTCTCATTATAAATCGAAAACATTTGATAGTGTTGATTCTCATTTGAACACAATTCAGGAAATTAATCCAGTCTCAAGGTATGACAGATTGTTTTCTGATCAAAATTTTGCAAAAAATAAGCCTGATGATGAAATTTACACAGCTGCAAGAGCAAGCAGTATATTTCCTAATGGCAATAACGAAATTCAATATATGAATAAAACAAGGATGAATAATTCACATGAGAAAAGTCACTTACCTTCGGCAAAAGCTGTACATAGTAACGCTGGATACTATGTGAATCAGGCACATTGCAATGATACATCACAATTGCAATCAGACGCACACTCAGGTCCTCAAATGGATTATGTGAAATCCTCTGATAATCATGACCATACTAATTCTCACATGTCAAGGATTGATTTAGATGAACCCAAATTGAGGTTACCAATTTACACTGGGAAAAGCACCTGGGAAGCCTATTGGGTCCAATTTGAATTAATGAGTAAAAAATATCACTGGGGACCACAAATTCAATTAGAACAATTGATATTATCTCTACGTGAGGAGGCACTCATATTTATCTCTCAGTTATCCAATAATGTACGGGGAGATATTAATCAGTTAGTCTCAGCTCTTAAACATCGTTTTGGTAGAAATGTGTTGCCACAAACTGAAAGAGCGCAATTACAGTCTATTAGAAAAAGTCCCAAAGAGCCTGTGTCTGAATATGCAAGCAGAGTTGCCACAACAGTAGCTAGAGCATACCCAGGGATTGAGGGTACCGCTCTATTCAGTGAATTGACCATTGAACATATAGTTAGTGGATTGAATGATCCTAACATTGCTTATGATGTCCTGTCTAAGAGACCTAAAACTGTATCTGAAGTGATAGATTTGGTAACATGGTTAGATTGTTGCAAATCAAATGACAATAAAAAATCGTGTATTAGACAAGTTAATATTGATGGGAATACAGATACTGTGAATCAGAATGAGCAGATCAATATACGCCAAATTGATAGACAAAAATTTGTAACTGAAGAAAGATTACAACAATTTGGTAGTGAGCTTACAAACACATTAAAGACAGAGATTAAAAAAATTAATCAGGGCAGGTATTCTAGAAGTCAAGGAAGGTCTTCCAATTTAGAGCACATTGAGTGCTATAACTGCCATAATTTTGGACATTACAGTAAATTTTGTCCACAGAAAAAAGGCAATAAGCCTGAGAAATATCCTAGTCATAAATCCGGAGAGATGAGTTCAAATAATTCGGAAAACTAGGGAGGACTGTGTCTGCCGGCCAAGGCGCAGTCCAAAGTGTACATGTCATAACTGAATGCAAACATGAAAATAAAATAGTCAGGCCAGTAGAAAGTAACACAAGTGATAATGTTACGAAATTGAAGGATAGGTTAAACACTGATATGTGGAATAGTATAGAAATTGAGAAAATAACAGATTCTTTAGAAACAAGTGTTCAGGATTGTTCCAAAGGTGAAAGGTCACCTGAACATCCAGATAATTCTTTTTCTATTGTTCAGCTAGGCGAGCAATTAAAAATCTTTTCTGAAGCAACTGTAGGGTCAGAGAAACAATTAGCGGATGGTTCTGAAAAGAATGTTGGGTGTCAGAAAGAAATAAAGAATTGCTCCCTTGAAATAGATGAACAATTAAGTAATGGTGGGACTGAAAGTGTTGTTGTGGAGGAACAATCACAGGATTGTTACCATACAGACAGCGTAGTAATAGTAAACCGAGTGGGTGCGGTGACTATGAAGGTACCTGTAACAGTAAATGGTCATAAGGTAGATGCCATAGTAGACACAGGGGCGGCTGTAAGTGTAATTAGTCAACACACTTTTTTCTCAATTTCTGAAAATGAACTTCCTGAACTTAGACAAACAAATGAGTGTCTAGTTGTGGCAGAAAAGGGTAAAACTATGAAAACGTATGGAGTTGCTGATATTTCTCTGTGCATTGGTGGTCATAGTTTAACTTGTCCAGTGTTTGTAGCTCCTATCTGTGATGATTTTTTGTTAGGTGGTGATATAATACACCAAGAAAATATCACAGTTAACATGAGGAAAGGTTTGAAATTAAGAGGGAAATGGATAAAATGCAAGGTAGATACTCAAGATGGGATTGTTGGAAAGGTTTCATTAAATTGTAATATCACCATTCCTTCTGCTTCTGAATATGTAGCTAGTGCAACAGTTGAAAATACATGTACAACAACTGAGAAAAATAGATGTGTTTTGATAGAACCTACTTTTTCTGATAATAGAAAATTTAAAATAGCCAGGGTTCTAGTCCAACCGGTGAATAATCAAGTCCCAATTAGATTGGTTAATCTCTCATTTAGCCCTATAAATCTGAAGAAACATTATATCATTGGGAAAACAGTAGAAATTGATGAAAGTGATATTAGTGGAAATAACACAGAATGTCCACCTGAAAAATGCACAGATTCCATTGATAGCTTTAAATGTAAAATAAATCAGGTAAAGTCAAACAGAAAGGTCTGTGACTTACCTGACCATGTTAAAGAGTTATATGAAAAAAATGCTGCTGCATTGCCAAATGACGAATTAAAAGCAGAATTTGCTGATATCATTTCAGAATTCAGTGATGTTTTTGCTAAAGATTCAACTGATGTTGGTAGTTGTTCTGTTTTAAAACATAAATTTGACACGGGAAAAGCCCACCCTACAAAACAAGGTTTAAGAAGGACACCTCGGGAGTTTGAAGGGGAGGAGAAGAAATATCTCCAGGATCAGTTAGATGCTGGAGTTATTGTCCCATCCTCCTCAGCTTGGTCCTCGCCAGTATGTTTAGTGAGAAAGAAAGATGGTACTGTGAGGTGGTGTGTAGACTATCGCAAACTCAATGATGTAACTATCAAAGATGCATATCCCTTACCTCGAATAGATATGTGCTTGGAACACCTTCAGTCTGCAAAGTACTTTTCTACACTTGATCTCCAAAGTGGATATTGGCAGATTGAAGTTGATTCAAAAGACAGGGAAAAAACGGCATTTATTACAAAATATGGTCTCTTTGAATACAATAAAATGCCATTTGGTGTATGTAATGGGCCATCCACTTTCCAAAGGTGTATGGAATTAGTGTTGAAAGGTTTACAATGGGAAACACTTCTTATCTACTTAGATGATGTAATCCTTTATAGCTCCACTCTCGGAGAACACTTGAAACAGATTAGAATAGTTTTAAGCAGGTTCTTGAAGGCTAATTTAAAGTTGAAACCCTCTAAGTGTCATTTCTTTCAAGAGGAAGTGTTGTTTCTTGGTCATATAGTTAGTGGGGATGGTGTTAAACCAAACCCTGAACTGATAAAGGCTGTGAATGAATGGCAACCTCCTACATCTGTAAAAGAAATACAGAAGTTTTTAGGACTTTGTAATTACTATAGACAGTATGTACAGGGATTTGCAACAATAGCTCACCCTTTAACTAACTTGACTAAGAAAGATGTCAGATATAAATGGACAGATGAATGCCAAAACGCATTTGAAACTTTAAAAAGTAAATTGTGTGAAGCTCCAATACTGGCATATCCCCAGAATGATAGTATGTTCATTTTAGACACTGATGCTTCCAATTATGGTGTTGGTTGTGTCTTATCCCAAATACAAAATGACCAAGAGAAAGTAATAGCTTACTCATCCAAAAGTCTTAGTAAACAACAAAGACGCTATTGTGTAACAAAACGTGAATTACTTGCTGTGGTAGTATTTTTGACAAAATTTAGACACTATTTGTTGGGTAGAGAATTCCTTATCAGAACAGATCATAGCTCATTAAGATGGTTATGTGGATTCAAGGATCCTCAACATCAATTAGCAAGATGGTTAGAAGTCATATCTGAATACAATCACAAGATTATTCACCGCAGTGGTAATAAACATGGTAATGCAGATTCTCTTTCAAGGCAAATGTCAGATGATGAAATTTTGACATGTGAATGCTATGGGAATGGTGTACCAGTAAATGATTTACCCTGTGGTGGTTGTAAAAAATGTACCAAGATAAATGATGAGTGGTCAACGTTTTTTGAAGATGTGGATACTACAATTCCACTTGGGGTTAGGAATAATTGCAGACGGATGAACACGCGTAGTAGAACCTGTGAAAATGCTGCAAATCCTGTGAATAATAATATTCAAGCAGAGAGTGCACAACAGTTGCATACCTGGTTTGAAGGTTATTCCTCACAGGAGATAAATAAATTACAAAAAGAGGACAGTGATTTAGGGATATTACATATTTGGAATGAGGAAGGCAACAAACCTGATGCCCAAAAAATAAGTAAATATTCCCCTGCTATTAGGAAATACTGGCTTAATTGGGACAATTTAATTTGGAAAGATGGGATGTTATACCAGAAATGGATATCAACACAAGATAATATATCTTCAAAACTTCAATTATTAGTACCTAAATGTTTGAGAAAAGAAGCTTTGCATAGTTGTCATGATATCTTAATGTCAGGGCACCTGGGAATGAACAAAACCATCAAGAAGATAAAAGGGAAATTCTATTGGTACCTGATTGGTAGAGATATTAAAATGCACATTAAGAGTTGTACTGACTGTTCAAAAAACAAAATGCCCCGGAAAAAATCAAAAGCACCTCTAGTTGAGTATCAAGTGGGTTTCCCAATGGATCGGATCGCAATAGATCTGATGGGGCCATTAGTTACAACTAAACATGGCAACAAATATATACTTGTCATTGGAGATTATTTTACTCGTTGGGTGGAAGCATTTCCATTGCCAGATATAAAAGCTGAAACAGTAGCCCAGTGTTTACTTAATGAATTTATTGCTAGACTGGGAATACCCTTAGAATTACATTCCGATCAAGCTACGAATTTCGAAAGCAACCTGTTTCAGGAATTATGCAAATCCCTGGAGATAAAAAAAACAAGGACAACCCCCTATCATCCCTCTTCAAATGGAATGATAGAACGTTTTAACAGAACACTTGTTGAAATGTTGAGAAAATATGTAAATAATAAAGGTAGCAATTGGGATGGTTATGTAAAAATGCTAACTTCAGCATATAGAAGTACTGTTCATCCTGCAACAGGATTTACTCCTAACATGATGATGTTAGGTCGGGAAATTAACCTACCATCAGATTTACTGTTCCCTTTACCAGATAAACCAAAATTTTCAAGCCCTGTGGAATATGTGTCTGAACAGATTGAGGAAATATCAAAGTGTTTTGAGCAAGCCAGAAAAGGTTTAAAATCAAACATGGAGTATCAAAAGAAAAATTATGATGTCAGGTTGGCGGAAAATAAATATAATGTGGGAGATTTAGTGTTTAAATTGAAACCAAGGCAGAGAAAATTAGATCCATTCTGGACAGGACCATTTGTAGTGTCAGCAGTCATAGGACAAGTCTTGTACAAAATAGTTAATATGAAAAGGGCACAAGTAGTGCACCATAATTTATTGAAACCTTATCAATGTGGCTATGTGCCCAAGTGGGTACATCGTATGCGCAAAACAATGAATTCTTAAACTATTGGCATGAAGACATACAAAGTTGAAAGCAGAACAAAACACAAACTACTTGTTTAATTTTTTTTGCTACAGTCGTTAATCATATGACAGATAATACAGACATAGATTAAGTCATATAATATTTTAAACAAATGGAAAATAAAAAAAAAATTTTTTATATATATGGGAATGTGTGGGTTGAAATGTTCTAAGTCGTGACTCCCAATAGTAGAGACGACTATTTTGTTTATTTTCAGGATGGGACGAGCTAGACGTCATTTGATATACACTTGTATCAAGTGCCCTTATGAAGGGAGGAAACAGGCGGCAGAATGGCACTATCTCAAGATGCATGTCCAGGAGCACAGGGTTCCCTTCTGGTGTGGACTGTGCCAATACAGAGCGACTTCCATTCAACAACTAGAAAAACATGTGACGGGGTTCAAGGCACATAAGATGAGAAAAGAAGCTACCAACCGAGTGGGGTCCGAAGATAGTCTGTTTTTCATGAAGTCTAACAACCCATACGAGGTGTCGTTTACGGAGGATGTGATACCATTGAGTCCTGGAGAATCAACGAGACGATGGAAGATGAGACGGGAAGGGAGGAACTCCATGGAAAGTCTGCAGGTCCGGGTGGAGGAAACTAGAGAGACAGTTCCTCCTAGTAGTACTCCCCCGGACATCTTGTATAATATCATGAAAGAATGCGGTTTGGACCAGCAGGCTCTTTTTAACGAAGACGAGTTTATACCTGATTACGACGACATCCTGTTTTTACCTGCCTCGCCGGAAACAGCACCCTTGCCTCCATCGCCGGAAACAGCACCCTTGCCTCCATCGCCGGAAACAGCACCCTTGCCTCCATCGCCGGAAACAGCACCCTTGCCTCCATCGCCGGAAACAGCACCCTTGTCTCTCTCTCCTCAGCCATCAGTGATTATCCCCTCCCCTATTGTTACTCTAAAATCTACTTCCCCTTCTATTTCATCTGCAGCTTCAAGAAAGACTCTGGCGGAGATTAAGAACGAAGTTTGCGGCATGAGAGGAGACTTACAGCATCTTCAAGCCACAGTAGAGGTCTTCTCCTCTCATGCCACAACAGAATTGAAAAAACTTCAAACTGTCATTCTGAAACAATTTAGTAGATCTACCCCTGCAGCACCACATTCTCCGAAAACTTCCATTGGTACAATATCTTCGTATGCACTGCAAGGTTTAAACGAGATGTGGGAGGACGTTCGTCTGGGCAAGGACAAAGGACTTTTCCCATATAGAACCCGCCCAATTAGCAAGTACACCCACCATGCTCCAGCCGGTTACAGATTCAAGAACTATAGATTTTAATTTTTAGAGCCACACAATCCTAATGCTATCTCTCCCATAATTCAAGTGCTAAATAAAAAATTTCTACCTTTTATAATGCAAGTGATATCAATAAAAAGTGTGATACATGATATTGGATGAATAATAATAAAAATAATATGTTTTTCTAAATGTGTAAATGCCATGAAAGTGCATTTATTGATATATATATGTCTGATATATATTTGATGACTGTAATATTATCAGTGATTATTTCTTATGTGATAACTTGGTACATGGATTATATGTACGAACAGTTTATGAATTGACTTTGTATATAGATTATTAATATTATGTGCAGGTAGGCTTACTTAACCGCTTCCCTGCCTGCTGATATCTTCTTTTCTTATATTGTGAAAGTTACATTTCAGGGACGAAATGATTTTTTTGAAGAGGGGGGTAGTGTTGTGAATTTGTATTATAGATAGAGAGTTTCTGATTACAGCTAGTCTAATTTGATGCTAGACTAGATTGAATTTAGAGAGTTTTAGAAACTCTGTAATTGAATTTTATCGCTACAACTGGACTTTTAGTCTGGTTCATTATTAGAAGCTATATTACGTAGTTGGTGCTGTCACTGTTGTTTGTCACTCATTGTCACTGCCACAGCGTCAATGACAGTGAGTGTCCAACAGCAGCTGTACCGTTTGAACGACGTTTCCCGCGAAAAGTCAGTCTTAACTGGTACAAATGTAGAGTTTTCAACGCTTACCTGTCGTTGTCTTATCGTTTTCCATGTGGAATGACGATTTTAATGTAGTTTACTATTGTTTTATCTGAAATAACTTTGCTGTTCTTTCCTTGTTAGCGTATAAATAGCTAAAGTCATTCATTTATTTGTGGTTCCTTGCCACATTCTGCACAGCGTGCGGTGTGTCAGTCATGTCACTGTCAGTGGGGAATCCTTTCGCTATGCAGTGTGGGATTGCTGTCGTCATGACAGCGTGCTATTTTTTATATTGAATGACGTCATCTTGGATTTCCCTCGTGGAATCTTTTTGTAAACAAAACCATTTGGGTTCTGAGGTTAAATTGTACACTTTTAGTGTGACTTTATTAATTATATTTATTACTCAAATATGTTATCATAATTGAGTATCAAGTATAATCGGCCATTTATTATTAATATATTCTATTTTAAAGTATGTTATTACCGTTTTAGTGTAAATGTAAGGGTTTCGAGGGTGTTTTTGTCACACATATCACGTGCGCGTCTGGGCACTATAAATAGAGACCCATTCATCGCAACGGGGCTCTCGCCTGTCAGTTGATAGAAATATTTCCAATCGTCAACATCGTTCAGTGTCATTCTTCAGTAGACCCTCTCATTCTTCAGGTAGACTATATAATCAGGTTAATAAGTTTGACTAGGTTAGTCAATAGACGAGCGAGTCACTCTTATTAACCAAATTTATCAATACAACAAAATTAGACCCTAAATGCCTAATTATTATATTTCTGGTTTCCACATTTATTTTATCTAACTTTAAATTCAAGTGACAGTTTCGACGTTCTAATCACCATAGCCTAACGCTAGTCTAGTAATTTTAATAGTATCGTGACCATTGGTATCTGTGTCTGAGTATATTTTACCGATCTCATTATTCTCTGTATATTTTCAACCTGAAATAAATTACATTATTTGTATATACATTTTTCCATAGTTTGTCTTTGTTTTTCTTGTCAGCATATTGCCACGCGGCAACGCAACAGTTTAAACATCAAGATTTACCAATGTTGGTCCTAAAAAAAGGCAAATGTGAATAATTTTCACATACATGTACTTCAAGTGGTTTGAAAATTTAAAAAAGATAAGTTAGCAGGAAAAGGGTTAAATGTGCAAGATCCTAACACCCTATCAATCCGGAGGCTCCTTTAACCGCCAGTCCCGATTAGATTCGGTTTTTCATTTCTTGATTCGCACATTAAGTACCACCTTTTCAAAATGTTAAAGATAAAATGTGACATCAATAAGCAAGATTTGAAAATAGTTAACCTCCATTTTGTCAAATCTCAATAATTTTCACACACTTGAAGTTGTGGATCGCGTCAGCGAGACACAACTTCAAGTGGGTGAAAATTCTGATTAAACAAGACTACATAAGTCCAGGAGCTCCCGCGACGAATTAGAATTTGATTTAAGCAATTTTGTATAGGGTTATTAATGTAGTCCTAGTCTAGGTCAAAAATCAAGATGCAAGACAACTAGGTCTAAGAAGCCCAGTCTAAGAGTAAGATAAGAACTAGACAGTCTGTCAGAGATTGCAAACCTCCATTGAAATTAATGATCCTAATCAGTATCCCAGTAATGATCTACCTATCTGGCATGGTTTACCCGATATCAGGCCAATCGAGTTAACTAATAGCTGATTTACGGTCATTTTGAATTCGATATAAATTAGTTAAAAACTTAGGGTGCATCCTCCCCCGAAACCTCAAATTTTGTTTTATAGTAATGGACTAACATCTAAAACAGTTTGCAAAATATTGGGCATGTGAAAGTAAATAATGGCCGATAGAGGGCCATTTTGAATTTGATCAAGTCAAAATTTTCCAAGATGCATCCTCAGCTGAAATCTCACATTTCATTCTATGGTAATGGTCTAGCCATCTAGCACGGTTTACCAAATATCGCCCATGTGAAAGTGAATAATGCCCGATAGGAGGCCATTTTGAATTTGATCAAGTCAAAATTTTTCAAGATGCATCCTCTCCTGAAATCTCACATTTTATTTTATAGTAATGGTCTAGCCATCTAGTACGATTACTAAAAACCGGCTATGTGAAAGTAAATAATGGCCGATAGGCGGCCACTTTGAATTTGATCGAGTCAAGATGCATCCTCTCTTGTAATCTCACATTTTGTTTTATAGTAATGGTCCAGCTATCTAACACGGTTTACCAAATATCAGCAATGTCAAAGTAAATAGTGGCCGATAGGCGGCCATTTTGAATTCGATTGAGTCGAAAGTTTTTTAAAGGCATCCTCTCTCTAAACGTCACATTTTGTTTTATAGTAATGGTCTAGCATCTAGCACGGTTTACCTGATATCAGGCCTATCGAGGTAAATAATGCTGATTGTCGGCCATTTTGAATTCGTAAGTTAAAAATTTTCAGGGTGCATCCTCCCCCGAAAACTCACACTTTGTTTTATAGTAATCAGGTAATGGTCTAGCCATCTAGCACGGTTTACCAAATATCAGCCATGTGAAAATGAATAATGGCCGAAAAGGCGGCCATTTTAAATTTGATCAAGTCAATTTTTTTCAAGATGCATCCTCATCTGAAATCTCACATTTCGTTTTACAGTAATGGTTCAGCCATCTAGCACGGTTGACCAAATAACGGCCATGTGAAAGTGAATAATGGCCGATAAGCGGCCATTTTGAATTTTATCTAGTCTAATTTTTTCAAGATGCATCCTCTCCTGAAATCACACATTTTGTTTTATAGTAATGGTCTAGCCATCTAGCACGGTTTACCAAATAACGGCCATGTGAAAGTGAATAATGGCCGATAAGCGGCCATTTTGAATTTTATCGAGTCGAATTTTTTCAAGATGCATCCTCTCCTGAAATCACACATTTTGTTTTATAGTAATGGTCTAGCCATCTAGCACGGTTTACCAAATAACGGCCATGTGAAAGTGAATAATGGCCGATAAGCGGCCATTTTGAATTTTATCGAGTCAAATTTTTTCAAGATGCATCCTCTCCTGAAATCACACATTTTGTTTTATAGTAATGGTCTAGCCATCTAGCTCGGTTTACCAAATAACGGTCATGTGAAAGTGAATAATGGCCGATTGGCGGCCATTTTGAACTTTGACAAAATGAATTTTTTCAAAATACATCCTCTCCTGAAGCCTTACAATTTGTTTTATAGTAATGGTGTAGATATCTTGAGCGGTTTTCATGATATTCCACAATATCAGGCCTGTCGAGGTGAATAATGGCTGATAGGCGGCCATTTTGAATTTTATCAACTTCAAATTTTTCAGGATGCATCCTCTCCTGAAACCTTACAATTTAGTTGATATTAATGGTGTAGCTATCTTGAGCGGTTTTCATGATATTCCGCAATATCAGGCCTGTCGAGGTGAATAATGGCCGATAGGCGGCCATTTTTAATTTTATCGACTTGAAATTTTTCAAGATGCATCCTCTCCTGAAACCTCACAATTTGTTTTATAGTAATGGTGTAGCTATCTTGAGCGGTTTGCATGATATTCCGCAAAATCTTTCAGTCGGATTTACCGATGTTATAAATTAGGTCAAAGTGCTGGGTCAACTTCAAGGTCAAGGTCCAAAAACCTGAAAAGGCACAACTAGGGACCTTAGAGAACATGTATGTGCAATATGACTGTCATCGGCCCAGTACTTTTCGAGATCTGCTCCGGAAACGAAGTGCGCGTCAAAACGTCTAAATAGGTCATAGTTCTGAACCAGAAGTAGGTCAAAGTTCAAATACCCCAAAAGGCACAACTAGACCCCCTAGGGGTGTTGTGTGTAAAATTTGAAGACAATCGGACAAGTACTTTCAGAGATATGCTCCGGAAACGAATTGTTTACGGACGGCCCAACGGCCCAACGGCCCAACGGCCCAACGGCCCAACGCCGTCACATCATGATTTCTCCTCTGCAACCTTGCGTATTGAATTCAGATTAAAAATATTTTAACCCGTCCATTAGCCACCTGGAAGTAACCCACATACCAAAAATTGTTATCCTAGCTTATTTTCTCACAAAGTTATAGGCAAAAGAAGAGGCCAAAAAAAAACGGAGGTAGAATCCATAGCTCCCTTCGCTCACCTACGGTGACGGCGGGAGCTAATAACTTGGTGGTTAAAGGGTTAAGTACCTACAAATATAGGAATCGACAAGGAAACTTTCAGAACTTAATGGGTAACTACAGTGAAATAACGTTAATTGAGACGTTCTAAGGAGAAAGAACTGCCATAAAAAGCTGTAGATACAGCACAAAGCGGATGTGCATTACTAACGTTTTTCAAGCGAATAATTTGACAGCTCGAAAAAAACATCGCAGACAAGAGCCCAGCCAAGACGGGGTGTAACCACAAGGTGTCTCCATCGTGGGCCAGTGTCCGCGGCAGAGGGGGATGTTTAACACTTTAGCTAAGCGGAAAATTCATCATATTTTCACTCTCTGTGAAGTAGGAATTGTTGTAGAATTTCGCACTCCACAAAATTACCCACTTCTTTTGTATACCCCAGCGCAATATAACATACTAAAGCTCTAATTTTAGGCTGGTAATTGCAAATGGATGTCAAATTACAGTGTGCGACACTAACGCTCGACCGCTCGACCCAGTCCAGTAATCCTGGCACCGGGCGAGTACACATTCTCAGGCACTCGACCTGCTGGTCGAGTATATATTCAAGGCCTTATCTGCTATGTAACGTTACTAGGCCTATACTAGTATTGTCAGCATGTCTGACCAGTGCATGGATAGTCTGCATTAGCGGTATTAGGACAACGCGGCGCTGTCATTAAGCCACGCGACATTGGTTAGAGCTCCCTGCACGTGCCAGCCTCCATCCACTCTCACGCCGCCACTGTGAGCGCGCTGGCAGCAGTTGTGGATGGTGTGGTAATACAGGCCGACACCCTGTGCAGCCACGGCCCGCTTTATTGGCTTAGACGACGCAGTTACCATCACATTTCATCTTTGAATGTTCTCATTTGGGTACGACAATATCTTAATATGGTATTTGTTTTTAGACACATCAGAATAATAGAAAAGCGTCGGCGGCATACTGTATGAATGCTTTAAAAAGACGTAGGCCTAACTGATTAAATTTACGTCTAATTTCACACAGTGTGTAGGCCTCAGAATGTCTGCATAGAAGCAGACCGTCCCGATGACGTCATCTACTCTTGCCGACCTTAGCCCGCCATTGATTAAATGGTGGTATAACTATATCATCCCTGCAGGGACATCGTGTATACATGTGCGCTCAGGGTTGAGCACGTGTCAAGTCGTATGTCCCTCGGCGCTACTATAGTCACGATAGTAGAAGCAGATCCATACCTCACATATTTGGATGACCAGTGGACGCCAACTGCTAACAGTCTAAGACATGAGCTAGCGCGAAAAACAGATGCTTCAAATCTTACTTAGCATTAAGCCTATAAATTGGTGTCGCATTATCGCTGGGAATTTAACAGGGGCACTTGTAAATCAATAATCACTAGTGCAATGATTATGACTGTTATTAGTTTTGTTGTAAGCAAAACTGACATGGTGTCGTCATTCTGACACAACTCAACGATTAATTACCCAACACACACAGGTGTTATTCAATGCTGGTTCACCTGTACGACGCTGGCCCAGTGTTAAAACAAGATGTACAACAACTAGGCTACATTAACAGTAGCATACCGCGCTTACACCCACGCTCACAACACGCTGACCGTGGCTCAACCATGTTGACACAGCTACATGAAGCAGGCTGGTAGATTTTTTCAAGCCAGCAGATATTCTGGTAATACAGGGTACAGCAAAATCGGGGGGGGGGGGGGGGGATGAGTGCGTTTATTAGGGATAATACGGTATATACACAGCCAAGTAAACTCCAGATGCAAATATGTTATTTATATTATTTGATTATGTGACTTGATATCATCTAAATTGACTCTTCAATGTGAAATAACAAGTGATTATTATGGTATTATGCTATATGTTTGTCTTTGTTATTTTTAGCTATTTTTATAAAAATTACAATGATTGCGGGTTGTACATCACTTGTACATAATTTGTTTTTTTTTTAAGTCCATACCGTATCAGATTCGAACTTACCTGGTCTAGTGACATGTCACCAGGTCTAGTGATAAACTAAGGTTACTAGACCTGCTGGTCTAGTGATACAAAATGTTAATGTCACACCCTGAAATTATAAAGCATCTGTAAATGGGAAAGTTCAGTTTAATCCTCTATCATACCATTTAAGTGCCAACTAGAACTAGGATCATTTTTACTCCTTTCTAATTGTAACTTAAAATAGCCCTTTTTTTAATATGGAACGAACCTGTTTTCGATGATCGAAATTTAAGAATAATTAGCCTTCGAATGTAAAAATCTGAATAATTTTAATTCGCTCAAGTTTATAGGTCTAGGTTACAGGGTTTGTATTAGGGATAGTTGTGACCTCAAGACAACATTAACCTTTTAACCGCCGGTCCCGATTTTATTCGGTTTTTCATTTTTTATTAGCACGTTAAGCACCACTTTTTAAACATGCTAAAAATAGAACGTGACATCAATCAGCACGATCTGAGAACAGTTAACCTCCACTTTATCAAAAATAAATAATTTTCGCTCACTTGAAGTTGTGGATCGCGTCAGCGAGACACAACTTCAAGTGGGTGAAAATTACAATTAAATAATTTGGCGGTTGTAGGGTTAAATTGGTTATATTTCAATGTCGGAGTACCGCCTTTGATGTAATCTTTAGCGCTATAAGAGTCAGTTGGTACGTGAGATTGTTGGCAGTACGGTTGACTGACGAAGCATGACGGACACGGTGTTGCTGCGCACTGCACGCGCTATATATTGTGTACAACAAGTCACTGTGCGTTTTCACTGGACAATCTACAATATACACACAATCACCTAAACCCTTAACCCCTTGCCAGCCAAGTCATCTTATTTAATCTTGAAGTTGTGTCTCGTTACCGCGACCCACAACGTCAAGTGGGTGGTAATTACTCATTGTTTAATTACTCAATAGTTTAATCTGAAAACAAACATTTGCAACTCGAGATGTTTAAACATTCATTTACAATAAGTGTGATTTAACCTGCTAATAAGACAGATTAAAAACGATTATATTCGTGCTTAGGGCTTAAGGGGTCGAGTTCTACAGCATATTGTTCATTATACCTGGAATATATCTAATATACACGAACATCACCTACACTCCTTATGTCCCGTAAAGTGTTTATATCGCTAGTAAAGTGTTTATATAGCTAAAATATCTCCAACATACACAAATCAACTACACCCCTTATGTCCCATGGGGTGGTCATAATAGCTGGACATCATCCAATATACTACAGATCAACTGCACCCTTTGTGTCCCATGAGGTGTTTATTGTACTTGGAATATTTCCAATACACATACAAATCACATACACTCCTTATGTCCCATGGGTTGTCTATTATAAATGAAATATTGTCTGATATACAGATAAATCACGTACACCTTTTGTGTACCAGAGACCATCGACTTTAAGATCACTGGAACACTTCCATCATAATCAAAAATCACCCCTCGTATACCGTGGGGTGCTGATGATATTCAATGCAACTACAGGTAGACATTTAATATTACCATGAGAGCCACCTGGTGAATGGCAAAGAAATAATCAAACATTCAATCAAAGCCTCTTTCCCCAGAGGCATTTGAATTAATTTGTTGGTCATTCTGATATTTTCTGTGGCCAAGGAAACATCTTCTGTTTTGACTTTGTCTCTATGCTAATGTATACAGAGAAGTGTCAGTTTTTTTATAGTCCCGGTATGGCTTGTCGGTGTGGACAGTTTGTGTTTAAACCAGCGGTATTGTTTGTTTCTTGCAAATTCACATTTCCCGGGCTTGACAGGAACGATTCCACAACATGTGTACTAAATTCTAGTTGAACAAGAAATGCTAGATTAGACTGGACTGGAGTAAAGTCTTATTTAACATTTCTTGTTCAACCAGGTATTGCATTAATAATGTCATGATACCACAAATAACTGTCAAAGACACCACTTAATGCCTTAATAGCGCAAAAATTTCAACTTCATATGGCTAACTAAAGCGTGGCTAACAATTCAGAATTATTATTCCGGTTCTTACAAGTTTGAGCAGAGGACACACACAGAAGTAAAACAGCACATGTACCACACACCAGAAAGAATGAAAGCAACAATTTTCTCAACACAAGCAAAAGTACACATGGGTTGCTCATTTGACCTGAAGCTATAAACAGCAAGCTCTATCAGCCAGTTAAAAAAAAAAAATATATATCATACTATAAAAACTTTAAAAAAACTCTACTGACGGTGAAGGTCGAAACAAATTGATAAATATTCACTTGTAAATAAATAAGACAAAAAGTTATGTTCAAAGGAATCGGTTGATGGAATTCAGATAGGTTAATGCTTGCCCTGCTGAGTTATGAGAGCTCTAGTATATTTCATCATTTGAAACTAGAATTGCAAACGCAATTCCAGCTTCAAATGTTGAAAAATACTTGTCATCTTAAAATTGAAGGATTGATTAACTGGACATCTACTGGTCATAAACTATTTCATCAATTTCAAAGACATTTAATTTGATTTAAAACATGATTGGAATTAAATATATATGTATAGGATCCTAGCAGGACAAGGGTTAGTGTTGATGTAGAAAGAGATGTAAGGGTGACTTACCCGTCTGTCTGTGACAGGGCAGCTAGTGTAGTTCTCCTCACGATCACAGAATCTTCTTCTGTACACGTTTTACTCCTGGCTATAAACATATATATATATACTGATATATACCTAATACAGTATAAACTGAGGGATATATTCCTGAAATACAAAATGTTTTTTGCTGCTAAATGTCACTATCATCTATGTATTCAGGGTCTTTACAATTTGAAAGTCAATTTACTTATTTCTTAATAAAATTTGTAAACTGTTGATTAGTTATAACACATGGTAAGTTAAGCGAAATATACACATCTTTGAACATAATTTGTATGTGTTATTTTTCAAGATCCCAGTTGGTAAATCAATCTGTTTTACATGTGTGAAAACATCAAGGATTAATATTTTTCTAAATTATTCCTAATTAAGGGCACAAAAAAAACATTAAATTTTCTACATTAGCATTTAAAAAAAAAAGTTTGTGAACTGAATTCTAGAAATATGTTTGTAGACACATTTCAGGTAACCCGTTGATAATGAAACAATTAGTTAGTTTAGTGCAATGCATAGGTATTTTCTGGAATTGTATATTGTGATGAGTAAACTTATAAAATTTAAAATAAAAATTAGGAGATTAACAAATAAATAAATTGTTTAACTACCGGTATAGGCCTAATCCAAAAATGTAGGAGGAATCATGTTTAGTAGATACATATTTTACAATTTTAAAATATTATACTAAACTTATATACTAAACTACTGAGACCTAATAGTCTATTATTATGGTTGATATAAACATGTTATAAATCTACAATGGGGAAATTAAAGCTACTGTGGGAGACAATAATACAGTGCACTTAGTGAGCAATAAGGATGCTAGCTGTTCAGTGAATGATGACTTCATTACATGTACAGCAATTCACAGCTCTAGAGTGACTGTTATTCTGAAGAAATATTTATAATTGCTTGGGCTGTTTTTTGTATAAAATATTAGGTGTTAATCTTAAAAAAAGGTTTAAACACATGTGTCAATCCTAGTGCTAAAACAATTGTTTTTTGTAGAATGACAAGTGCACACACACACTTCATGCAAAAATGTATTAAAACTAGTTTATGAACATTATATGGCATTATATGGCATATAGCTTAAGCTTCAATAAAGGGTGCAAAATACATATGCAATCTTTAACATGAGCAATAATATGAATATACAAAATGTTGACAGTTATTATGTAATGGCAAAATTTGACAATATCTAGCTGAAACCCGAAGCTCAGAAGGGTGTTGAAGCAGTTATTAGTTCTAGGTGCTCCCAAGCCAGCATTATAGTTAGTGCTTAACCCTATGCCACTTGGAATTTTGTGAAGAATTGCTGCTCTATAAATATTTTTGTAGTTCTTTAAAGTATATCTTTACAATAAAAAAGTCTCCCAACTGGAAACTAGTTCATTTAGAGTGTGATAAAACTACAACTACCGGTACTGCAAAAAATCAGATTTTTAAGACAATCATATTTTTATGAACCTGTGTATACATCACATATTCACTTTAAGTATTAAAATAAACCCTTTAGTCCCAAGGTCTAAAATGTATCTGCAGCACACATATGGAGGTTAAACATGAGAGGCAGTCAGCACACATTCTTAGGCACACCCATTCAATACGAGCTGTACCACACCCGAGTTAGATCTGTAATGAAGTAAAACACCATGCACTTCAGAGATTAAAAGATACCAAGAAATGGATTAGAGAATGTTAGTCTGAGAAGCCAAAAAAACGCGACATATCTGAGAGCGGGACGCACCGATTGTACAGGGCATGCTTTGCTGTCGGCATGCAGATGGGATTGTACCTTTCTTGCGCATCCGTACTTCCTCCACGCAGAAGCTTGGGAACCAGCCTTCTCGCTGGTTAACTTTGCCTTCCCAGTAGCCCTGTTCCCCTACGCTCAATACTGTAAGATCCCCCCAACAGAGAAGGTCAAATTAGAATAGCTCAATCAAAACCAAGATCACTAGTCTATCACTCATAGTTTCAGAATGAAATTTGAAAGAAATGAGAATGACTGTAGTAATGATGAAGATTTTCAATAAGAAACAACTGCACTTAACTAAGTTCTCACAAAAGCAGTAAAAAATTTCTGACACTAAATTTTTACTGGAAATTTGAAACATTTTTTATTCAGACAATTTTATGAACAGATATTGTCCATGTCACTTATTTGCTGTCTCAATGACAAAATTATCATGGCCAAAATTCATTTAATAGATCCCCAAAAGTAATAACCTTCGACAAACTGTCCCTTCCTAAGTGCGAGTTCTGCCTCGTTTTGAGGCTGATGACTCTTGATGCAGATGAACACTCTGCCGGGCATGGCCGGATAGAGGCGCCGTCTGCCATAGCTGTACGAGGAAGATCCGGAAGATGAGGGAAGCTCAAAGCAAGAGCCGCGACCTGTATGTACACCATAACCACACTGTGTTAGCAGAGGTAGAGATAAAAAGATAATACCGAGAGCTCGCTCATTAATAACTGGCATGAGAAAATAAAATTGCGCAGCTCGCATGGAAATCAAAGCAGTTGAAAAATAGTAATGTAATTTCAATCCCCTGGGATAATGACAGCTTAAACAAGTTGATCAATTTGCATATTTGAAAATTAGTTTTTGTGCTGTACATTGTACAGTTTATCAAAAAATTTCCCAGTGTTAAGAAAAAAAATTGAATGATAGCAATAAATGATAGTGACAAGTTCCACAACATCAAATTTTTGTGACTTGATGTAAATTTAATCCTATATTTCTGCAAATGATACTTTTCACCAGCTGACAGGCCTGGAATATATTTGTTTTTCCTGCTAACGTGTAGGATACATTATATTTTTTATCCTTAATCGTGTATAATATTAAATTTCAAACCAAACGAAGTGATCATATCTGGTGCCATGGATAAAGGCGCCATGGATAAAGGGAAGGACTGCTCTGTTCAATACAAATAAATAGTTGAATTAATACCGGTAATGATTAGCTAATATGTACATAATCATAATTGGAAAATATACATACCGGTCATATACAACTACTGAATACAGATATTTAATTGAAAGCAGGAAATAATAATGAAATAAAAAAATAATACAGTGATTTTTTTCAGTTAAAAGTTGATGATGTTCATGATGTTTATATAAGTTAAGAGTTTACAATCTTGTGTCCAGAAAAGCCATGTTCTGGTATAAAATTTTCCCAGTTAAAATGTCTAGGTGAAGCAAATATTTCTATTAAAGGCGAAATAAACGGTTGACTTCAAATAAATTGATTGCAAAGTATTTCCTAATTTTATGACAACAAAAATGTGCTAGACAACAAAATTTCCAATATGTATTATAGAATCATGATAATGGGTTAGCCTAAAAATTGAAAAAAATCAAAAAAATCCATAAATAATGTAAAATGGGAATTAAATTGCTAAGATATATGTGGCAATCTTGCCGGTGCCTAACATATAAAAAATGTGTTGAAAAAGATAATCTCGCTCAATGTCAATTATGGCGTTGAGTGGAATTCATCTTTTTTATATTATTTTATAATAAACAAAAAATACCCTTCCAAATTAAATGTTAGAACAAATTCCAATGAAACTGAAATGTTAAGAAATAGTCCCGTAGACATAGACATAACATACATTTGCAGAGCTACATGTTTCATGAGGCGTCCAGCAATGAAATAGTAATTTTGTTTAAAAAAAAAAACAGAAAAAAGTAACAGATTGTCAACATATAGGAAATATTTACATCATACATCATGTAAATGTTAAACAAGTTAACATAAACATGGGAAATCTATGCCGGAATGATTTGTTTGTGATTAGAAAGCCCCAAAGCAAGATAATTTAGCTTCTGCAATGCACATTGAACAGACTTACGTATATTGTCCAGCATATCTAATGAACGTGCACCTGTATGCAAATAGCAGCAGGAACAATTTAAAATTCTAATTCTCTTAGATTAAATGTATTCGTAGACTATTAGGTATGTGAATGTGTGATAGTTTGCATATTAATTCTACTCATGTACCCGTATATCTAAATTGAATGCACTATTTTATAATTAATTTTATATTGTTCTAATTGGTCAATATTCAAAGATATGTTTATACTAATGCATATATCTATGAAGTTCAAATTGGCATGTAAGTTTAGTGTCAGGCGGAATCCCGGTACATCATTTTTATACATGAAAACTAAAATATTATTACTTCAAGTAGCTTGTTTTATCATTATTCTACTTCAGCTGAAATGAAAACAACAGGATTTAAAACATATTCAGGGCATATATTGAAAATATCATATATCATTTCTTTGAGAGCGACATACTTTCATTTAAAAAAACAAACATTTCAATTGACACAAAATCACTGGCTAATATATGAAAAAATGTAATCCTATGAGAAATTAAACTTAGGTTACTTCTGAAATCTGATAAAATAAGAAACAACTTTTAACATAGTGTGAATATTTCAGTAAATGAGAGAAAATATTAAAACATTTGTAATGCTGGCATGCAAGCTATGACATCCACTTAATATGAAACCTTCACCAGAAAATAAATACAGTAAAAAATAGTACATGTAATGATAAGTTTCTGAATTGATGTAATGTTAAAGGTTAGAGGCACAAACACTGTGCCTATGATTAGCCTGCTTGAAAACCACTTCTCCAGTGATTAGACAAGTCAAGTATTTTGATTCATGTTGAGGTGTGAATTTCTCACACAATTCTCACATCAAGGTGAAGGAGCAAATTCATCTGGATACCAGGTAGTGCAGCAATATTAACCCTAAAAGCGCTGAAATATTTTTATATAAACCATGAGACCAAAGGTTTTTTTGAATTCGACGTCATGATAAATGTCTTAGTTAGATCTCTGCGCTTCATTTGAATACCTATGGTTTATGGTCGTTATTAATGGTTCATGCCTTCGGCTCAGGGATTTACTTAGATGTCAGAATCTAAAGTCGGTCCCCGCACTAAAAGGGTTAACCCTTAAAACGCTAGTCAAGTCTATAGCCATTTTCAACCTTTTTATTTCTCTTTCAAACAAGAGAATTTGAAGAAGAAACTAACAATGAATTTGCTAGATTGCCATATATATTGATTCAAAATGCACATATGTTAGTATTTTACCCACTTGAAGTTGTGGCTTGCGGCAGCGGAACACAACTTCAAGTAGTCTAGGTAAAAAAAAAAACTCAGCGCTTTAAGGGTTAATCTGAAACTCATGCAGCACTACATGATCTGTACCTGACCAGTCCTCGCTGGGTTCAGATTGCCGTTTATCATGTACTTGTGTGAAAAAATGGATACAAGTCGTTCATATCATACCAATGTTGAGATTATGACACTCATTTAATGACACAGAATTTTGCCCTATTTTTAATCATTATGAGATGTGATTTGCTAACTGCAATTCCCATCTCACAATAATGAAAAAAAGTGAAAATTATCAAGGTGAAGTTCCAATCTATTCGGACATTGCATAGTGAAAAAAAAGATGTTAGAAGCCAGTATTTGAATTGTAGTAATTTTGATTTACCATATAAAGATCAAACATATGTTCAAAAAATTATAAATAATTTCCTCAAAATATTCTACATCATGCATCAATAGTGTTCGAATAGGCTATGACTGCTTCTGAGTACCATAATCTCAACATCAGCATTCAATCTTAAATCTATAGATGTACTAGTACACCCTTGTTAGTGATGAACAGCATAATATGCATATGTATTAACTTAAAAGCATTTATTCATATACCAGTAATTATAATAGTCAACCACTTGTATTTATGTACTGAAAATGTAACCCACAACTCTCAAGTGGTTGACATATACCTCTATTTTGTAAATTTGTCAACCTTGCTTACAGAACACATTTTTTATTAGAAAAATAAATTATGTGAAGGTTGATAATGTTTAATCTAATACTGTGGATCTGGTAATATTTGTGAGGTTTTAATGTTTGCAAATTTCCCGAGGAGGATAAATTTGCGAATTCAAAATCAAAATTCTAAAATCAGAAATTCGCGAAAATTACCAGATATACAGTATATAATCTTTTTGTTAATAATGGTCACACACAATAATGGTTAGCCAGAGCCAATACACTTTACTGCTGAAAAGCTTCTACATTAAAAGCTATTAAATTATGTGCTTAAACTAGTGCTCATATTATTCATTAAAGCAGATAATCTGGTGCTTAATATTGGGTACTTAGTTATCGCAATTATTGTGAGGAAATATATAAAAATATGAAAAGTTCAATAGGATCAAACTATGTGTTAAAAAAAAAATGTTTTGTCTTAAAGAAGAAAATAATAATGACCTTCTGCTGGTAATAATTTTTATTCCACACATTCCATTAAAGGAAAGTGATTGTGCCTACACAAATCTCACCCAAATCAAAAGTAGACGTAAAGACTACTGGAGCTCAATCTATGTCCTCATCATGCTAACCCTTAATACACTAAATTATAGAATTTAAAGTTCTACCCACTTGAAATTGTGTTTTTCTACCTCAACCCACAACTTCAAGTAAGTAAAAATTACTCATATATACAATTTGAATAAAGACATATGGCAATCTAGCTAATTTGAAGCTAATTTCTCCTTCTAATTTTTTTGTTAAAAGAACAATCATAAAGGCCAGAACAGGCTATAGATGTGGTTAGCACCTTATAATGTGTAGATACAGCTGTGGAGAGTGAGAGTAATAAAGAAATAATGTGGGAGGTCAGCGGTAGGTGGATGTCATATGGGGAGGAGAACTAAATGTGAGGCATGGGAATGCCTTATTAAATCTAATAATTGATTAATCAATGTATTATATCTAACATATTAGTCAACTGCCTAAAAAAAATAATCCAGTGAATATTTTAACAAAGTACAAAATCTACCCAGTTTGTTTATAATTTATTGCATCACAAAGTCAGTGATTTGTGACCAGTAAATTCAATAACACATAATCCATACCATGGGTAATATAAAAATACCATGATTAGCATGAAAATAAACAGGAATATAATGTAGTTTAGGGGGAGGGGGTTGTTATCTGGGTGGATATCCTGTACTAAGCAAGCAAAGCCAACAGAAACGTCCTCTTACAAGGCAGCAAGAACAACTTACGAAATAATTGTGTAGGCAATGTATCTGAGTTGTAGGATCCTGCAGATAAAGGTAACATTCTAAAGCCTGTCACACCTACATTATTCCCCTTTGTGCTGATGTTTATCATCGTTGTTTAATAAATTTTAAATAACCAAACTATCAAATTTAAGTCTTCGAAAAAATAGAAGTGTGTCAGCGTAGTTTTTCATGAATGCCGATGGGTTCAAATTATTGGATTTGAATACAATTTTGCACTAATGTGTGCTTACAATCCCTGGCTAAATTTCTGTTAAAATTTGAAAATCCCAAAAGCCACCTTTGGAATGATTTTCTATATTTTTTTTCTTGCTTGAAAATAAAAACAAACCTTTGAAATCAAACGAAACATGTTACGACTCATTTTTAAACTAAATAATTTAATTTCCATACACATAAATAATAGTAACCGAGAAAATTTCGTAGCCAATTTTTCAAATTCTTAAGCAAGAGAAATGGTTACATTTCTTTTCCCTCATTATTATTTTACAAAATTTAAATCAAATTCAAATCAATGTAGAATAGAAGTAGAACTAAACCATTGGCAAAATTAAGAAGGCATCAAGTTTTGACTGGAATACTAAAGACTTAGCCCTAAACAATAAATATACCTTTAAAAAAAAGATCTGAGCCAGGCAGAATGAACTGAATATTGTTGCTAATTTGCATTTATCTATGAATGATAACTTTTTTCTTCTAATACTAACTAAAGCATAGATTGGATAGATATACCACATACTAATACTGATATCACAAAGTGCAAATAAACACATAATTGGAGCATAATAATATATCTTCAATAAAAGCATCTCTAGAAAGGATGCGATGATAGGTACATCACTGTAGTTAGAAAAGCATGTGACAGTGCAACTGTACATGAGTTATCATGTAATGAGACACAACCTAAAAGTGAAATCCCACATACACACTATTTTTTAAATTCGATATAATATTGTCTACTGTTCTATAGACACAATACTTTTGCAAGCGAATTAAAATGTGAAAATGTAGACATGCATCATTCAATAAGTAAAATATTTCTGTGCCCATGCAATTTACCACTTGACTCCACATTATACAACTTTACTCCGCATCACAACCTAACATTTATGTGGTTATAACATATAGATGTAAACTTACCAGAGAGTGACCCTGCACTGGATATGCTCATTGAGCGGGGTGAGTCCGAGTCATAATGCCGACGATACAGCATGCCAGCGTTAGCAGGATCAAACAACCCACTGCTACCATTAGATAGGAGATGAGGTAGGCTAGCATTAGACATAGCGGGGCTGGGAGGTTTGCTGTTCAGCTCTAATCCTGATAAGCTGGTACTGCCTCCAGGATATTGTAGATTCAAGCGAGGATCACTACGACTCCTCTGTAGCGTATAGAATTGGGGCATCTGAGTTCTTCTTTTTTCATTGTATTTTGGTACTTCTTGAAATTGCACTAAAAATAAAATATTAACATTTTTTAACAGGGCTACAAAGAAATAAACTTCAAAGTAATAAAATCCTCAAAGCAGAATGGCACAAATATTGGTTGCATTGAAATTGTTCTTTGAGAATGCATGCTTGATACTGTCTAATTTACAAACAAATCAAGGTATCAGAAACAGTTTATATTATTTGTTGAAATACAAATATGGAACAAAACAAATGTCTAATTCAGCAATAACTCCTTCAAATATTTGTACAGGTCATACCTAACTAACATATCTTAGTCAGGGCAAGATTATATAGCTTACCAACTTCATCAGAAGAGAAGTTTTGAATTATTTTTCCCAGATCATTGTTTCCTGATATGGCAGCAACCTGAAGAGCATCTTGATTGGAATAGTTGAGGATGGACTTATCTGCTCCCCGAAATAACAGCACCCGAACACAAGACTCCTGCAAGTGACCAAATCAGAAAAGTTGCAAAAAAACACATGTGACATTTAATATGGAGTTGTTGGTCAAAATACAGTTTTAATTCATATGCAATGGCTACAATAACAATAACAACTGGTGTCAAAAATTACGATCTCTCAAAAAAAAAGTGAACTTCCAATACAATCTGAACAAATTATTCAAAAACATCATATTCACACCACATAAAATGTAGAAAATTTATTGTGCAATATGAAACTAATTCAAATGATTAATTTATGTATACTGAGGAATATTAGTAGAAAAATTATAATTTAAAGGTAAACTACTACATGTTGTATATGAAGAAACAGAAATATAATTTAACTCTAATCTTCTCCAATTTGACAATTCAGATGGAGAAATGGGAATAACATTTCATGCTAATATTCTCCAACATTACATGAGATATTTGATTCATCTTATATGGTCATTTACTTTGAAAGTCATTAATGGCTTAGTTTGCTCTTTCAACTTACATTGAACTTCCTATTTCATGGATCTATAAACACAAATGTTTAAACTATTTAAGTGTGGTAACTGACGTTTGACATCAGATTCTGACGTTAAAATCAGTCCTCAAACTGAAAATGCATACTAGACCTGATTATTGACGGCAGACACATGTAGAGGGGTGTTTCCGCTGCTGTTCTGAGCATTCATATCAGCTCCGTAGAACACCAAATGTTCCAAATGCTGGACTCTTCCATAACGACATGCCTACAATAATACAATAATATGGTACATTTACCCTCGTATAGCCCAGATGGCTTATTTCTCCTCAAATAACAAATGACATTGTAATATTTAATCCCTAAAAAAATTCACAAAATGCCAAGTCAGCTAAAAACTTACTAACGTGATATTTCAAGCCACAATTATTCTAGAAATGCAAACCAGCCTCAAGTACATAATAATTATTGTGATCCTTTCAAAGTGAAGTGATGTACACTCTCTTTTAACATTTCAAGCACCCATGGTTTCAAGGAACACATTTTGAATAAAATTTAACCCTTGTCCCACTGAATTGTTTGCTTCTATTTTTCATTCATTCGAAGCTGGAATTGCTAAATCAATTTCCAGCTTCAAAAGATGAAAAGTATTTATATTGGATTGACTAAGCATCCACCAAAAACTATTTTAAGGATATTTCTTTTGATCTAAAACATGCATGAAACCCTATATATACGGTTCCTGCAGCACAAGGGTTGATAGATAATTTAAAACATCCCATCAAAATGGAGACATTTTGAGTTTTTACTGGATGTATTACACTACGATAATTTTCATAGAATTATTAGGTATTTTTATTCATTGTCATGTCATTTTATTCATTGTGATAGCAACTAATAGCTCACAGACAATGCTAATTTTATGATGGTAGCTGTAAGGTTAATTCTTAAAGACATAAAATTCATTTTTTACCCACTCAAAGTTGTGTTTCTCTACCGCAATCAACAAAATCATATAAATATCTTAATTTATGAAATTTAAGCCACAAGGTATAACTTTTACACATTAATTTTACAGATTAATTAAGACATACCCTTTTTAATTTTTTTGTGTTATTAAAAAAACAAAAAGACTACTATAGTCGACATCAGTCCCCTCAGGGTAAAACCATTCCTGTATATAGCTTTAGCCGGCACTAACCTGATGAGCCTCCGTCCAGCTCTGTTCATCCACAATGCCGACTATTGAGTGATCGTGGAGCAGTATCTCCACACAGTGAGGATTAGTGTCCTTACATACCGCATGGTACAAAGGTGTCAGCCCGTGAGAATCCTTATAGTTTGACGAAGATCCAAGATCCAGCAGGGCCTTAACACAAACAGATTAAAACTTAATCATAAGATCTCAGATCCAAAAGGGCCTTAACACAAACAGATTAAAACATAATAAAAAGATCCCACATCCAGCAGGGCCTTAACACAAACAGATTAAAATATGATCACTAGGTCTCAGATCCAGCAGGGCCTTAACACAAACAATTTAAAACATAATCATACTTAAAACCATAAAACCGAACCAAAAATTCCATGAATAGATTTAAGTACTTCTACTTTAGTTGTGTGTAAATATTATAATGTGTTCATCCTATACAAGTTCACAGAGATGGTGTATAGAAATAAAGCAAGCTCAAAAAGGTAATTATGATTGGAAGCAAATACAGATTTACAGGTCAGCAAAGGCTTGAGCCAAGGATAAGGGAAAACACTTACCAAAAGGAGGAAAAACAACTTCAAGGATAGATACTGGGACTTTAAGGACATATTTACAAATGATTAATACTGGAGATTAATCATTATAACTTCTATCCAAAGGTATAAATCAATTAGCTTAAATTATTCAACAAAATAATAATTGAAAAAACCTTTATTGCATCATAATTCCCATGTTGAGCAGCTCGATGAAGAGCTGTGGTGCCATCTTTGGCGCGAAAGTCCAGGTGTGCACCCCCACTGACTAGAGTCAGGAGCAGTTTACGAGGATTTTGTGTAGTTGCAGCCAACGTCAGAGGGGTTTCTAGTAACAAACAAGACATTGATCATCACAACAAATTCCACATGATCATTATATACAGTATCTGAACCTTTTATCCCTTACACCACAGGGAGGTCAGAATATTGACTTTAGACGTCGGAATCTAGCGTCTGTAGACGTCAGGTCAGATTTTGACGTACGAAGTTGATCCCCGCACTGTAAGAATTAAAATATTTCTAATGGCTGTAGACCCATTACATAGGTATTCAACTGAAGCAGAATGAGCTAACTATGACATTTATGATAGTTTCAAATTGAGAATAACACTCTGTTCTCTCGGGTTTTTTTAAAATAATTCAGCGCTTTAAGGGTTTAACCTGGGATGCACATACCAATGATTTATTTAAGCATAATAACAGCAGTTTTTTTTCAATAAGAACTCGTTTACCCCTTATCTGCAAAGTTAATTTATTTAAATTTTCACCCACATCAAGTTGTCTCGCTGCCGCGACTCACAACTTGAAGTGGGTGAAAATTACTAATATTTGTTTAATTTGAAAACAAACATTTGCAAATCTTGATGTTTAAACACACATTTTATTCACAATACAAGTGATTTAATCGGAAAATAAAACAAATTCTGCACCTTCTTCTGATTATATTACACTTGCATATTTTATAAAATCCGGTAATTTTCATTTGATTTGACATGGGAATTGCAGGAGCAATTCACATCTGCAAACGAACGAAAATCTGAAAAAATACCTAGGCAGTTAGCTCTTCCAGTGGGTGGAGTAACAATTTTTTTTATATAATCAATATATTCAAAATATGCAGTCTATGAATATGAAAAGAGTTTAATTAGCTACAGTGGTTTTCAATATCCAGCTTGAAATAATGAAAATATAATAAGCTACTCAACATTGAGAATTTAGTAGAGATTAAACATCCACGGTATGTATGTCAAAATTAAATTTGCAGACACTAAATAAAAAGATTTATGCATAGAAGTCCTTAACCTCTTCACTACCATACATCACGGAAATTCCCATCGTCATTCGACATGTTACGTAACCATACATGACGGAAATTCCCGTCGGATTTACTATAGTTACACCAAGATTCCTGGATCCTGGCATACACTTCGGCCTGGAAGTGAAGTGGTTAAGACTGTAATGTGAAGATCATTTACGTAATGAATAGATATCAAACCTCCTGATTCATAGTCATAGTAGTTTGGATCGAGGCCTTTGTTTGTCAGCTTTGTGATCTTTTCTGAACTGCTACTACGCACAAGGTCCATAAACTGCTTTAAATTAGACTGCAAAACAAAAACTCATTTTTAATATGCCTATTTGTAATTAATATAATTCCTTCATTTGTTTAATTAACATGATTCATTTAACTTGATTCATTTTACTGGATTCATTCATTTTTAATATGGCCTCATTTAAGGTATATTTGTAAAAACAAATCATGTTTAATAACCCTTGTACTGCTGAATTGTTTGTGAGTATCTTTCATCCATTTGAAGCTGGAATTGCTGACACAATTTCCAGTTTCAAATGAATGAAAAGTAATATTATTTATGACAAAAAAATCTCCCAAATTGAATTATTTGATTAACTGAGCAAGTACGGTACCACAAGATGATGTTTGGAATTTCAGTGGTATGTTATTTAGTATAAAATTAGCTTGAAACTGTATAGAAATATATATGGTCTTAGCAGCACAACAGTTGAAGTAAACATTACATATTTTTTAGCATCACCTAAAATAATAAAAGATTAATTTATGGTTTGTCCACGAAGCTTTGCTGAATTAAAGGTCAAACTGAAATATTTCATTCAAGTGAGCCTTCAAATTGCTTCTCTTACTTTGGTGTGAAGTTGCTTCAGTTTACGTGGATTAACTTGCATCTGCTTATACACTCTTCTCTTGTATTTCAACTAAAAAACATAATTTATAAAACGATACATCAAACAATATGATAAAATCAACTCACATAACGCATAACTCATAATATAAAAATAGACATCATTTGCACATTATACAAGATTCAGCTCAAATAAACATGTTGATCTCTTAATTAATAATACATCTTTACATATTTCTCAATCTCAAGAAATTTTATCCTGCTATGGCAGTGATAATAATTTTCTTGATTAGATTAATCTCAAGAAATTTTATCCTGCTATGGCAGTGATAATAATTTTCTTGATTAGATATTAAAAAAAGATCTAAAATTAGTCAATAACTAAGAAATCACCTGCTGACTCAAAATATGTTCTGTGACAGACATTTGTCGCACTTTATTTAATTCCCTGCATTACTACACCTCATTTCAGCAGAATCACAATTAAATCAGCCAAAAATTGTAAAAACATAAACGACTCCTTTGACGAAAACACAATAAAAAACAATGCAATTTATAATGCCAGAGTATTTTAGACTAATAATAACTTCTGGCTACATATTTCACATAGGAATGTGAAATAGGGTACATTTAGCCAAAAAATATTGGGCTTTGCTACAATCATACTACATGTACTACAAACCTCTAGAAATCCAATAGGCCCTGGCATTGGATAGTCTCTCAGTGGCCTCTCCTCGTCTAAAAACTTGCCAGCTCTGCCATTCGTAGGCGGACAGTAGAGACCATAGTTCATCCCATCCTTCAGCTCCTACATAAATAAATAATATACAGAACATAAAATAGCATAATATACAACATAGGATAACACTTTCCCTATGACAAATTTCAAGACAGAATTTAAGGATTTTCAACAGAATTAGGCAAAATTTGTCTTTCTAAATGCTCCCGATCAACACTTATTACAAACAGCATAATGGGAGCAATAATCCAGATTACAGTAAAGTAGGGAATCCATGATTACTGAATTCATTTTCTGAAGTGTTACTAAATCAAACCATAATTTGTATGACCCGTTGCCCTCCATGCCCGGCCAAGGTTACCGTGGTAGGTTCAGCCATTTTGCAGACTTGAATATTTATTTTTTGAAGTACTGTGGTGGAAAACGTTATAAATCCCGACAATTGTCACACAATACATTAGAATTCAGGTCCTATTCTGCTTACATGCTTCTAGAATTTTCAATAATACAACTTTCCAGTCTGTAAACCACGACAAACTGTTGTTAGAGGCTGTGTTTTTGCACGAGATGCCAGGTTATACATTAGATCTGCTACCACGGCATACCTGGGTTAGGCCTATTCAAAATGGCGGCATGTATCTCGGGATGACCAGGGTAATTACAGTAACCGTGGTCGTGGTGTTATGGAACATATTACCAAGTGTGTAATCAACTGAATATAGATCTGAATATAAACCTTAATGTCTCATAAGAAGGTTAAATAACCAAACACAATTTGATACAAAATCAAAGATGGTGAGATGGCATTGGATAATAAGAAGTACTTGAGTTATACTGTGGGGCCACTAAAACATAATTATTCTGAAACTCTAAACACTAATACATCATATTAAAAAACAAAGTTTAATTTTATACTGATTTCCTTACCTTGCCGAGAGCTGTCAAAACTCTTTGTTTGGTTGCCCACACATTGTCGTCTAATTGAAATTGCAGACATTTCTGGAAAATGCAAACTATATAAATAAATTGATCTTTATTTCAAATAAACATTTTTATTAATTCATATCTGCTGGGAAAAAATTTAATAGTGGATAAATAAATATATAACTAAATGTTGAAGGTGTAGAACAGTATCCAGAGGTAATTCCTATGCACAAAACCTACTTTAAAAAACTAAATCCTCCTTAAAAATTAAAACAGAAAAGATGCAAACATAAAGAATTTGCACAAAAGAAATATAACTTGGCATTTTCTACAATTTTAAATGAAGTATAGTTTAGTGCTGGGCAATACAGAATTCCAAAATATATAACCAGGGGTCATACTGTCAATGCTACAATAAATTGAAGTACATTCAAGGATATTTTTCTGAAAAAAATCAAGCACTTTCGAGGTAACCAAAATATAATTTATTCAGTTAGAATGAACAATTTAAAATCAAAATATTTAACATTCAAAACCATTTATTTCACAACACAGAACTGTTGTTATATGAACATATGGCTATTAACCTAACAGTTCTCAGAATACCATTTCCTGTATCATGCACTTGACATAGGATATCCTATTTTTTTAAACGCTTGAATTTTTTTTAACTAAGCACTTCCAAAGTATTCAAGCACCCGTACAAACCCTGTATAACAATATTCACCTGAACTTTGAATTCCGGGACTGATATCCTGAGGAAGACTGTGTTATCGGAGGGCTCGGGAGCTGATGACTCAATTCCCGAGTCTTCCTCTCGTTCACTGGATTGATCCCCAGTCATGTCCATTGACATGGTGATGTCTCACTCAGTAAAATGCTCCACCATCTCAATCATGGCATCTACAACAAAACAACAAACACTTATAACCCCTGTCTGTCTAGACCCGTATAAAGGCCGTGTGTTTTCAAGTTTCAAGCAAGATGCCATAACTCTAAAATAGATCAAATAGTTCGTAGTAGATGGTTCAAATTTACAAATATTCAGTAATTCAATTCTGGAGATGTATATTTTTAATAAACAAAACTATTTAGTAAACTTCAGTTTGTGTCAGAAATTCCAGCTTCAAATGAATTTAAAACACTGAGTAGTAACTTCACAACAAGTTGATTGTTATTGTTATTTCTTATGTATGCCGCATATATAGGATCAAATTTCCTTGAACATTATAATGTGTACTATTCACCCTGTAACACTGCTGATCACTGCATTTTTGTCATTCCCAGTTACATTCTTTTTGACAGATAAAAAATATCAAGGTAAATACATGTACTCAATATCTGGCATAATAATGATTTATAAGATAAATGAGTGTCGAATGTGAGTCGGGTCCAAGATTTTTAGTGTTTAATTAACTTTTTCATATTCAAGATGTGACCTTTTTATTTTATGAGAAGACACCAAAGAGCTGCTTCAAATACATATCTCTTTTAAATCTTAAAACTGCCCACAAACTTATGAAAGATCTAATGTTCAATAAAACTATTTAGTTAGCCCGAAATCTGCTAAATTAGTTGACAAAAATTTAAACTCCCTTCAAATAAATGCCTCAAGAGTATTAAATAAGACTTATTTCTAGTCGCGAGTGACTAGAAATAAGTCTTATCTAATCCTGACAAAATTTATTGACACAAATTCTTATGTTCAGATATTTAGAAAAAAATTTTTTATATAGATTTACAAATAACATTCTACCACCTAAGCCTATCAAGACTTAGGATAGAATTAACTTACTGTTAGTTTGAAAATGATCGTATTTATAAGAATGCTAGCTAACATACATTACAAAGTTAATGTATTAAGCGCGAAGTATCTGACCCCAAGCTGACCATTCAAAGGTTACAGTAGACAAACATTGTCATATCATAAATATCTATCATATCAACCCGGAACATGTAACCACATAATCTCATTTTATTAAACTGGACAAACATTACGGTTTTGTTTTCCTTATCAAAGAATTTATATCCATTGCTAGCCGTGTAGTGAGAATATAACTGGACCAATAAATTATCATTAATGCCAGGTATTAGCATACCCCTGAGCCTTACTCAGAATCAATTATTGTGATACTTGTGGTTGAAAAATACACAGAATTATCATTATGGCCAGCTGTCAGGTTGCCTGCATTCAGGTATGTACTAGCAAACATAAAAGACAGTGAACAAATGTTGTTTTGATGTTGGACCAGTGTCATGGATAGTGGTCCAACATTGAAATGACATCGGTTCACTGTTTTGCATTAGCTGGGGTGACAATATGGCCAAATATTATAATCTATGTATTATGAAATCTGGTGACACATCATAATTATGAATTACATGTATAATACTTACACAACTTAACCCTTAGAGCACTGAGCAAAGAAATTCAAATTCTCAGCCGCTTGAAGTTGTGTCTCGCTACCGCGATCCACAACTTCAAGTGACTGAAAATTTGTGTTATTTGTGAAATTTAAGCCCCAACATATATCAGTGTTTCAAGATTGAAGGCATATTTTACTTTTAACAACTGGTTATGAGGGTGACAATAAAAACACAGAATGTCTACTGTGGGCGACATCAGTGGTCTAAGGGTTGATTGTGAGTCATTTCAGATGAGACCTTCCACTAAGCATATTCACTGTGTACTAGAATTTGGACTAGTTTCAAGATTATGGATTAATCTGACGGAAAGCTGCATAAACCCTTTAAGAACCATACACAACAGTCAACTATACCAACAACATATAAAAATGATCGCCTTCTATTTTGACAAATCTGAATAATTCTCAACGACTAGAAACTGTGGCTTGCACCAGCAATGAGTTAAAATTCCACTTTAATAACATAGTGGTTAAACATGTTAAAGAGATCATTTTCTCATTTCTCGCTACTTGGATTCAAACCACAAACAGTTATTGAGGCAGGTGAGTGAAATGATAAATCACTGTGAGATAGACCTCTTTCAGTACTATCCCCAATTCTGTATTACCAAAATTAATATAGAAAATTTGTCTGACCATTTATAATACAAATATATATAACTGTTTAAAATACACCAGTGATGTCAGTCTATTGTTAAAACAGTAGATTCGGATCTACGAATCTACTGTTATTTTTCATACTGGCCTGGGCGGGCAGTGATTATTATGCAGGTTTTACCATGACACTACATGCCTGATGTTTCTTGGTTAACCACACTGACTATTTTACCTATCAATTCTTGGAGCACATGTACCTATTTTGTGTATTTTAAGTCGAAGGAAGAACTTAATTACGATCGATTCGTAGATCTGAATATACTCGGCGCTGCGCGCCTCTTACATTCAGATCTACGAATCTATCAAATTTTGTTCTTTCTCCTTGACACAATGTATCTCCAAGGTCTCTTTCCTATGAGTTTTGAATTATTTTTATGGTAACTCATTATTTCACACCTTCAACCCTTGGACACCGATCACAACTATAATAGTTTTCATTAATTTATGAAATGAATGGCAAGAATGAATGGCAAGCAGTATATTTGGTCTTAACATTGAACATGTCGAACAAACATTATTTTAACCACTTGGGAGTTGTTGGTCATTGTAGAGGGCACAACTTCAAGTGAGCAAAATATTGTTAAAAAACATGACAATTAACCCTTCAACCCTTATGCTACTGAAATGTTAGATTCTATTTTTCATTCATTTGAAGCTGGAATTCCTAACCAAAATTCCAGCTTCAAATCACAATAGAAAATGAGAGTAAACAGCTGAGCACTAGGAGGGGTAAATAATAAATATCAAAGTCCGGCCTGTGACTACTTCATTGAATTATATATCTACAATATGCAAGAGATGATGGCTATATGTGTCGTTAGCAGGTAAAGGGGCTAAGAGGTTGACACTACAGCAATTGTTGATAATTAATGCTGGAAATTAACAGCAATTTCAGCGTCAAATAAATGAAAAATACAAGGTGACAAAGTCCTGAGCAGCACAAGGGTTAAATAAAACATAGTAGTCTGGACTGTGACTTGAACCCGGGCCCCCTGTTCCTAATCAATCATACTAGTCACTGATCTGCAGAGGTAGTTACATACAGATCACCCATTAACTCTTTCATCGCGGCGACCACCTTTAGACGTCACAATCTAACGTCTTCGATCACCGCACTGAAAGAATTAAAATATTTATGATGGTGGTCAGTGGTGGTAGACCCATAACATAGGTATTCAAATGAAGCAGAAAGAGCTAACTAAGATATGTATTGATCATGTTTATGAAGAAGGCCGTCTATAGACGATTCCCACAGAGAAAAAATTACAATATTTTTATTGGGCATAGGCCCATGACATAGGTATTAAAATGAAGCAGAAAGAGGTTAGTAAGACATTTTTGATAATTTCCAATTGAAAATGACCCTTTGGTCTCTATGGTTTATACAATAATATTTCAGCATTGTAAGGGTTAGACGTAGGTGTGAGCAGACTAGTAACCTGGCTGTAACAGGAGCAGAATATGACTACATAACTAAGTGACAAATCTCGTGATAGACCACACCATACCACGCACTCTGTACATGCTATAGCCCCTATCTCTCCTGTATTGGACGTATGACAAGATACACTTGTTGTTTGGCAGATCACCAGACTACTAAACCCCAGACGTTTGTTTTGACGCACTCTACATATCTAAGTTTCACTATTGGTGTCTCAACGATGATTTCATGTGGAGCCAACGTCGTTACGGCGTTACTCCAACATTAAATCAGCGTTACGTTTGGTGCTGAACAGTTACTGTACAAATATGCCCGAGGACAAGAAAGCGAAATATATATAATTGGCATCTGTAGCTAAGTAAAGTACCCTGTTTACATACCTTGAAACAAGTTATGCATGCTGAAAATATCCAATGTCGCACCGCTGATTCAGCTAGTGAGTAAGGTATATGGCTATGTTAATGTGTTGAAACATAAATATCCTGGAAAAGGATGTGACTGCTATCCGACCGAGAGACAATATCAATATGCAGACTGTCAGGCCTTGTATCACACATATAATCCACAGATTTGGCAAAATCCCAACCGTTAGAGTACGAGGTCCGTTGAAGTCACACTCCTACTCCTAGCAGTGCTGTGGTGGACACACCTGGGTCAAACTGTAGTTACGGCGGTGGTCAGCTGGTAACTTGTGAATGAGTGAGCACACACATGTACTCCTGCACGAGCGAGCTGATAAAACCTCCTTAAAGATAGGTGTGTACATGTACATGGTGTTACTCAGCCGGCGTCACACCGGTCAATATTCTGACACACGGATGAAAGTTCGCATCGCGCCGGAGCCGAGAGCGTTACCTGGCCAATCTGATAAGGCGCTACACTCGGAAGCGTGCGTCACAGAAATAAAAAATAGCACACTTTTCGTAGCTGTCACCGAACCCTGACGGTGTGCTATTGTGCCCGGAAGTGGTCTCAATTCAGAGGAATGCATTCCTCGTTTATTCCGCCCTCGTAATGCTTGGTAGGCAGTCTTTGTAGGTGTGTTTATTTATGCGTGCGAGGAGGCGTGCTGATGCAACCTCGTCTGTGACGGAATAAATTATCAATATATAAATAAATTATAACAATGCTATAGTATACTGAAATATACGTAATTTCATCTACATCAAACCATAAAGCGCGGTAGCGATTGATGGTTTGATGTGGATGGGAATTGTTTATATGTATGCTGATATTTGAGCACCCAGAAGGTTATAGTCATTTGTTATCCTTCCGGCGCAGTTATGTGTGACCGACACTGACATCACCCATTCACACCTCACTGACATGGAACAATTCTAATTCACACCTGAGTGCATAATAGTTCAGTCAGCAGAGATTTATCTCTGTCATCGCATTAGCTAATTGGAAAATAACTGACTTTACACAATGAAAAAAAAACGAAAATAGTGAGTATGTCATGGACGTCAAACGGACGTCAAACGGAAAGTAGTAAGACTGACTATATAATTAGTTAAATATATTTCAGATTCGAATTCTAATACTGTTATCGCTAAATCATAGAACATACATTTTAACACACTTGAAGTTGTGTCTCGCTTCCACGACCCACAACTTCAAGTGGGTAAAACTGTCTTACATTTGTACAATTTGAATAAAAACGCAGGACAATCTAACATTTTTAATGCTAATTTCTCCTTCAAATTTTCCTGTTTGAAGGTTTACACAGCGCGGGGATCGATTTAGTCGTCAGAATATGACGCCTAGAGACGTCAGATTGTGATGTCTAAAGTCGAAGACCCGCACTGTAAGAGTAAAACTATTTATAATGACCGTAGACCCATAACATAGGTATTCAAATGCATCAGAAAGAGTGCTAAGTAAGACATTTTTGATGATTTTAAATTAAAAAAACCCGTTCGTCTCCATGGTTTATATGAAAACATTTCAGCGCAAGGGTTAAATAAAAAGGCTAACAACAGCTATGGACGCGACTAACACTTCAACACCCGCCATATACTAGTAATGCCCTACACCACACATGTACAGTAACAGCGGAACACGTTAACTGGCTAACAAAATAAGACCGTTAAGGAAACAGGAGGGTAACCATTATAAAAAACTTGCTACAATATACATGTACATTGTTTGCAGGTGGGAAGTTTAGAAAAAGAAACTAATCAGAATAAAGGACCATATCTAAATCGAGATCGATGAATAAAACCACACAGGTCAGACAGAGTTCTGGGTCCCAATGAATGGATATGCTGCTATAAATCACATGTCTGGTAACTTAATGACAAACTAATCGACAGAAACTTGAGACGGATTGCTTTCGTAAGCAACTCACCAAACAAAACAACACAAGCGAATATCCCCACACCTACAAGCACGATTCACCGCAAACAAGAAACATTCACACAATGTCCGTTCAATGTTGGCCCACCGTCTGCAACGCTGGCCCAACATTGTACCAGCATTGGGTGAACATACAAGCGGTATGGCATTACAGAGATTAGTGAGGGTAAACACATGTAACTGTAACATGTACACACGTAGTGGTCAGTACATGGACGTAGGACACGCTGGTACAGAGTCATATTTTACAGTTCGCTTACGAGGTCAGACTCCTGCCTGTTTTTGCTTTCCTGACACATTTTATTGACAACAACAGGGCGAGGTGGACAGCTAGAGCCGACCTTATGTGATCAAACTGTGGAAAAAAACTAGTCGGCCACCACTGTGCGGCTGTAAACATCAGACGGAGAGGTGGCTACACTACCTGACTTATAGGCTACACTCTGAAAACTAAAGACTCACACGGCGAAAAAATATATTACAGAGCAAAACATATATAATATACTATGGAATGCAGTTCTATAAGCTTTAGGCATCATTCCATAGTAAAATCAAAAGACTTATTGTCATAGGCTACACTCCAAAAACTAAAGACTCCCTCAACAGATTGAGAATATTTAGATATTATTTTATTGCAGTTCTAATACACTGAGAATGTTAGCTCTACACTCTTCAAACATTAGGTCGTTTCTCCAGAACGATACAGTATACTGTACGTAGACATGCATAGTACCGTAAATAATGTAACATTCCTTATAACACAAAATAATATATATTCTAGGAATTAGGATAATTTGATTATCTTACTGCAGTACATAGGCTACTGTACAAACAGATGAAAAGATATTTTGTTAGGTTCTCTATGTTGACTACAGTACAATAGCTAAGGCGTTTTTTGAGAAAAATCTTTTATATTAAAAGTCTAAATTAGAAGATGCAGATTCGAACACTGAACACAAAGGGCTACGTACGACTGCCACTATCGAGTTATACCTACCACAATCAAGTTACCCCATGCGAAGAAAAAACTCTTTATTTGCTCTATAATGGAATAACTATTTTTTATTTGCTCCATAATGGAATAAGGGACGGAGTTCCGCATAGATTCAATATTCAGCATACAAAGAAACAACGTTTGCAGACGTATGATTACTTCACGATATCATTAATTCAGATTTTTTGGTTAAGTACTACTATCTAAGTTAGGCATCATAAAAAGCAAACGCGCGCCTATCGCCAAGCAAACACTAAGACGTTATACTTTGAGAAGTTAATACAAGAGCAATTTTAAATCACTGGGCTTATGATATTAAGAGTCCTATCATACCACAATATAAAACAAATCCAAATTTATCTGGACATCAAACAATTGTATTAATTTTTAAACTTAAAAAACGCCTACTGGTACATGCTGAAAAATGGCATTTTCTATTTTTGAAAATCAAAGGTTAAAAACATCTTATAGTCAATTTTAGGCCCAATAATTCAAAGGGTTAAATTGCATTCCAAATTAGAACAAGCTCAGGCAACAATAAATAAGTTTTATATTTTAGAAATTCAAAGGTTAAAATATTTTTCAAGTCAATTTCGAGCCTTATAAGTCAAAGGGTTAAATTGTATTCCTATGTATCGTAACTCAAAGGGTTGAATCAGTTAATAAGTGACTGATAATAAACCGACCTTACGTGACACGGTACCAGCTCTCCCCAATATCCACATTCTGATCACCAAAGAGTCCATTTATACAATAATACACAGCTAGACAGCAAAGCCAAAAAACATTACCTGCTTACTTTGGCTTTGCACTTCATTACACCTCACATAAACAGTCTGAAGTACGCATTTCGCATATAAGAGAACCCTTATGACAAGTTATGAGGTTCTGTATACTACTGTAAATATAGTAGTTACATTCTTCAAAAACAACATAATGTCGGATAGTGAGGATGCTTGTGTTCATAAATAAACTCCCGTGGGATTTTGATGGTTAAAATATGCCACCTATATGAAAATGTTCAGAATAAACTACAGAATGAGAAAACGTTTGATGGAGTTCGCAAATTGGTGTCAAAACACTCTTCCTAGGCAAAATTCAAAATGGCCGCCATGAAATCACTAAAGTTATCATATCTTCTTCAATAATTGCAAATTCAAGATAGCCACCATGTATATCTCCCAGGAGACTGAGTTGGAATTTGAATGATAACAGGCCTTGCTAAGTTACTCTCAATGTTAGGCGCTCTGATCCAAATCACTAAATTAATCATATTTGCGTTAATAATTTGGATAGAAACGATATTCTTTTACCAAACCATATGTTTTCGGTATCGAGGAATACAATAAAAAACTGATACTTTATTTCACATTATTTTTATCATGCAAAATTCAAAATGGCCGCCATGAAATCACAAAACATATATTCATCATTAATCCAGATGGCGCTGATATTATTTCCCCGAATCTCATGTTATCGATACAATGTTCATGCAATACAGGTAATCATTCAAGATGGCCGCCATGAACCTAATAAATTTATCACATCTTTGTCATCAATTAAGATAAAGACTGGATTATTTCATCTAACCACATGTTTTCGGCATCAATAATACATGTACAATAAAACACATCATACCTTTATTTGTATATATTTATATAGCTTCAAACTGTTATGTCATTACCTATGTATCCGAAGTTTCGATATTACTAATGCTAATTACATGTAGAACATCTGTTTATGCAACACACACCACCCATCTACTTAACAGACAGCATGACTTTTTAGCTGAACAATTAAGGCATATCCACATCCACACGAGATCGACTGAACATTGTTTTAACTCACCCAGAAACAAATAGATCCATATAGAATTACACCGCCTCTAGAGTAATGTCTTTTGAAATATTAGCTGTCACTTCTATATAAACACATTGATGCACAAGAGTGAATAATTGTTCATATACACTGATGGTGCACTTCCCGTCATTGACCTTACACGTTCTAGATATCAATAATATTCTACACCTCTTAAAATGTTTACATATTTTTAACAAGTTAGCAACATTAGTGTGTATAGTTATTAACCACATGTATCATAATTAGCCTACATGAGGTCAACAACAATGGCATAGCATACTATCCTGATAATTGTCTTTCTAAATCCGTTCTCCAGCACTTGAACAGACACTGTTATAAATTTAGGTAGACATTACTAAAAAATACTAATGTAATGTAACACAATGGGTCATTGCAAAAGAGTAGCAATATTTGTACAGGTCATGTTTACAGGGTTAGCGTCTACACTGCAGTGTACCAAATAGCATATCAAAGGCAAATTAATGTCAGTGAAATGTCAAATTATAGCAAAGTTTTTCTTCAAATAATCGTCATTACACTTTTAGGTGACAAAAAATATTTGATAAAACCCAGCGAAAGTGCATATCATTGAATAGTCAAAATGATTTTTTGTGAGTTTACATTACCATGACTTAGGGGTTGTAGAATAGATACTATATAGCCCCGAAAAATATACACATAACTTAAGATTTGGGCTTGTTTGACGTTGAGATGTAATGTTTGCACCAAAGTTTCACCGTTCACTTGTCGTGCAATGAACCCAGTGGCGTATACAGAAATAAATTAAGGGGGGTGCTCAGATTTTCAAGAAACCATTCAACAGCAGGGACCTATGGGGGGGGGGGAGGGGGGAAATGCCTCCGCAAATTTTGAAAAAAATAAACATCTAATAGTGGGATTTCGTGGTATCTTTGCTGTAAAACGAAGATATGAGATACCGGAAATGTCAGTTTTAACTTAATGACAGATTAACCTAGCCTACAATAGTCCAACTATTTAAGCTAATACAACCACACAATGGGAAAAACATAAACATGATCATTAGCTCATTTAATAGCGAGCGCGAACTACTAGGCATATTAAATGAGCTAGATAAAACTAAACAGCTGTCGACCCAGTGTTGTGTTAATGTTTGGCCAGCGTAGCAGACGGTGGAGCAACGATAGTATTAATCAAACGTTGGGTCACCCTCATTGTGATAATAATTATGCAACCTTGTTCGTGGAATGCCGATTATGCAATTATGTCGGGCCTAATTATACAACAATCATCTATTAAAAGTGAAAACATGTCATTGAAAAAAGTTGTGGACCATTAAAATGCTTACAACGCTCACTAATGATCACTTAAAATTCCTGAGATATTTGTTTTTATTCCAACTTAATTAATTTGTCACCCTACCCTATGGCTGAATATTTCTTAATGCAAATGTTATATTCCAGTTCATCATCACTTAGGCCTATATCAGATATTTTTGTTAGTATTGGTTGTTCTTCCACATTGTTAAAACAGCTTTACAGCCAATTTTCAATTATTATCCTTGGTTCCACTTTCGTCTCTGGTAAAAATAAACTGTTGAGTCCCAGCTGTATCTGAATTATTTCGTGTTAGTGGTTATACTGGAGGTTTATATATTGCACTGAGAAAATACGACAATTTCAAATAGGCCTTAAACATATAAATTTTGGAAATTGAAAAAGCGACCCTGTTTTTTATCCACTTGTTCTCAAAACCGAGTCTCACAGATGATATCTCTTGAGAAATGAATTCGCCATCACCCAGGTAAAAGAATCATGGTAATCGGGGAATAACCTATATCCCGTGGTCCTTATTATTTTATTTGCCCGGGGGGGAGGGGGCTCCATACTTTGGAGTACTGGGGATGTGCCGCTGGACAGGGTGCCTTTTTTGAGCTTCCAGCTTTGGCATGTGTTATAATTAGCATGGGATAGGGTAGTCTATGATAATTACTATCAATCTTAGCATATCTACTTTGGAACAACGTTGTTTCAAGGTAGTCTATGATAATTATCATCAATTTTTGCATATTTATTTCCCATAACGTTGTTTCAAGTCTCGCTCAACGTTTCAATTATTGGCCAAGACTAACAAAAAGTTGATTATTTTATTCTGTTTCTTAAAAAAAAAATAATAATGAATGTTTGAAAAGTGTGTCTATCACACATTAGTTAAGGGTGGACAGAAGAAAGAAGACCAGTCGCAACAAATTCATACTTTTAGGTGCTCTGAATGGTAAATTTTAAAATTTTGCATTCTAAAGATTTTGCTTCTGTCGCCACATACGGGCGATGTGTCTAGCACTTGCACAGGTCATTGTCTGATCTGAGTCATTAATCTGTTAATGACGCCAATGATGCATCCCAGACACCAGCCCTTCAAATGGGAAGGGGTATACATCCAGGTGTGGAGGGGGCTGGCACCAACATGTCGCACACTGGTGGATCAATCGTATATGAATTATTGGTTGGAAAATTACCACTCTGAAAATTAAGGGGGGGGGGGGTGTTGTATTATTGTCTTCCTCTAATTAGATTTAAATATTGTAGAGTTATATTGCAATAAAGTACATTATATACTTTAAATTATAAAGCTAATATAAAAAATGAAATGACATTAATCGAGGTTGCCACGACACCTTGATAATCTGACAAGTCAGGATTGTTTATCATAACCCTGAGTTGTCCAGCAAACACCTTACGTTAAAACATTAGGCAAAGTCAGGGGAAAGTGAAGATTTTTGCTCTTAAGATCCCATGAATTGACTTTAATTTAACCGAAAAATCAAAGGGACAAGTCCCCAACACATTTTGATCACGAAAAAATAGTAAAAATCATGAGTTACTAAATTGTGTAGCAACCCTTAATAATGTCTAGGATTTAAAGAACTTTTATCGCTACGATGATCTAATTGTGATAATTCATTAGCCTTGAGGTCACGAACAGATGACTTGTTTAAAATGAGATATTTACTTACAAGAGGTATAATTAACTATGTAATATCAGCTATTTAATTATATAATATTTTTGTTAAATAGAAATATAATTATAATAAATATTTTTTTATCTTTTGGTGGTTTGCACTGTTTATAAATTAACAAACAGCAAGTATTCCATAGGATAATAACAACGCGGCATTATCCCCTAAATATAGGAGGAGGGCTTCCTGCTCTCATGATATCAGCAAAAAGTTGGGTCAGAATATTTTCACTCACTTATGTGACCTATTGCAGCGGGCGCCTTCTTAACGTTTACCAAATGCCTTAATATGCACAAAAAACAACTCCCTTTTTTAGATCCTAGAGATGCAACTGAAACATGCGTGACTAATGTAGCCAAACTGTTTCAAGTACGTATTTCCTTGAATGTATCGTTTGTTTATTGCATTCCTTGATACCGAGAACATATGGTTTAGTGAAATAATCCTGTCTCTATCTAAATTATTGGTGAAGATATGATAACTTTAGTTATTTCATGGCGGCCATTTTGAATTTTGCCTGATGAGAGGGTTTTGACACCCATTTGCGAACTCCATCAAACTTTTTCTTATTCTGTGGTCTATTCTGAACATTTTCATATAGGTGGCATATTTTAACCACTGAATTCCCACGGGATTACACATGCTCCTGCGTGTGAGAGAGTGCGGTACAGGTATAACGGCAGAGTAACGAAGTGATCCAAGCAGTAGATAAAGAACATCTAGCTCACTATTTTATTGGTCTTATGCAATATAAAACCAATAAAGTTTAATACAATGGTAGGCTGAATGAATGAATGAATGAATGAATGAATGAATGAATGAATGAATGAATGAATGAATGAATGAATGAATAAGACGCCTGAGGTAAAATAACTGAAATGACTTTTAGTTTATCTTTAAAACTAAATGATCCACTTCACCTGGAGAAAGCCTTAAGAAATTGTCAGGTGAATCTTGTTTTGAAACACTTCTTTACCTTCAAAAACAGTCATATATAAACTTTACCAACCAAAGGCAAACCAGAGAATATTTGCTTCAGCAACATTGTGAAAAGTTTGGAATACAGCATGTGTCAAGCTACTATTCTCAATACGAAAAACTGCTACACCAACATATTATAGTGTATCATTTGCCCCTAATTGTGTAGCAAACTGCACAATTTATTCCCTGGAAACATCAGTAGCTGTTACTTGGAAAGAGTTACTGCTGTTTGCCTTTGCATTGAAAACGAATATCAGTAAGACTTAAGACGTCGTTTAGCAATATTATGTGACTTTCAAATTAGCCAAATGTAATATTTTTATGTAAAAAAAGTACTGAAATAACATTTTACAATTAATAGCCCGTGGACTGAGAGAGTTAGGTACATTACATGATAGTCAGGACAGTAGGGTATCCGGGGCTTAGAGGGTTAGGTACATTACATAATGGTCAGGATAGCGTCCTCTCTGGAGCTTAAAGAGTTAGGTAGGTCTACATTACATAATGGTCAGGATAGGGCCTCTCTGGGGCTTAGAGGGTTAGCTACATTACATGATGGTCAGGATAGCAGGGTAACCGGGGCTTAGAGGGTTAGGTACATTACATAATGGCCAGGATAGAGTCCTCTCTGGGGCTTAGAGAGTTAGCTACATTACATGATGGTCAGGATAGCAGGGTCTCCGGGGCTGAGAGTGTTAGGTGCATTACATGATGGCCAGGATAGGGCGTCTCCAGGGCTTAGAGTGTTAGGTACATTACATGATGGCCAGGATAGGCCTCTCCGGGGATTAGAGTGTTATGTACATTACATGATGGCCAGGATAGGGCGTCTCCAGGGCTTAGAGTGTTAGGTACATTACATGATGGCCAGGATAGGGCGTACCCAGGGCTTAGAGTGTTAGGTACATTACATGATGGTCAGGATAGGGCCTCTCCGGGCTGCCAGGCAACAGTCGCGGTCTATAACAATCAGCAGCTCACACCTCATGTACAAGTGTCTGCGCCTCCAGGCAGGCTGTGTAACACACCCTTTAAATACCACAGGGTGTGAGTACGAAGTAACCTTCTCACTGAGTGGAGCTAATATCACCCTTTAAAAAGCGCTGAATTTATTTTATATAAACCATGGAAATATAAACCATCGAAATCATCATAAATGTCTTAGTTAGCTCTTTCTGATTCATTTGAATACCTATGTTATGGGTCTACGGTCAGTATAAATATTATCAGTCCCACAGTGCCGGGATAGACTTAACCCTTTCAAGCCTGAATTTATCATTATCATCTTCATTCACTACAAGCCGCAAATTGCTGCCGCAATTCTCGACTTGTAGTGGATAGAGATGATTGGATGTGGTTTAAAAATCGAAGAAAATTGCCATGAATTGGTAAACCAGTTTCATGGAAATTTTTGTTTTAAAACCCCTGGTTATAGGAAAATCAAGTCTGTTTTCAGGGATGTAAAATGATGCTTTAATGCCTCGTGAGGGCTTGAAGGGTTAAGACGTCAGAATCTGACGACTAAAGTCTATCCCCGCGATGTAAGGGTTAACCCTTTCAGTGCGGCGACGCATTCATTCCTCGCCCTGCTAGGCCTGCATATTTATGCTTCAATATATTTTAAAACAATAAAAAATGTCATTTATATTTATACAATATCATCCAAGTAAACTAAGCATGCGACATTCACCACTGATGACTTAATCCTTACGCCACAACTTAAGCACGACTGAGGTCGTTTTAATATGTTTTATTGCAATATTGACAGGTTAAATCATAGTTATTGAGAATGAAATGAGTCTTTAAAAATCAAGATTTGAAAATGCTTAGTCTCAAATTAAACACATATGAGTATTGGTAATTGAAGTACCGCGACACACAGCTCCAAGTGGATGAAAATTTAAATTATTATTGATCTGCGACGCTGGACCAACAAAAAATCATCCTTGGTGATGCCTCATGTTTGCTCGGCTGGTGGCTGGTGACAACTATCCTCATTTTAGAAACTTTTTTATTAGCTTTTTCAAATAACCGTTTTTGTGAGTGAAAGTCGTGTTCAATCACAAAAAATATATACTTACTATTATTTGGTCTCCAATTAATCAAATATCAGTATTTTTTACCCACTTCAAGCGTCAGCTATTCAGCAACACAACGGTTAACCCTGCTGAAAACGGCTATATCTCTTCAATATTTGGCTTGTGCTACTAGTATAACCATGATAACGTTTTGACATGTTTGAACAGATTTTTACAAAACAAATATTGACTTAAATTGATTAAATCTACAGCTGCATATCGATAGTAAAGAAGCAATATTGTCAGTGATAAAAGCTTTACTTTCTGAAACGTATATTTGTCATTTTGTGTTTCATCTATTATAATTAACGGTTTAAGGCGATAATAGTCTTGTATACTAGTCTCATTTTGAGTAACGTTTATTTTCCCAATCTGTCTTGGTAAATAAATTATACTGCAGCTGCCGGAATATAATAACCAACATGAAACAAATAAATAATGTTAAATGAAAATAACTCACCCGACTGGCTCGTCATATTATCCTCTAGTAATGATCACAACATAATTAATTCCTTTTTTACGCCGTAAAAGAGAGCTGTGCTAATTTAACGAAGTAATCCTTTGGAATGCTTAGCTTATATCGCCCACGCTATGACACTATGACACTATGAGATAATGCTTAATGATAAGAGACAGCGAAACAACGGTGCTATGTAAATGTTGAAAGAATGTAGTGAGATAGATTTAGAGTTATTTAATGTTGACATTGACTTAGCACTGAATTGCGTGTATATGAATTATTGATAACCGAGTAACACAAGACGTTCAACCAGTGTTGGTTTAAGGTTGGTACAGCGTCCACGACGCTGCAACAACATTAAACCAACATCGGGTCAAGGTATTGTGTTTTCTGGGGAATGTCACACGCGAGCTGCCAGTATTATATATAGAGAAAATACAGCAATCCCAGCATCCACATCCGAACAACACACACTGAACCAATGTTGGGACAACGTTGGCCCACCGTATGCGAATTGGTCCAACATTACACCAACATTGGTTCAATGTATCTTGTTTGCTGGGATAACACGACGTGCGGTACAGTGACACTGCATTAAATATTTAGGTCATGTTTTGAAAACATAATCTCTCCTGCTAAATGCCACCTGCTCCAGGCTGATTATCTATGTGTGTACATGGTCAAACGCTTTGTGGGGGTCTATATACAGCGTCACATGGACGCATGTGATTGGTCATGAGATATCCAGGTCACCTCCACCATCTGTCCTCTAATTCCCAGGTCACGCAATCACGGACCAACATACTATATATTATAACCCTGATTACCGAATAGGTGAAATTAACAAATGGGGAAATTAAATTATCTCTGTGTCTCGCTTTCGCGATCCACAGTTTGAAATCGGTGTGAAAATCAATTATAATATAAAAAATGTTGATAAAAACTACCTCCCTCTGAAATGTGTGTTTTAATTAAATTAGATAATGGAGGGCTAGTGCTCGGACAAATAGTTTAAAAGAGCACAGTGGGAGTGCATCCGTGTGGAATCAGGAAACACAGGGTAAATTAAAATTCGGTTGCGTACGTAAATAATTATGGTATCGAGTATGGCATATTCTTACAAACGACAACCAGAAAAAGTCAGAATAAGAGTATTTCCATATAACGCGGGGCCCAGCTGCTCCACGTTAAAACATATTTTATATATAATTTATATAATTCTAATTTAATGATTATGGTTGCTGGGCTGGCATAGGCATATTGCCTGTTCTCAGCTAACCTGCCATATTGTACTGCAACCTGCATGCCATATCAATTAAGCTGAATAAGTCTACCTGCTTTAGTATTAGTGATGATGAGTTTATTTGATAAATATTTGAGAATTTTGCGTTTTTTATCGTAGTATGAAGTGAAAGTCTTTGTCAATTCAATTCATTTTTTTTAGGTCATAAGTAGTAACTACTGTCTGTTCTGTGAACGGCGGTATTGCATTACGCAGCTAGGATTCTGTAAGTGATCCAAATATAGGACATTGGCCATACAGCTGTGATTATTATTGCGATATGCCAGGCAATGTTCTCTCCGGTACATTAGCCCTTACAATGCTCAAAATATTTTTTGTTTAAATCATGGAGAGAAAAGGGGTTTTTTCAATTCGAAATCATCATAAATGTCTTATTTAGGTCTTTTCGCTTCATTTGAATACCTATGTTATAGGTCTACGGTCATTATAAATCTAACATTGTATTTCTCTCAGTTTGGGGTCGAATATAGACGTCAGAATAAGACGGCCCCCGCGCTGAAAGGGTTAAATGTGTGTGAAAACATACGTGAATGTAGTATGTCCCGCTGAGCTGCACCGGTAAATGATGCAGAGAAACACTAAAGTTTCACAATACTAACACGCACCCCGTTACCCACGCATACAGAGCTCTGTAAAAATCATCCAGCCCTAGGTTTAATACTTCTATAACGGGTAGTTTAATTCGGTTTACAAGTGATACTGAACAAAATACAGTCAGAAATCGGAATTCAATACTATAGTCTTGTGAAAGACGTATTTGCCTCCTAAACTAAGTCTTCGGCGTCAGCTAACGTTGACGACAGTTATTGGATATGGGATGAGTGTTTAAATATCAAGATTTGTAAATGTTTGGTCTCAAATTTAACAAATCTTGGTAATTTTCGCCCACTTAAGGTTGTGGGTCGCGGTAGCGAGACACAACTTTAAATTTAAAATAAGATAACTTAGGGGAATAATTTGTTTCCAAAAAAAGTGTAGCAGTGTGGCAGCCGTACATGTGCTAAGCTAGCCGCCTAGTATTCACCATGCCAAAAACTGCTGCACACTAACATATATTATTGTGTAGCATTTATCGCAAATAATTACGTAGCAAACTGCTCCGCTACACGAAACAAATTATTCCCTGGACTTGTAAGCGTGTTAAGGGTTAAAACAACATTAAGCTGGTGTGACTCGTGTCTCTTGGTTGCCAAGATATAGGAAAAGGTATTCTGATAAAATCCTTGTTCCGGTTAATATACGTACTTGCAAAAACTCTCCCAAGTTTTCATAACGGCACGTACAACTAGCTTCGGTATCAAAAATATAGGTTCTAAATATGTAAGACAATGATGGATCTGCTACCATGCGCTCCCAGCAAACACAATATGTAAGCTTAGTGTTGCTTGAATGACGGGCCAACGTCCATTTAGATGGCCCGACAAAAAAAAACAGAATTGCCCAATAGCTTGTTTCTGCTGTGCTGTCTATATAATCAGAAAATGTAGTCCGACAAGGTACTTCGCAAACACGGGACATTGACCTAATGTTGGCTTAATGTTGGGCCGCCGTCTGTGACGCTGGCCCAACCAATAAAACAGCATCAGTTTTATGGGTAGGTTGACCTCAGGCACGGGGACAGAATAGTGATCATGTTCGATCCACTTATCGGAACACTAAGAGTCATTCACATATCGATCCTATCACATCTGTTTTTGAGATTTGCGCCAATTCATCCTTTTATACATCAGTCCTCACCATTCCATACAGAACTATAACGTCCGTTACGGCATAAATTATTTTTTTCAATTGCGTAATCTCAACCCACGTCATTCTAAAAATTGTGCTTCTTTCTATTTTTTGTCATTTGAAGCTGAAATTGCTGACGCAATATCCAGCTTGACGAAAAATATTTCTATTAACACATCTTCCGAACTGAGTTAGTTGATTATTTGAGCATTAAATAATTTGAATACCCGGTAAACATGGTAACTGAACATCTACATGTACCACAGACTATCACATCAATTTCAGTAGCATTGTATTAGGTTTGAAACTTACTTGGAAAAGCACAAATACGAATCTCATCTAGCAGGACAAGGGTAACCCTTAAAGCGCTAAATTTTTCTTTAAAAAAACTTGGAGACCAAAGGGTTTATGTCAATTCGAAATCATCATAAATATCTTTCTGATTCATTTGAATACCTATGTTATCAGGTTATGGGTCTACGGCCATTAGAAATATTTTTATTCTCACAGTGCGGAGATAGACTTTAGTCGTCAGAATCTGACGTCTACAGACGTCAGATTCTGACGACTAAAGTCTATCCCCGCGCTGTAAGGGTTAACCTCTAGAGCACTGCTGTCGACTACAGTGACCATTCTGTGTTTTTATCGGCACCTCTACAATCAACCAATTGTTAAAAGTAAACTATGACGTAAATCGTAAACACTGAGAAATGTTGGGACCTTAATTTTACAAATCTTATAAATTTTCAGTCACTCAAGGTTAAATTTTACCAATCCCATACATTTTCAGTCACTTGAAGTTGTGTATCGCGTCTCGCAACTTAAAGTGACTGAAAATTCAGTGCTCTAGAGATTAAAAATCGATGTGATTCAAGCTTCCAGTACACACAGCACAAAGACCCGAGAAGACTGACTGATAAATTGACCAACTTGCTCCATGACTTTACAAGCGAGACACGAAGGCGGGTCAATAATGTGTAAGCCGCGTCAGCACCGAATGAACAACAGATGAAAACCCTCGTTCAATAGACGCAGCTCCCGCGCTAAACCAGATTCTGGACCCTTGTCCACAAAGATTAAACCGCTTCTGCTATCTGGGTCTTTGCCTGTGCAACAGATTTGTGCGACAAGTTTTAAGCCTTTTCCCGCTGAGTTATTTAATTTAATTTTTCACCCATTTGCAGTTGTGTCACGCTAACGCGACTCACAACATCAAGTCGGTGAAAATGACTCATCTTTGTTTAAAGGGACCCCTTGGGATGAGACATTTTCAATGTTATCAATTTTGAAAATTTAATTTATATGAAGCTATACAGCCTACTGATCTTAACTGAAAATACGAAAAAGACAAAAAACAATTTCAAAGCACCGAAAAAGAGTGAAAAAGTTATATTTCCAGGTCGTATATTGCCATGTAAACAAAACAAGTCAGCAATATACAGCACTTCAAACAACGGGGAGATCAAAGCAATCACCGCTAATTGGTGTCTGATTGGTGTCTTATAGCCAGGACATGAGGTGATACACCTGCAACACTTATTGTCTGCCCAACGCTGGGCCGACGGCATCACCATGTGGCCCAATGCCGTAGGAACATTTACCGTCCTTTAGCAAGTGTTCAGGTGTAAAAAAGTTTGTTTGGGTTTGAAGCGGTTCCATAGAAATGTTGATGAGGAATATTTTTAAAAATCTAAAAATCCTGAAAAAAATAAAATCATGATCTTGGGGATACACTACTTCATTACAAAACTAAAAACGAAAATTGATGTCATCCCAAGGGGCTGCTTTAAATTAATTGAGTCCAAACATTTGCAAATCTTATGTTGAAACACTCATTTCATTCTCAAGAACCTGCTGATAAAACAGATTGAAAACGACTATAGTCGAACTCAGCACTCAGGGTTAATGCGAACCATAAGGTCGATTTCCTGCGATATTTTTCATACCTTTATATAGACAGGTGTTGAACCAATGTTGGATTCATGTTGGGCCAGCGCCGCATTAAAAAAACATAAGGTCAACATCACTTGTTTGCTGTTTGTTGTGTTGACATAGAGGCCTTCACTATATAGGAATATATCCTGTGACATAACACGTGAGCACATTCCACATTGATGCACCACAAGCCGGGTTATTGTCAGCCAGGATCAACCCTTTAAGTTTAACACTTTAACCGCCAAATTATTCAATTGGAATTTTCACCCACTTGAAGTCGTGTCTCGCTGACGCGATCCACAACTTCAAGTGAGTGAAAATTATTCCGATTTGACCAAATGGAGGTCAAGTCTTTTCAAATCGTGCTGATTGATGTCACATTATGGCTTATGCTTAAAAGGCGGTACTGAATGTGGTAATAATTGATTGAAAAACCCAATATATTCGGCACCGGCGGTTAAAGGGTTAATATCCATCGTCGCATTTATGCACCCAATGGCATAGTTAAAAAAAATAGAATGATACTGCCTGTTATAAAAATGAGTCAAAAACGTAGATTTTGATCTTTCACTTATAACAATTATACCGGGGTATGACATTTTGAGTTCAGAAATTCCCAACTCAGAATGAGTGTATAAAATAAATAAAATAAGAGTAAATAGCTGTGTGCTACGAGGGTGATAATACAAAGATTTAATCACAGATAATCTTATGATCCTGTTGTGTAAGTCACATCGAGGCTGCTAGGAAAATATTGATTTGGCACGCTATCTGTAGTGGTGTAGACCCTATGTCTGACAACATAAAAGCGAGAACGAGTCAGGGTTGGGCCACTGTTGTACACAAAGATTGAATTGGACAGGATTATGTTGGACTGTTTCCTACGACAATGGAAGTTGGCTATTTATAAAGGACACGACTGTATATTATTAATGGCGCAGTACAGTATTATTTGACAAATTTGATAGCGTTCACAATTGATATAGAATGAAGTTCATTTAAAGTTGAAATATTGATTCTTTACCTATTTATGACAAAAAATAATAATAAAAGAGAGTAGACATAGGGGCCTACCAGTAATTCCTAGACCACATTTAGTCAAACACGGTACTTAATCTATCGTACTATGTTTTTTTGTTCAAAGAAAACAAACCCATTAACGTTCAGAAGAAGTATAAACACTGAACAAAATGGCGTCACTTTGGTATGAAAGGGTCGTATATCATATGTCGTCCCCTTAGATATGAAAGGGTGTATCTGCCACTTTGTAAAGTGGCAGATACACCCTTTCATATCCAAGGGGACGAATTGTGTCGACCCTTTCATTAGACCTTATATGTCAAAAAACAACATTACAAACATTCACTGGCTGGTTCAATGCTGGGCAGGGTCGCAGACGACGGGCCAACATTGAACCGATGTTGGGTGAACGCCTCGTGTTTTCTAGGACACTTGTTGCGAATTATTGTAGTCTATTTTCAGTAAATTAATAACCAGTTCCAGTTTCACAAAAGCGAAGTAAGCGGGCTTTACCGAATAGCTTTACTTGAGCTGAAGATAACATTAGCAATACCATTTTAGTTTGATAAGACATATATCGTCACATTAAAGGGACGTATCTGACGCTTTGTCAAGTGAATAATACGACCTTATAATATCCGTTGACGATATTTCAGACGACTTCGCAACTAAAGGGTCAGCATTATGACATGCACTATGGCTTCTCCCATGAGGATATTAATCTATCGCTCAGTGTGGGTTCTCGGCATGACCCAGACGACACAGAAGGCCAAACGTTACGCACAGTCACCAGTCAGGTATGGTTACAAGTCCCCTCATAAATCCCTCTGCTCGCCAGCCCTCTGCATAATATGACACCTCAAGTGCTCACCCTATTACCGTAATGGCTTCCTAAGTTATTACTGTACTTCATAAAAAATACATTGCAAGAACATTGCGACTTTTCCAAATTGCTGAAAGTACTTCAGAAAATTAGAATATCGACATTGTGAGCATCATAAAAATTCCACGGTTTCAGTTTCGTGATTCAAATGCATGTACCACAAATTATATCATAATTTATTGCGATATAACTAACTTGTTTATTCCAGTATTAACTATATCTCTGTGTGTGACTTCCGTGTAAGATGACAACTGAAGGATTCGTTATCTTATACAAACAGATTTTAAATTTATTACGTCGCGCTCAGAAGTTATTAGACCATCGATACTGATTTTAAAGTTAACTCTGCTCAATAGAGAGAATAAATAGCGGTTTACTGCTGGTGTTTTGCTGGTTGACATTGATCATCTACTTGTACGACACAGAGGAAGACAACAAAGGCAAGAGCAGAAGGTCGATAATGATCCAATAGAACATATCTCATGAGTAGGCCTATACTCCACTCATAACCGCAACGAATAGAAATTACCTCTGTGTTAGAACATCAATTTTTTCATTGGTCATTAATTATTTAAATTTGTAGCTCTCGAATTTTGTATTACGTTCTCCAGCCATCCCTGTCAATTTCGCAGAATTTCACTGAGCATTTTACAAGTTAGATTATTAAGACATGGAATGTAATTATAAGATACAAGTAACAACTAAGTTAGATAAACATGGACAGGATTAAGGTTAACATGATTATTGGGTTTACAAAATGGCGCCATACGTAGTCATTCTCTTGTATAGGAATTCTACAAAACTACAGATCAAAAAACTTTCACTTACTTGAAGTAAAAACCGTTATCGCTTGGATTTCGATTTTGATAATCCACCAGTTTCCTTTTACTCCTGACTCGTCATAACTTCGCAGTCAGCTTTATTACCTGTAAATACATATAGTCCGAATAAATAAAGTTACAAATTAAAGCTTAAGTGTAGGTGTTAAGTAAACACTATACGCTATGAATCATCAATAGTAACATACCATAACTCAGCTGTGGTCAGCGCGTCACGATATGACACGAAGGTGCGACTTGTGACACCAAACATACTATTTTATTCATTGAGAGAGATCTAGCCCAAGGTGAAATCACTACTAAATTGTAAAAACGCTTGCAGACTTGGCCAATGTTCAAATCTATCAAGAGAATGTCGTTGTTCGCAGTTGTTTATAACAATACCATTCTTTGGAATATCATGAATATGGTACGCCAATGTGGTTACAATAACGAATGTCAAGACTGAATGAACGTCAACGATACAAATCTTTAGTGGTAAATCAAATGACAATTAAACCCGATAAGAGTTATTATTTGTGGTTCAACCTTCATAATCGATAATAGACCTACCCCTGATCACAAACATGTATTTTAGTTAGGATTATAATCCGCGACTACACCAGCAAAGAGGAGACGTTGGCCCAATGCTGTTTTAATCCTTTCAAGCCTGAATTTACAATTGTCATCTTCATTTAACACAAATCGCTCAGTTAATCCAATAATTCAATATTGGAGATGATTATTTTTCTGAAATATTTTTCTTCATTTGAAGCTGGGAATTGCGTTAGCAATTCCAGCTTCAAATAAATGAAAAATAGAAGCAAACAATTCATCAGGACAAGGGTTAACTTAACCACTGCTAGTTAAGAAGTTTGTGTTTTACTGTCAACATAATCGTTCGTGATGTTCTGTTCCCACCACTCATGAACTGTTCGATTCACGCACTCGTTTTAACCGGAGGTTCACGGTAGCACGTGGTTATGAGATGATTACATAGATCTTTGACCAGAGCGCATGTTTAAGTGTACAAAGACAAGTCCACAGGTGTATGATCGGCAGAGAAAGGTGAATAAAAAGGCTCATTAAACCCTCCAAGCCTCACATCGCCACCACACTCCCCCTCAATCATTTTTATTAGCACATCAAACAACAGTTCTTGGGGAGTAAATTTATTGTATTTAATCAGGAGGATCAAAATAATTTTGGTCCCAAATTTGAGAAATATGCGTAATTTTACCCATATGAAATTTGTGGGGCGCTACTGCGGCCCACAAATTTAGGTGGGTAAAATTGAATTGTTTGAGTTGGTGCACAAAGGGTTAAACTTATGTTTTATATTCTACTCATAGTTTTTCATCACGATATCAGTTCACTTCTCATATCAAAGTGACTTGTAAATCAAACCTATCAGAACACGCAATAAATCAACAGTTTTTCTTGACACCAAGTGCTTGATTGTGGTTTTCAGTTTTCCGTAGTTGTCCATATTGTGGAACACAAATTGTAACTTGTCCAATGACCCGATTTTTTTCTTTTTAAGAGGTATTGGCATAAACATACTTTTATTGTCCAATTGGAAGGAGACACAAAAAAATGTAATCTGACCAATTTTCTTTAAGGAAAGAATCTCTCAGTTTAACTAGATAGTATACCATACTCACACTGCACACTACATGCGATTAAACAGTTTCGAGCATAATATAATATGGAAAACAATACGCCATAGGCGGAGAGTGTACTGTGACTCTGTATATAAAATTTCAAAGGCTATGTTCTTCTCAGAAGTTGATGCAACGTTACGTAGCAGCAGAGCTTCAAGTTGATGAAGAGGATATATGATTGTACAAAAGCCTTTTAGGTCTGTCTACTTGTTACTGTTCTTACGTCATAACAATTACTGAATTACAGGTGAGGATTAGCTGAATTTCACACGACAGGGTTACCAAAGATGAGCAAGTTCGAATTCCCTAACATCTAGCTCCCTGATCAAAACCAGGTGTTCCCTGACAAAAAAATAACGCATTTAGCTAGCCGGGGAAATGAAAAGACGGCCCCGTGTATATTAGAATGCAGAAAATGAACATACTAAGCCATTTTCAAATTTATTGACCACATATCTATCGGCAAAAAAAATCATTTTACCCTGACTTTCGACAGTTTTTTCGCAATTTTCCCCGATTTTTGATAAGTACCGTGCTAAGTCGAGGACGACTCAACCCACGAACAAACCAATGCCTGAAATGCTAAGCTTTTTTACCCTTGTCCAGCTGGGCCCATATGATATACGTTTTCAACGAAGTTTAAAACCACATAAAAATGACACTGAATTTAAGTTAATTAAAAACAAAAATAAATCTATTATTTTGTCACGAAAATAAATATTTTTCATCATTTGGAGCTGCAATTACGTTAGCAATTACAGCTTCAAACGATGAAAACTATCAGCTGAGCACAACATCGGCTAACAACTAATTTATCTTTTATAGGGTATGTCTAAGTCCAGGAACGCCGTTACAGAAAGACACTTCAAACATGCGCAGACTTTATCTCATAGTTAAGCGTAATTAGCCATGCCGTACAACGAGGCCTTATTAGTGCTTAGCATCTATTTCCACTGTTAAAGATATTTCCGCTAATTTGGTCTTCAGCAAGTGATAGTTTAAAAAGATTGCCGTTCATTTTCCAACCTGACTACACCTTTAAATCGTGTCGTATTAATTTCATTTTGTCTACGCAACTTCAAGAGGTCTCGATTTGCTTGCAAAAAAGTTGGTTTCACCTGTTCACCATATTCCCTACAGCAAGACTTGGCTTCTCGAGAAACCAGAATACCACAGCGGGTAAAGAAACCTGCGGGACAGGCGGTAGCTCTAGAGTACCTACATGTATCAGGCCCCGTCCTAAAACTTAACACAAGACCTGTTGGAAACGTCTACACGTTTGTTTGTAAACATATTTAATTTATTCCACACAGATGTTGCACTGAATAAATAATGTCACTCATTCTCTTTACATAAGGTCTCAGTCTCTGAACAGTAGGTGAACCCCACATAGTAGACCTATACTCATTTTCAAATGAGCGAAAAGAACCCCCAAAACACAAAATCCTCCAAGAAACCCTGTTAGGCTTAAAGGGCGAAGTAATTCTGTAATTCCTTACAACAAGTACGAGTTGTGATGTACGATGTAGTTAAAGTTAAAAAAGGCAAACTAAGGTAAGATAATAATAAATGTTCATCAAACGGACGTTGGTCCAACTGTGACTCAAATCAGGGGCCAACATGTCCGGCGTTTTTACAGTTATGAGCATTCGGTAAAGATCCCGCGCCGGTTGTGTACAAATTAACCCTTCGAAGCTTGAATTAACCATTGTCGTCTTCATCCACTACAAGCCGCAAATTGCTGTCGCAATTCTCGACTTGTAGTGGATGAAGATGATTTGATGTGGGTGGAAAATTAAAGAAAATTGCCATGTATTGGAAACCAGTTTGATGGAAATATTCATTCTAAAACCTCTAATTATAGGAAAATTAAGTCTGTTTTCAGGGATTTAAAATGATGCTTTAATGCATCGTGAGGGCTCAAAGGGTTAATGTGGCAACAAATCCAGCTTCACATGAATGAAATACTAGAGTACAAACACACAAAGAGTGAAATCAAAGAACTTAACTAAGTTATTTGGTGAAAAGTTAACCTGAATGATTCGTCACGGGGGATACGTCGTAGCCTACAATGTACTTGCGCGCAGCTGCGTACGTACGTACGTACATAGATATAATACCCCCGCGCATAAAAATGGATCTGTTATTTTGACAAAGGTGAGCGTGTAATAATATGACCTTGGTACGTTGACAGACACATGGATAGAGCTGTCAGTTATGATGCCCGCGGGATGGTCGTCAGCGATGTTCTGGTAATGACGCTAACTACAGGCAACAAGGTTGTAAAATACCTGTGAATTGTAAAAATAGAAACTTGGCCTTTAGGGAAAACGCGGTGAATTCCAGACTATAGAAGAACAAACGTTGTAACATCGTGGCCAACAGCTGGCAGGCAGCCAAAGAAAAACTCAACAAACTATCAAGGTCGCAATTCAGTATTGGTTAAGTGAGCAAATAAAGGGGATTTGACCAAAAGGTCATTCACTCACAACAGTAGTGTTCAACAGGTGATAGGATGTCACTCACTGCAACAATAACAGCTGGCCAGAAAAACTGTGTACAGATTCATAAAGTTACTTCACAAAATACTGAAAAAAAATTGACAACAGAATTTTGAGAAAACTTTCCCAAGATTGTATATCTTTTATTTTAACCCTCAAAACACTGATGTCTACTACAGTAGACATTCTCTGTTTTTATTAACACCTGTATCACCCCTGAAAACCAGTTGTTAAAAATAAAATATGCCTTCAATCTTAAAACACTGACATATATCGGGACCTAAATTTCACAAATCACATAAATTTCCAGTCACTTGAAGTTGTGTGTCGCGGTAGCGAGACACAACTTCAAGTGACTGAAAATTTAAATTGAATATCTCAGTGCTCCAAGGGTTAATCCAAGATATCAGCGCTCTCCTGGCACTTCTGTCATGTTCCTCTCACAGGAACCACCAACAATGCGTGTAAATAATTGCTACTTGATTAAAAGTATTAGTTTTTAAACTTCACGCTCCACTATTTGTTTCCTATACTATGACGTCTCTAAGTTCAGTCATATGAAAATAATATAAACGACGTTGATATTCTCTGGAACAACCAACACGAATAGTCCATCAATTATAAAATCGATCTTGTTCATATAATATACCATATATACAATGGAACCGGACTTCAACGATTGACTACAAAATAGCAAACTCAAGTAATAGTGATATCTGGGCAGATGACACAATCTTCTGATATTCCAAATTTAGAAACGATTATCATTTCTTGCTTGTCATCAATGCTGGAAAGTCTTCCAACGATAAGATCAGTATTGACCAGTATGATAAGATCGGTACTTATGACCTAAAGACATCTAACAATCGAATAACTTTGTCACAATCTCGCACATGTTAAGATCACGAAGGACTGGTAGACTGGTCAAGAACACATCTTACTCTTCTGAACCGTTTACCTGCTTGTGGAGTATACATGCCACATCTGTCAGACCAAGGAGGTTAAAAAAGCTCTTTTTAACCTCCTTGGTCAGACATATATTGAATAACATGAATGTATAGGTATGTTGATGAAAGTAAAAAACAGGAAAATAGATTTAAAAATGATATATATTTCGCTAACTTTTCCCTTGCTCTTTCCTTGACTGCTCACAAATTTCCAGATTGAAAAACATACATTTTTTACTAACAAGCGATTTCTGTAAATTATTAAAATTGTATTGAACAGGCAGCATCCCTTCTGCCGTTATGTTCGTCACGGAGTGTTCTACTATAAGGAATAAATCTAAGCCACGCGAAGTAACTATCAAAGACATCACGTCGTCAGCTCTGCCATAAATAAGAGAGCAATTTAAACAGTACTGAGCAGGCTATGGAGTGTTGTGTAAATAGATCAGCCTGACTGACACACTTACTAAAGGCTTTAGGTTAGGACTGTATAAGAGTGGTCGCGGGTCACTACATGTAAACATTCAACAGAATATATCACTTACGGGCTGAATGGCATTTCGACAGATAAATTACGGGTTGAAATGGGCTTATGGGTTGATATTTTATAAACATTAGGGTATATATAACGTACAGAGTGAAATGATTTATAATACGTAATAAACATGTGAATATATATCACTTACAGATTGATTTATATTATCTAAGGAAATGGTCCAGCTTGACCACATTTTTCGATGACAAGGGTCGGATAAACGAAAATTTAAAATATATTGTTTTCAAGTACTTAAAGTTGATCATGTTGATAGGCGTCTTACAACTATGAAAATGCTTTGTAGGTTAATCACCAAATGTAGCCATATCCCACCGAACACGATGCATTGTCCACTGTATGTTTAACAGTGAAACAACCTTGGACGAGGGAGGTGTAATGATTACACCTCTCTGTTTGGATCAACGTCGGTGTTCACTGGGATGACTGTCCGATGGAAAATAGGTAAAAAAATAGGTATTCAAAATAGGTATTCAAATTAAGCAGAGAGTTAGCTGAGACATTAATGACGTTTCTAAAGTGAATAAATCTTTGGTATCAATAATATTTATCAAGTAATTAATCACTGTAAGAGTCAAAATGTTACCAACCCGCTATTTCCCACGTGTACACTCTGCCAATCCTTCACATGCATGTAATTAACCTGTGGATCTATCTATATAAGACACATGTGCTCTGTAGATAGTGATGGAGGTAGTACCGTATATTACAGATCCAGTCCACACTGGAGACAAAGTCCAGAATGTGGAGCCAGGTTTCGCAGGTTATTATCCGTAGTTTACTACACGTCTCCTTGATTAATTGTAAATATACACTTCAATCCTGACGTGCCAAACAATCAGATCCCTCTGTACACTAACTGGGACAGTATGGTAGACCTAAAGTTATGAAGCGCTGATGTGTTCATTAGTGTTTTATATTCCAGTCCCGAATTATAAATCCTGACACAATTTCTAGTCTCAAGCTTGTAATTACTTTGGAAAAGCAGCGTGAGCTGTGAATTGCTGCAGATTTTCCCACCTCACAGTGAATACTAGATAGAAAATGCCCGATGTCATAAGATATGTAAGACAGAGTAATACTAAGATAAAAGCGAAAGATTAGAACGCTTCAATTTCGATCGCATATTTTATATGGTATTATTTTATTGTAAATATGACGCATACGGAATAGGCATAGGTCGTACGCCCAATATCGCGAATCACGTTTTTTGCCATTTAAAACATATATAGGCCTACTGGCTAATCTTTTTTAACTTTCATTCAACTCGCCAAAATGTGCGGCGATCTCCAGATATAATTTTGGTTTCAAAAGGATTTTTTACTTGCAAAATCCTTTCTTTGTTTTGTATACTGATGTTCCCGGATTTCACGTTATATCGCCAACCGATCTACACGACAAAGAAAGGATCAGGCGACGTAAAGTATATTTTGTCAGTAATAAAAAATCGCCGCATAACTTGCAAAGTTAAATAGGGGTAAAAAAAAAAATTAGTCGGCACATATTTTTAGAAAGCATATCGATATTGTGCGTACGTTCTGTGCAATTAAAGGTTCAAACGATGAAAAATGCATGATAAATATGAAGGCTCACTCATTTAAAGATATCATTCACTCGTTTTATCTTTTACCAGTTTATTGGATCCTACAGTCGATAATCAAACATATTAGCTCAAACACGAGTCAATGACTCACTGCTGTTTAAAAGTTGGCCCACCGTCTCTAACGTCGGCACAGCATTAAAACATCATTGGGTGAACGTGTCGTGTCTATGGGTATTCAGTATCAAATCTGACGCAAGCGATTCGAATAACATGTCCCCCGTAGAGGCCCGTGAAATGAAAGTAATGGAACATAAGTTTGACGATTAGATTGATCAGCGTGGTAGCAGCCCATCAAATACAAGGCATCGAATGAATGTCTGGTCCAGCAAAGTAGACGGTGGGCCAACATTAAACCAGCATCCTTTCATTTCGTAGTACGTGAGATCTAGTGTTCATTCAGACTTCAAAGAGCTGTGAATGATCCACATTGACCTCACAGAGCCAATGTTGACCTTGTGGGCTCAGCAAGGACCTTGTATTAGTATTATGACTGATTTACAGACGCCAGACTATAATGGGTAAATCCGCTATAATTCCGGGTGGGGCCAAGGTGATATAATCCTTGCAGGTTGGAACTATCTAAATAAATTTCCAGTGACTTGAAGCTATGTCTCGCGATCGCGATACATAGCTTCAAGTCACTGGAAATTACTAGCATTTGTAAAATCCAAGACAACAAATATCAGTGTTTCAAGATCTCAGTTATATCTTATACTTTTAACAACAGGTGGGCCATCCCCCTAAGATTCGTAATATTAATATGATCTTTCTCTCATTTCAGGTTATTTTCATTAGAAAAGTTGCATCTTAACTTTTCTAATGAAAATAAGTGAAAGTTAAGATAATCTTAATTTGAAGAATCTTAGTGGGATGGACCCTGGCCATACAGGTACTAATAACCACACTGAGACTACTATAGTCAACATCAGTGGTCTAGGGGTTGATCCATGGCTAGTGGCGGGAGGATTAATCATGAGCGGCCTACAATAAACCACGTCAGACAATATTTCACAGTACCGCACACAGAAAACACCAGGTTTATGAGCCACAGATATACCAAATGCGCCATCACCATCACGGCCGGCATTTGCTTCCGATGCACGTAAATTTTGAATAAGCTAGTGAATAGATTGCTTCCACATTGCAAAGATATATCATATATACTTCCGCCATTAGAGAGAAACTTCACTTCCGTGACAGAAAATAGCAGCTAGCAGTCATGAAAGCATGAAGTCTAGCAGAGGACCTACACACTCCCACACGCGTGGGTATAGGTCGATATTCGCGCATGACAAAGCAGCAAAAACAAGCGAGTAACGGAAACAACAAATTAGTGAATAACTTACGAGCATTTCTGTAGTGTATCGTTTTCACATTAAGTTTTAAATCCTATCACCGAAGTTGATTTAAAAAAACTGAATGTCACAATATTCATTTTTACAAAAGGATGTGGTAGTGAAATATTTAAAAGAGGTAAATATGACGGGAATAATGTACTTGCTGCTGAAATCATCGAAATTGCTACAGAGTAAAATTTGCAAACGTCAGGATACCATGACCCTTGCACCTTTAATAGAACCCAACGTCATGCATATATTCACGGCAGAAAAAAAACTATCCGGACCAGAGAAAACTAACATGCATGATGATGACGCTGACACTGGGGAGCAACACAATAATCTACATTTCCGATGAGATAAATATTCATTGAGTAAATATTAACATACCTGGACAATGGTAATTAGCATGTGTATTTATATCCGTCGAATCCCCCCGACCGGAAGTATTTAATTATCTTAACACTCCACCAGTCATGTATGCCACAGGTGGTAGGTGATAGATGATATACAAAAAGGAGGAGAATGTGATTCATTGGTAGTTCTCAAATGTATGCGCCTGGTAGATTATATTCAAATTTAGTTGAGCAAATTCACTGTGGGCCCACAGTAAATTTTATCAATTTCTAGGTTTGAATCGTCCATTTTTAATAAGACGAATCTCTTAAATCAGCAGTGATGACCTATCACACCACCAGCCAGGAAAACGGATCATTACAGCCGGTCATTGAACTGGCACCCTTGAAACGACAATAGATACTTATTACCAGACAGTTTCGTTAAAGCGAGCAGAAATAAGCAATGCGCATAACTAGTTCTGTCTATTTGATAGCCTGCGGTCAGTCGTGAATTAGTTCATGACAAGTGGGCTTAAAGGCGACTAAAAATGAGGATAAATACCAGGGTCTGGGTGCTATTAGAGGGTTATAGACTGTGTAATTAGTGAATGATGAGATCTCAGATTGTATGTGACTGTCAACATATGCTGAGTGGGCGGGAAGGTATAGATGACACCTTGGGGAATAAACAATCTTAACGTTAAGGACGACTATAGTCGTTTTTAATCCATTTTATCAGCCGATAAAATCACTATTATTCGGAAGGAAATGGGTGTTTAAAAATCAAGGTTGGTGCCAAATGATACAAATATGAATAATTTTCACTCAATTGAAGTTGTGGGTCGCGGTAGCGAGACACAACTTCAAGTGGGTGAAAATCTAAATTATTTAACACAGCGCTTCAAGGGTTGACATACTTAGTCAAAGGTCATATTTCAAAATGAGATTGTGAATGACTGTCATGATATTCTGAGAAGGCATGGTATAGAGACGACACCAGCGGGAATATATATTATCAACATTCTTAATCTAATAGCTATGAATGGTGAACCTTGAGGCGCTTGGTCGGATGATTACCATTTTCTACAAATCACTACCACGACACACAACTCCAACCTGGCAAAAATACATTAGATTTGTCATTAAACATATAATTGTCAATGATTATTACATTCAAATTTAGCATAATTGGAAATCTCAATAAAAGTACGTGAAGCTTGAGATGACACTATTGCACGAGGGTTGATCTAGCTAATGCCGCACCAGACTCAGGGTGTTAAAACGAACATTTATTTGACATCACCCATTTTTTCAAATTACAATCAATTAATTTAGATAACAAATATTGTTTTGAGAACAAGTACAGTATATCCGCCAAGAACCAGAAGGCTAGTACATGTATTTATTATATCAACATTCTCGGGTATTAACATGAATAAAGTCTCGTAGCTGCCACTTCACAAAGTAGCACTGAACAAACAATTGACATTTTATCTGCTTACTACTACCTCACAAGGCCCACTACCGCGATAAATAACTCAAAGAATAAAGATATATTGTTCTCGATATTGGATAGAAAATGGTCTCTTCAGACGTGATTAAGCTTTCGACAGACAATACAGGATGGCCAATAGAATACAAATAATTTAAAGTATATCTGATTGTCATTCATTTGAAGCTGAAATTGATGACGCAATTTCCATCTTCAAATGAAAGAAAAAACTACAGAAAATTTAGCTCTTAAGTGGTGAATCTTCTACAATGCTCTAACGCAGTCTGAATGCTGGGCCAGGATCTCCAGCGTTGTGACGTCGCAGCATCCATACATCAATAAGACAATGTCCGTGTTGTCGGAGCATAAATCAGACCAAAGTGTAGACATGAAAGATGACTTGTGTCTTTTATGATGATAAGAGTTAATCCTGGTGAAGTCTACCAGTCGGTCGCCTTGACCGGCCGTCAGAAGTCACCGGTCCACTATCATCATGACTAACGGCCATACAACGACAATTGACATTCCTACAGCTTGACTTTACATTACATTCCACAGGTCGTTCAACCCTCTTAGCCTGGGGAGCGAATACATAGGCTACCAGAGTTACTGAAACTAAAGTGTTAACAGTAAACAGTAAACCATTAACCCGTATAGCGCTAAGCAGGACTATAAGCTTTGTAATTCGTTTTATTAGCCGATACAATCACTGTGCTCAAACACTGAAATTTGGAAATATGTTGTCTCAAATTAAACAAAGATGAGTAGTGAGACACAACTTCCAAGTGGGTGGAAATTATTTTTTTATCTTAGCGCTCTAAGGGTTATATTATTTAATTTAGCGCTTTGGTATAAACATATTTATTTAGATTTCCAAGTAGCACAAGTGCTAATACAAAGGATTTCCGGTATATCCATTTTAGCGCTTTGAGGGTTTATTTATCCTTAAAATTGTATTGCTTGAAAAAAATTAAAAAGCAGACCTAAAATTCCACAAGACAACTTTCATCCACTTCAAGCTTAACTTTGGGTACACATTCCGAAATGGTAATTGAAAGCACGACATGTTATTGTCCATTCCCCACACTATAGTTACACATATCTAGATCTTATAAGAGCTCGGTAATAAACCTTATGAATGACTTGAATCGCGCACCACATCCACTTTAACTAGTGTTTACGAGCACACACTTTTTAATCTGGCATAGATCTTTGACCCCGCCCTTCTTAAGTAGCACCATCTTGTACGCGGTATTCTTTAAAATGAGGTCAACAACAAATGACAGTCTGTGTGAGGTCATATCCGTGTCGGCGATATCTTCGTGATCTGTTTAACCCTTTAATCCCTAAAGCGCTGAGATGAAATGAGTGTTTAAACATGACCATTTGCCTCAACACATTTGTCTCAAATTGAACACATGAATAATTTTCACCCACTTGAAGCTGTGGGTCGCGGTAGCGAGCCACAATATCAAGTGGGTGGAATTTTTTTTTTTGTTTGAAAAAAAATGAAAAGGCAGGAAACGGATAGGGTTGATCGCAATCACGAATATAATAGTTTGAATCATTTTTAGCGTTTTAATAACGAATGAAAATGAATTTGTGATTAATAAAAACTCCAAATGCTTGGTTTCAAAATCATCATGACTCAGACATACTCTGGCAACCGACTTACTATATTCATGAATATATCGATTTATTCCCGACGCGCAATAGAGTCTCGATCCTATTGAGATATGGCCTACTGGTGCTATAGAAGTTATATCATATCATATATGGATATCAGTAAGGAGTCGCACCGTCGCGGTAAAGAGATGTAACTTCATATTCCAGTTTGCAAAATATTCAACGCGTGGAAACAATTTGAACGAAGCAGTATATTGTTTAGGACTATAATATAATATACTCCAGTAGAATATCGCGATGCACAAACAGAAACTCTTCAGAAGTGTCGAGTAAACACCATGGCAAACTAACGATACTTCTATCATGAAAACACACAAAAAAAAACAGAAATGTTTAAAAGGACTACCTTATAGTATACTATAGTATTTATTAAACTTATGATAAGATATCGATGGAATTCCTTAATACAGATCTGGAATGCAAGCGATGTAAAAGATTCTGACGCTCATTGTCTGCTGGTGATCTACTGACTTATACATTAAAAGGCAAATCCAAAGAGGGGGGATTTAAAATGACCCCGATGTGCAACAGAGATCGGATAATTGCAGATACGATTTAGCTAGCTAAAGTTCACTCATTGCTATATTCATCAGCAAAGTATCGAAGTCTATCTGTAACCAGTTAATGAGATCGTAGCTTCGCACCACGTGACAAAAGCACCCAATCCCTATCCGTCGTTACGTTGTTTGGGTAGACTTTGACACATAGGCCACATTTAAAAAAAATGTATCTGCTAGCATTCATCACACAGATTTGCACTTTTGAATATTAAATAATTTAAATTTTCACCCACTTGAACTTCTGTCACGCTGCCGCGACACACAACTTCAATTGGGTGAAAATTACTCATATTTGTTTAATTTGAGACTAAATACTTTCAAAAATTGTTGCTTAAACCCTCATTACGTTCACAATAACTGTGATTTATTCAGCTAATAAAACAGAAAAAAAACTAATATAGTCGTGAAAGGCGGTGAAAGGGTTAAGAAGGGGAATGATAATTACCTGATTTCATTAAATATCAAATTATAATGTATCGAATGAAAGCTCTAAAATTCTGAACTTTCATCGGATACATTATAATAGGGACTGGTATTGTATAAAGCAGGTCATTTTCATCAAATGGTACAATTCATGAAAATAATAACGTTCAGAGAGTCCTTATTATAGCGGATTGTACTATTTTATGGGAAATATATATCACCTGATCATGTGGTGTATAAATGCGACACGGGTGCTTAGAGGGTTAGCCTGCAAGAGAAAATTAAATGGACTTGACACGTGCTTGTGGGCGTATTGTCGACCTCCAAACGTCACAAGTGGTTAGAATAGATGTAGAGATATACCCTATTAAAAGGGACCAAAAAATAAATAAAAAGATCCATGTCAGATGAAAAACGTAAATTCTCTTAACATTTTGCATGTATACATGCGCTGTGTGTCGTATATTGAATGAAAATCCTATAATCCATGACAATAAAGTAGTTCACATAATACCATTTGAAATAATACATACGTGTATTTGATAAAGTAACATCATTTTGATCACCTGTATCATGCATATGTAGGAATGAGATTAACCCTAACCCTTTAAGCCCTCACGATGCATTAAAGCATCATTTTACATCACTGTAAACAGACTTAATTTTCCTACAACTAAGGGTTTTATAGTGAAAATTTTCATGAAGCTTATTTACTAATACATGGCAATTTTCTTAAATTTCACCCACTTCAAATCATCTTCATTCACTACAAGTCGGGAACTGCGACAATGGTAAATCCAGGCCTGAAAGTGTTAAAGCGCTGAAATATTTTCGTACAACCAAAGAAACCAAAGGGTTTTACAATTTGAAATAATCATGAATGACTTAGTTAGCTCTTTCCGCTTCATTTGAATATGTATATTATTATTATGGATCCACGGCAATTATAAATATTTTACTCTTTCAGTGTGGGGATCGACTTCAGAGTCAGATTCTGACGTCTAAAGTTGATCCCCGCACTGAAAGGGTCATATAGCACAGTCGGGAGATTGGGGACTAAAAGTTCCACCCCTACCAGTGAAATCACATGAAATCGTCGTGAAATCACACTTTCTTCTGTAGTTTTTCGTCCGACATCGATATTTTGGTCCAACCCCTTATTTCCCATGAAAGATTATAATAAGTAAGAGATAGCAATCATGATAGTGATCTTAAGTTCATCGGTGAGTGGGTGTTAATACAGAAAACTGGTCACATCATACAAGATGACACAGCTGGCAAACACCAGCTAATAAAAGATAAGTTATGTGGCACTGGGCCATGCCATGCGAAACTAATGTTAATATATGTAAGTTCGGCGGGCAGTGGGTACCATTTGATTTAGAGGGGGGGAGCATTTAAAAAAAAAAGATTTTTTACTCTACCCCCCCCCCCCGCCCGCAAACACATCATACCACCGCGAAAAACGTATGGCGACACCATTATAATTCCCTAAAATTTAATGTGAAAAAAAACGTGCTTTGGGCGCTTGTGGTAAGCCACATACATGTTGAAATCAGGACCCGTGTTATCATAGGGATTGGTCGAAGCACACGGTATTTAATGGGAACATTACCACTTTAAGCCCTTACGATGCATTAAAGCATCATTTCACATCCATGAAAACATAATTAATTTTCCTACAACGAAGGGTTTTAGAATGGAAATTTCCATTAAACGGGTTCATTAATACATTGTAAGTTTCCTTAATTTTTATACCACATCAAATCATCTTAATCCACTACAAGTCGGGAATTGCGACAGCAATTCGCGGCTTGTAGTGGATAAAGATGACAATGGTAAATTCAGGACTGAAAGGGTTAAGCACGATATATAGATCGCATGTTTGATCAATGTTGGCCAACAGTCTGAATAATGGTGTCATGGTGACTGACATGTCTAAACAGGCTAGTGTTATTATATTATAAGTAGATGCACTCAATCTACAGATATAATACGTCTTATCTCGTTCACAGAACACGGATATCTTCCTAAAACCAGTAGGTTAGCTAACACATGCTTTTACTACTAACATTCCTTGGGTGTTAAGGTGTCGTAGTACCCACTTCACAAAGTAGAAAAGGAGGTCATTTAACCCTCCAAGCACCGTCCACTTTTTATCAAACATAATTAAATAAAACAAAAAAACAGAAACTGCAAAATTTTTGTCAACAACATTTTGGGTTCTGGAATAGCATTCTCAGTCACGACAATAACCCACCACATAAAATTTCTTGTGTTTCCCCTTGTATTTCACAAAATTAAAGAATTCCCTGTATTTTCCTCGCAGGGGAAATTTTTAACAAATTTCCCCGTTTTTTCATGTCCGTGGGTAACCTGTATTCACATTCACCTCGAGATGTACGAGACATTGATCCAATGTTGACTTAATGTCGTAGACGGTGGCCCAACATTTAACCAGCATTGGATCAATGTTGCAGCAATTAACAGTTCTAGGCCAATAAAAATGTCCTGATTTCACAAAATAGCTAAGTATATTATCTTTAGATATAGATATTTGTATAATATCCCAAATTAAAGCTCCTCTCGACTTTTTATCGTGATGGATTATACAATTTTTTATCATTTTTTCTCTGAAAATATGCTATTTGGTGAATAAATGGAGCTCAAAGGGTTAGGATCAAAGTGACGATCTGTACTCAGGTATGATTGGTCAAAATGGGGTTGATCATTTATGAAAGGGTGACTGAGCACCAGGGCCATCTCGACCAATCCGAAGCCTACGATATATCGTAACTTGTACGACAACACGGACCAGATGAGTTTTAGTGGGCATTATTAAAAATAATGAACCGTGACACAGTGGTCATCCAGAATGGGATGTGATGTAAAATAAATACACTATTTACTGTAACAGTATTCAGTTCTCGATCTCAATTGATTTTCTTTGACACCTGCTTTTGAAGATTATAATTACCAAAAGTCCTTGCATTCGCTGTGGCAGTGATACTGTACTCAACAAACACTAAACGTTAACTCAGACTTAGTTTAATGTTAGGCCACCGTCTGCGACGCTGGCCCAACATTAAACTAAGTCTGAGTGAACGTCTAGTGTGTGCTGGATAAACGTTATCAGTGTTATCAGAGTTGTCACAGAGTGTGAATATTAGGTTGACGATGGGTCAGGGTACAATGTGCCAGGAATCCACCTCACAGCAGGGCCACTGAGCTGAGCGGGCGATAATACCTCTAATCTCGTAGCTGACTACCCGTGGTGCGTTATCTGAACTCTGACCTGCACTTCCAGTGATTGCAAGTGCATTTACTAACCTCCTTGCCAGTACCAGTGAGGTGTCAGTACCAAGAACTTATGCCACTAGGCCTACTTTTAAAACTTCTTCCCAGAAGGCCCCTACCTGCCTACGCATGACATGTTAGTCAAACCCTACTATACTATGGGTCAAAACGCATGTCACTGATCAAGCACTTGTGTTATATATATATACTCTTAAAACAGCCTCTAAAAACGACAGTTCAGTTTTTTTACATGAAGTGAAGTATTAAATCGGTCATTATAAAGAATATTTGGTTTAAGAGTACTATAGTATAGCATAATGCCGCTGATAAAGGTAAAACCACTCAACTATGAAGGAACAATAAAACAGTGAAATAAAAAGATCTTGGGCTTGTTATGTTAAACCCTATTCACCCCAACAGGAATTTCTTCTCCCTTTCATTCACCTTGAGATGTACCTTATTGATCAATAGAGAATGAAATATTTTGTATTATAGTAATGGCCTAGCTATCTGTCTATCTAAGTAGGTCAAAGTTCATAAACCTAAAATGGCACATGAGCGCAATATGAAAGAAATCTCCACATCGGTTTCAGAGATCTGCTCCGGAAACGAAACGAAAAGCGGACAAACGGACGGCGGGCCGGACGGCAGGAACTCCGAGGTGACGCCAATACCCCCGCCTCAATTTCGTCGGATAAAAACCCTTTGGTCTCCATGTACAAGCATATTTCAGCGTTGTGAGGGTTAAATTGTAGTATTAGCATTGATCAAGTACTGTGGTATTATTGGTTTAATTATAATATAGACTGTTGAACACGCATTGGATATATTTCCAACATGCTGTCTTAACGCTGAACTACTAGCTTCCAGTCGCCGTAGGCTTACTCTCAGTGTGTCAATGCGTTAATATATAGTCAGCTAACCTATATCTTGGATCAGTTGACATCCCCTCCTGGTGCAACATACGTTCTCAGTGCGAGACTCAAGGACAAGATAACCCAGCAAACACAAGACGTTGAACCGATGTTGTTTTAATGTTGGCCCAGCGTCGTAGACGGTGGGCCAACATTAAAACAGCATTGGTTCAACGTCTTGTACATACTGGGAATCGTGTTGGCTCACCTATTTGCTTAGCCGCGATTCCGTGACGTCCTCTGAATGTTGGACCAGCGTCGCAGACGATGGCCCAACATTAAAAAAGCGTTACGTCAACTGATTTTATCTAACTATTATATAGATTCTTGGAACAGTTGACAAGTAATCACTGGTACTGAGCCGACCGCGCGCGCCAAAACCTATTTGGACTGAATACAAGCATGACAAAGTGATATGTTCAATTTATAATATTTATCTGCAAAACTTGGAATCTGAACTCCGGCGAAATATAACAAGCTATATAGTAAAATTATTTATCACGAATTGAAATTACTGGGCATATACTAAACATATGGAAATATAATTGTAGTTTGTTTTGGCCACAAGAGAAACACAGTAGTGAATAGTAAATTAAGATACAATGCATATTAGTTTATTGTTATATATAGAGCTTGCTATGCCCACTGTAGCGGAAAATAAGAAAAAAAATCAATGCACATTCGTCTATATATGGCCACCCACTGATAAGCTCAGGTAGATTTTCCATAGCACCCAGATCTTGGTGACAATTTGTAAAACACATTCGCACATGCATAATCTGCTAATAGTATATATTGCCTTAAAATCACGCCAGTCCCCTTTACTTTGCTATCCGATATCGACCATGCGACCTATCTGTCTAATCCAACCGGGTGATCCCTTCAGTATGTAGCTTACAATATAAATGATGGTGACATCTTCTATACAATGTGTAGTTTACAATTTAAATAATGGTGACATCTTCTCTCCTATTATTTGTAATCAGAATATTTCAGATGGCGCATATATACACAACTCACTGATGAGAGAAAAACACACAACCATTCAGCAAGCAGGAGACGCTGGCACAATGTTGATTTGATGTTGGCACACCGTCTGCAACGCTGGCCCAACATCAAATCGACATAGGACCAGAGTCTTGCGTTCACTGGGTATTATGTATATCCAATTTACACGAGACGCTAGCTCAATGTTGATTTGATGTTGGTCCACCGTCTGCGACGCTGGACCAACATCAAATCAACAGTGTATTAGCTGGGATAGGCATCCTATATCAGCGGTATTGTGCTTACAACACTACCACGATAACAAGTAGACCACACGGCTACAATACTTGTGTAATATTGCATGTAAACTGGTCATTTGGGAGCAATTTCCGTCCTTTGTTGATTACCGGCAATCTGTGGACTGGAATATTAGCGTACTTTTCTAAACCAGTATTATGACATGCTTAGAAGAACACAATTACGTATACGCCGCGGGCATCTGGCGAGCTTAAACCAATTAGGCTAGACAGGATATTATGTACAGGAATATGAAGTCCCCATTAACCTTAATTAATCTCTCCTCAAGGCATTTTTACCTGAACATTAATTCAACATTGTTGGTGACTACATTACAACATTAACCGAGAAAAGATTAAAGCACACGCATACATTTACCTACTGTAATTTTGCACATTTGTCGCTGCTATTAATATTATGTAGGAGAATATGAATTTACAATTTACCTTAATTAATCTCTCCTCAAGACATCTTACATACGTATCCATTCAACATTAACCACAGAAAAAGAGTGAAGTACACCCACACATCTGCCTACTACAGTGATGTAGCACATTTGCGGCTGCTCCAGTAATGTTAGCTGTATAATTACTAAGCGGATATTGGCAGGTAGTAGGTGGGCCCTAACCTTCAACCATACTGTAATTACAGTGAAAAACGCTAACTAGCAGCCATGATCTAGATGCCGTAACTTTGTGATTAAAACGGCGTATCTACCACTTTAGTCAAGCGGCTGATACGCATTGTTAACTACAAAGGGAACAGACATACCGTTACTGGAGGGACATCGTATGTCTGAAACTGATGATCAATGAGTATAACGTCAAAAGAGACTAAAGTTATATCAGCTCTTCTGCTGGGAATCTGACTGATTCAGACCCTGAGTCTCAGGCTCGGAAACATTTATTTGACATAGTATACAAGGCATATAGCGATTGTATACTAAGTACTACTCACTTTTCAAAGACAGCAAGTGGTGAGTGAAATTAGCTGTTGAAACTCAAGCACCGTGAATTTAAAGAGGTTAAAGTGTTTATACGACGTTCGGTAAGTAATAGGGACATCCAAATATAATTTGAGAAGAATGTTGTTGTGTTGTAGACGTATCTTTCAGCTTGGTGACTTTAATGGATGATGTCACTGTGTAATCTCTATCAGGTGACCCACAAATTACAGACTGGCGTAAACCCTAGAAGGCATATCGTTTATTTACGCAGTACTGTAATTTTCATCGCTATAACTAGACGCTGTAAACAACCCGCCCCGCGCCGTGTGAATCACCTTTATTTGGACAAGAAAGATTATTAACCCTTCATGCACTGAGGCCGATTTAGACTTGATATTCACCCTGCGTTTTTCTTAGCGCACAATCGTAATGAATCAACCAGTTTTTCTAAAAAAAAAAATGTTCACAGATTTTAATTCTGTATTTTTTACTACACAACTGGATTTTTATTTTCAACCATATAAAGATCAATATATATATATAATGTATATATATATATATATATATATAATCAAGTAAAAACACTTATGATGTTCATAATTCAGCATTTATAATCTATGATAACCTTTTTCCAGATGAATGTTTCATACTATCTTTCCCGTCATTTGAAGCTGGAAATTGTTTTTTTTGCAATTCCAGCTTCAAATGATGGAACCCCATACATTTCATTTCAAATGACGAAAAAGATTCATATTCATGAAAAAAATTATCCAAAATTAAATTATTTGATCAACTATTTTTATTAAGCTCGGTGTTATTTAATTGATTTAAATTTGATTGAAACAGTACATACGGGTTTGACATGACCACTGACGGCAAGGTTTATGATCACATGAATGTTATTAGCAGGATGTTCACGTGACCGGTTTATACCGCACACTAAAATACATCACAAAACTTTTCTCATGTGATTTATTAGGTTTAACGGCTACGAAATAGAATTTTTATAATTTAAATTACACCTAATTAACTCAGATAAGCTTCATGCGTTAGAACAAGAGGCCAATAAAACTAATGGATGTATATTTAATTCTGCCAAGGATAATATTAGTGAATAATGTCCAATACATATCACAATATTAGTTGAAATAAATTCATTACTTTCGTTTTAGAGCATCGAGTTGAGTTGTAAATTGAACAAAATGTGGAAGAACAATTTTTAAATGTGTTATTTTAAAGAAAATATACAACACAATTTCCGAATATACATCAACACATTTCTAGTTAGTAGTAGTACCAAAGAGGGTATATATATATGCACATACATATACCATCTTTGGTAGTACTACATTATGATCATCGGCTTCAGTTGCATTAACCCACAGAGCCCTGAACTACTATCAGTATCTATAATCGACGGCACGCTAAAAGTCAATACACGAATGGAACAATGGTTAAGGATTAGGTTTGAATGTTATCAGACTGAATGGCTAAACACGATTCATCGACCAAAGTCGGGCCACGGTGTGCGATGTCAGCCCAACATAAAATCAACATCGGACCAATGCCTTGTGTATGCTGGATGGGCCAGTGCGGGTTCACTGTATACTCTACATACCACAGCCATGTACAGTTAACCATGTGCGGTACAACCAGTGCAGGTGATCAGCGTGTACTGACACTCTGAGAGCAAGGGCTCCGCTCAAATTTAACCCTTGTCCTGCTGAATTGTTTGTTTCTATTTTTCTTCATTTGAAGCTGGAATCGCTAACGCAATTTCCAGCTACAAATGACGAAAAATATTACTACTTATGAAAGACACACACCTCCCAGATAGAATTACTTGATCATACATATGCAGGGATAGACACTAACTGATTGGACCTTTGAAGGGCAAGAATTTTTTTGGGGTACTTGCCCCTCCAATTTTTTCACTTGCCCGATTTGCCACTGAAGTGCGTTGTCTGTTGTGACAGTCGCTGACATTTGAAGTGCTGCAAATTGAAGCTATTGCCCAAGGGGGCACTGTCTGTAATTTTTACTTGCCCCCACCTAATATCGGTTGCCCCGGGCAATCGGGCAAGCGTCAGTGTCGAGCCCTGCATATATAATATGGTCTCAGCACTGCAAGGGTCGACAAATTAACTCCGTTTGTTGTCTTATCATAAGGTGAGACAATCGCAAATCATTAAAATGTAAAAAAAATCACTAACATTCTTCATTTAGAATCTTGAAATTAAAACCAACATGATCATTTTACTAGAAAAACTTGAGTGGTATATTAAGTACATGTTATAAATTGGGACAATCTTAACTTGCAGCAAATGAAAGAAATTAAAATTCTAATAATAATGCAACAAGTCTGACAAAACGTAATAAATAGGGCATTAGGCCACTTTTAGGCAAATACTGATACAGGTCAACAGGTCAAGGATAAAGTCCTGAGGATGTCAAAATAAATCAGATGACACTGCCCTCCAGACTGACAGGATTGGAAATAAGGACGCTGAACGTGAAACTCCAACGAGACCTTTAAAACCTGTGAATACTGACATTTTTGTTTTGTAAATGTACCAAGTCCAGACTTATTGCAGCGATTAATTAGTTGATACAGCTGTCCAGAAATAAATGATGAATTGGGATCATTGATTATATAAAGAATCAACTTTATTTTAATTGCACATATGTCATTACTCTACTTGTAAATCAGGACACTCAGAAGGCAGCTACGAGTTCTACCGTGTTCTTGAAATTATAGCTAGTACAGTGGAAGCAGACACTCTTATGCAGTGCTCAAACCTCGTATGGGAGGTCACTTGCTAATTCCCCCAATGGCATTTTGTATACAAACAAGACTACATAAGTCCAGGAGCTCCGCGACGAATTAGAATTTGATTTAAGCAATTTTGTGTAGGGTTTTTAATGTTGTCCTAAGCTAGGTCAACAAGACGCAAGACAACTAGGTCTAAGAAGCCCAGTCTAAGAGTAAGATAAGAACTAAACAGTCTGTCAGAGATTGCAAACCTCCATTGAAATTAATGATCCTATTCAGTATCCCAGTAATGGTCTACCTATCTGGCACGGTTTACCCGATATCAGGCCAATCGAGGTAACTAATAGCTGATTTACGGTCATTTTGAGTTCGATATAAATTAGTCAAAAACTTAGGGAGCATCCTCCCCCGAAACCTCAAATTTTGTGTTATAGTAATGGACTAACATCTAACACAGTTTGCAAAATATTGTGGATGTGAAAGTAAATAATGGCCGATAGGGGGCCATTTTGAATTTGATCGAGTCAGAATTTTTCAAGATGCATCCTCAGCTGAAATCTCACATTTCATTCTATAGTAATCGTCTAGCTATCTAGCACGGTTTACCAAATATCGGCCATGTGGAAGTGAATAATGGCCTAAAGGCGGCCATTTTGAATTTGATCAAGTCGAAATTTTCCAAGATGCATCCTCAGCTGAAATCTCAGATTTCATTCTATAGTAATGGTCTAGCCATCTAGCACGGTTTACCAAAAAACGGCTATGTGAAAGTGAATAATGACCGATAGGCGGCCATTTTGAATTTGATCTAGTCATTTTTTTTCAAGATGCATCCTCTCTTGTAATCTCACATTTTGTTTTATAGTAATAGTCCAGCTATCTAACACAGTTTACCAAATATCAGCAATGTGAAAGTAAATAGTGGCGATAGGCGGCCATTTTGAATTCGATTGAGTCGAAAGTTTTTGAAAGGCATCCTCTCTCGAAACGTCACATTTTGTTTTATAGTAATGGTCTAGCTATCTAGCACGGTTTACCTGATATCAGGCCTATCGAGGTAAATAATGCTGATTGTCGGCCATTTTGAATTCGTAAGTTAAAAATTTTCAGGGTGCATCCTCCCCCGAAAACTCACACTTTGTTTTATAGTAATCAGGTAATGGTCTAGCCATCTAGCACGGTTTACCAAATATCAGCCATGTGAAAATGAATAATGGCCGAAAAGGCGGCCATTTTAAATTTGATCAAGTCAAACTTTTTCAAGACGCATCCTCATCTGAAATCTCACATTTCGATGTATAGTAATGGTCCAGCCATCTAGCACGGTTGACCAAATATCGGCCATGTGAAAGTGAATAATGGCCGATAAGCGGCCATTTTGAATTTTATCGAGTCAAATTTTTTCAAGATGCATCCTCTCCTGAAATCACACATTTTGTTTTATAGTAATGGTCTAGCCATCTAGCACGGTTTACCAAATAACGGCCATGTGAAAGTGAATAATGGCCGATTGGCGGCCATTTTGAACTTGGACAAAATGATTTTTTTCAAAATGCATCCTCTCCTGAAACCTTACAATTTGTTTTATAGTAATGGTGTAGATATCTTGAGCAGTTTTCATGATATTCCACAATATCAGGCCTGTCGAGGTGAATAATGGCCGATAGGCGGCCATTTTGAATTTTATCAAATTGAAATTTTTCAAGATGCATCCTCTCCTGAAACCTTACAATTTATTTGTTATTAATGGTGTAGCTATCTTGAGCGGTGTTCATGATATTCCGCAATATCAGGCCTGTCGAGGTGAATAATGGCCGATAGGCGGCCATTTTTGATTTTATCAACTTGAAATTTTTCAAGATGCATCCTCTCGTGGAACCTCACAATTTGTTTTATAGTAATGGTGTAGCTATCTTGAGCGGTTTTCATGATATTCCGCAAAATCTTTCAGTCGGATTTACCGATGTTATAAATTAGGTCAAAGTGCTGGGTCAACTTCCAGGTCAAGGTCCAAAAACCTGAAAAGGCACAACTAGGGACCTTAGAGAACATGTATGTGCAATATGACTGTCATCGGCCCAGTACTTTTCGAGATCTGCTCCGGAAACGAAGTGCGCGTCAAAACGTCGAAATAGGTCATAGTTCTGAACCAGAAGTAGGTCAAAGTTCAAATACCCCAAAAGGCACAACTAGACCCCCTAGGGGTGTTGTGTGTAAAATTTGAAGACTATCGGACAAGTACTTTCAGAGATATGCTCCGGAAACGAATTATTTACGGACGGCCCAACGGCCCAACGGCCCAACGCCGTCACATCATCATTTTCTCCTCTGCAACCTTGCGTATTGAATTCAGATTAAAAATATTTTAACCCGTCCATTAGCCACCTGGAAGTAACCCACATACCAAAAATTGTTATCCTAGCTTATTTTCTCACAAAGTTATAGGCGAAAGAAGAGGCCAAAAAAAACGGAGGTAGAATCCATAGCTCCCTTCGCTCACCTACGGTGACGGCGGGAGCTAATAAATCTCCTATGTGCAGCCACCTGCCTTAAAAAGCCACTTTTCCTGTGTCACAAGCGAGGCTACGCACATCAGGTTCTACTGGACGATATAAATATACAAGATTGCATTTGATCGAGCTGTATTATAATGTTATCTATCGATCGAAACCTAAAACCAAGGTATTCCCCTTTTGTTCATTTAGGAAAAGTAGCAAAGTAAATGTCACGTAAACATAATGCAGACAATTGTGTGGATGGTCCTGAGATTGCACGGTCCCCCGGGGTCCATCACACGACACCAGACATATTATCATTGACCAGCATCTTACCTTAACCCTTTAAGCCCTCACGATGCATTAAAGCATCATTTTACATCCCTGAAAAAAGAATTAATTTTCCTACAACTAGCGGTTTTGGAATTAAAATTTCCATGAAACTGGCTTATTTATACATGGCAATTTTTGTTGTTTTTTAAATCATATCAAATCATCATCATTCACTACAAGTCGTGAATTGCGACAGCAATTCGCGGCTTGTAGGGTTAGATATCTCCGATTTCTATTGGAAAAGTTAGAAGAAGAATGTTCCAATGGATATGAGAGTAAGATAAGATTAGACCAATCCTAAGATTTGTTTAGTGGGATGGGCCCGTATTCTCGTACAAGTTACGATATATCGTAGGCTTCTGATTGGTCGAGACGGCCATGTATTTAAATATAAAATGTAAATTTCCTCAACTGCTAGTGAGATGAAGTTTTTGACACGCATGAACTGACTCTCAGTTTGTCCGCATTTCCGATACACCGCTTCACTGATTGTAATATTTTCTTGTGGTTAATCGAAATACTAGAGAACACAGACTTAGTAAGGGGGTTAACCCTTTGAAACCTAAGTTTACCATTGTCATCTTCATTCACTACCAAGCCATAAAAATTTTCGTTCTGAAACCCCGAATTGTGGGAAATTCAATAATCCTTCACATATGCAAAATGATGATTTTATGCATCGTGAGGGTTTAAGGGGTTAAAGAGACTGCATTACGTTCTAGGTACGAACTGGCACGGTAGCCACAGCTTCCCCTAAAACTCACTCTACACATGTTCTACGTTTTAAATCGTCTATTAAAGTCTCCAGAAGAGCTTGTACAAAAACATACAGACAAGCAGTGCGTTATATAATTTTCCCGGTCTTTTCACGAGAAATTTAACAAAATAATACATATTACAAACATAGAAAATGTTACAAATGTACAGCGAAATGGTTTGGTGTGAAACTAATTATTTTTTCAGTGTGCTGCTTAACATGGCTTTACAGTTCTGTCGTGCATACCAAGCAGCAGTAACTTGATGCTTGAAAAGTAAGCAGTTACTGCTGTTTGAATTTGTAGGACAGAGTTGTGGAATGCCTTCCCACACACAAACAGCTACATCCCAGGTACGTCGGACTAATGCTGACGCAATGTTGGGCCAGAATCACCGACGTTGTATTAACATTAGAACAACGTTGATCTAACAAAATGTGGAAGCGGCATTGACGTACTTGTTAAACTTTACAATACAATAACCACAGTACACCAGCAAACATGATAGGTCGAGTTTATATTGGTTTAATGTTGGGCCACCGTCTACGATGTCGCCACAACATTAAAACAGCGTATGTCCGATGCCTCGTATTTGCAGGAACAGCACAGATCCATTGGGAACACTCTGTTGTCGACAGGTTTTCCCAAACAATGCATTTCTAGGTAAACAAAACCTTTGCAGATAAAGAAGACTAATACTGTCTCCCGGTCATATCTGGGAAATCAAGAGCACTTTGGGCCATTGTCGAATCTATATCCGAGACAAAAGGGCAGGTCCAGCGCTGACTTTATGTTGAGATAGCAGTGGTCAAATAATTGACTCATCTCTAGATCAATGTCAGAAATCATCTGTTAATATGAGCAGACAAAAGTTGCGTTTAAGGACTATTTTCATGTATTTCAAACGTGGTAAAACCAGTTTAACCCAGTAGGCTTCTTTCATTTGCGATGATATACATGTACTTTTTTAAACTTTTCCAGCCTGAATTTACTATTGTCATCTTTATCCAGTACAAGCCGATAATTGCTAACGCAATTCTCGACTTGTAGTGGATGAAGATGAATTGAAGTGGGTAGCAAATGAAAAAAATATATTGTTATTATTAAAACAGTTCCATGAAAATCTTCGCTATAAAACCCCTAGGTTTTAGGAAATTCATCAGAGATGCAAAATAATGCTTTGATGCATCGCGAGGGTTTAAAGGTTGAATCGGATAATTTTCATCCACCTTGAAGTGGCAATTCATAACTCAAAGTGAATGAAAATAATATTATTGTGCGACGAGGTTAAATACACCTAATTTTAATATAAATATCTTGCTTTAAACCAACCCAAAATACATTAAGGTACATTTACTACGCTTGAGGTTGGAATTTCAGCAATTCATATCTAAAGGTGAATTAAAATGATGCGAAATATATATAGGTGTTACCAGGGTTAAAATGATTATATTTGTGTGGGAGCAGAGACACTTTGATCATATTTAAACATATGTAATGTGCCAGACGTTTAGCGGTAAACGCACTGGTTATTGAGTTAAATACTAACTGGGGTACAGCATTGTAACGCTAGAATTCACTGTAGTGATTAGCCCCGTGTGTGCTGGAGGAGGCAGATTTAGATTCACACCCACATCAATCACAATCTGCCAGCTAACATATCTAACACAGGACGCATCATTAGTAGAGATCTAGTAAAATAAAGATTTTGTTGGCTGCAATTTCTTTTTACCTCTGCGACAAAATCATTTATCCGATTTTTTATATCAGATTTTGTCGTATGCCTTCCCTATTCTGTATGTTACATTTTGCTGGTTTATTCTGGTCAACATATTTTTCATCCATTCCGTCAACAACCTTTTTTTCTGCCTACATTTTTGACAAAAACAATTTTCGCCCGTCGGGGCGACAAGCGTTTTTCGGTCTTTCTTCTAGCCCACTTGAAGTTGTGTCTTGCTTGCTACCGCGACCCACAACTTCAAGTGAGTGAAAATTACCCATATTTGTTCAATTTGAGACAACCATTTGAAAATCTTGGTGTTTAAACACAGATTTTACTTGGGTGTTTGAGTAATTTTCACTCACTTGATGCTGCTGTGGGTCGCTGTAGCGAGACAAAACTACAATAGGGTGAAAATGTAAATTATTTAACTTAGCGCGTTAAAGGATAAAGTCATGGATGTAATGTAGGTTGCTTTGCAGAACGCAACATGGTATCATGGAGTGAACTTTGGTCTAAACAGTAGAGTTGTATCAGAATCTTCAACTAGCTATTTCATTGCAAAAAAAGTAAAATTGATACATGCTCGAGCAGGTATCAATTCCATTTAAACCTGATAAAATGGTCCTTGGTAGATAAGACATAGATAAGAGAAAATATTGATTTAAATATTACAAATCTAAAGAATCGTATTTTTCTTCAATTTGAAGGTTGATATGCAGGTATGGATTCCACGTTCAAATGGAATATTTATGATTCCTTTGGGTAGTCGCAATTCTCAAGTTAACGTGAAGAACATTAGCTGAGCTAGACTGAACAGAACTAAAAAGGAACGTAGGATGCAAAAAATTCGGGTCCCGACGTAAATACCTGGTATACCCGAGGCACTCACAGTTACAGTCAGGGTAATTTCGCTTTTAATATACATGTCTGCCAAATAATTATACGTCATGAAGAACACACCGTATCTTCACGGCACAGCAGGGATATGGGTTGATATTATAAACTGGAAGATGTCCTCTGCTTTGCCAGTGGCACGAGAGAGCAAACTCATGTTTTAGCTAACAGCTAAGAACACTGACTAAACGACGACAATAGACAATATGCTTTGCACTATTCAAATGGTAAAATCGCGGAGAGATATTTTGTTAATCTGTCACTGTCACTAATCCTGAATGACCACTACGCCGCTGGCCAGTCATTAACCCATCCCATAATATTAATTGGTTGACTTAGTAAAATTTCCAACCACTAAAAGTTGTCTCGCTATCGCGACCTACAACTACAAGCGGGTGAAAATTACTCCTCGCGCAATCAAATTTACTCCTATCGCAATCAAATATCGAAAAACACAAGTGTAAGAGGAAGGTAGGATATCTTATAGCATAGTATGATCAGAAAGATCACATGATAATGACTCTAGATAACAAAATGGCAATAGGAGAAAGGACAGCCTCATTGCTCACCCACTTAGTTGTAGGTCGCAAAACATCTTTGGCAGATTGTTAAATAAAAACATTGCAGGCTGTTACATCTACAAAGACAAAGGCAGTTTTCGTTAAATTTTACAGAAACACTGGAATAATTAAAAATGAAAATGCCGGTCTATCTGGCCTTGTTGCATTTGTATGTCATGTTTAAACACGTCGCTGCTGTACTACTATAATAAATGCGAAGATAGCACACAATTCCATACAGATCGACTCATGAAAATATCACCGACCGTAACAGAAAGGGTCAAAATGAACAATCAGCTCATTCTTTCTTCTGAAGTATAACGCCAGTGAACAGTACTTGTCTAGTCAAGTGGTCGGCAATCTTTTTTACAGCATGGCTGCCTCAGCACTTAGGATTCCAGGAGCGAGAGTACAGTAAAACCTGCTGTGGACGATACCATAAGCTTTTGAAATACAACGCTTCTATGAAATTCCACTTATATAAACATCTCAGATGTGACATTTTATAAACAACCGACTGTAATAGGCTCATTTGTGTACACTTCAATTCATTCAACCTAAAACCAATTGTTTACAAAATGCGACTATGGCCAATGGGAATGGCTATGGATCAATTTATAACCACGTATTAACCCTTAAAGCACTAAAGTCTAAGTTAAATCATTTAAATTTTCACCTACTTGAAGTTGTGTCTCGCTACCGCGACACACAACTTCCAAGTGGGAGAGAATTACTGATATTTGTACAATTTGAACCAATCTTAACATTTTAAATCTCAATTTCTCCTCCACATTATATCGTTTGAAGGTTAAATAAAATAGGCTAAAACAACTATAGTCGTGCTTGGCGATGTAAAGGCTAAAGGCCATATTTCCACCCAGAAAACACAAAATATTTGTATAACATTTAAGCAATGTTGGTGTTGGACCAACGTCAAAGATGTTGGGCTAACGTTGTATAAAAGTTATACAAATGAACATTTTGTGTATACTGGGCACTATCTCAAAGCATGGTTGTTCATGACAGATTCTACTGTAGAAATATTCTCCAGCATTGATTCAATAGGCCTAGGTAGACAGGGTAGAATTAAGGAATGTCTTCTTGCAAGCTGCTTCAGGAGGGCCACTTGTCTTACAAAAACTCAGGCCCTGAACATACATGTTGCATTTGTTTTGCTATGATTACTTACTGTGTTCAAATCAATAAAAAAAGTAACTGTACATCTGTAATGACCATGATGACTGTATAAGTGGTCCAGAACGACAATCAATTGCTTTTTCAAACGCATTAAAATTAATGGCTAAGTAAACGAACATGGGCCAGTACAAATGTAATCATTTAATTGATTGAAGATAAACTAAATGCATGACATTTTTGCACACATTAGACTTGACATTGTGATGAGTGTTGAGGTTAAAAACATAAATGTTCGGTCACTTTATCAGAATACAATGCTCTTAACTCTTTACCCACCCAGCACTATGACGTGCTTAATATTGCATCAGAGCAGATAAAAAATGTTGAGTGAAGATCTCATCTTGTATTAGTAGATGTTAGATTGAAGAAAATCAAATCTAGTGGAAAATGAGTACTAATAATTGTTAATTTATTGTGAAAATTTAATTGAGCGTAGTATGTTATTGCCATCTTCTCGGCAGCAAGGCTTGACACAGTGAGGCCGTAGACCTGCGACCTCTGGAGTAGCGAGCCTTGCCTGGGAAGACGGTTATTGCTGGCAGATACAAGTTTAATGAGAACCAGGGTAGATGTTGAACTCACCAATCAACTAAATAGTCGTGTCTAACCCTTGCGCTTGAAATATGCTAGAAACTGTATATATACGGGCCTAGCAAGACAAGGGTTACCGGTAACACTTTCAGTGCGCGGACCGAATTTAGATATCAGAATCTGAGTCTATCATGATCATGTCTATAGACATGCTAGACGACAGATTGTGACTTCTAAAGTCAAACCCCGCACTGAAAAAGTGAAATATTTATAATGGTCGTAGACCCATTATGTGGGTATTAACCACTTCACTTCCAGACCAAAGTGCATGCCAGGATCCAGGGATCCCGGTATAACTATAGTAAATCCGACGGATATTTCCGTCATGTATGGTTACGTAACATGACCAATGACCATGTATGGTAGTGAAGGGGTTAAAATGAAGCGGACAGACATTTATGATTATTTCAAATTGAAAATCACCCTTTAGGCTCCATGGTTTATATGAAAATATATCAGCGCTTTAAAGGTTCACTTTGTAATGGGAATTGCAGCTGCAATTCATACTTCACAGTAAATGAAAATGAGAGACATCATACAAACTATAACCTGGTGATAAGAGAGGGGGTTATTGCAGCTTCAAACTAAAAAGCAACGTATATTTCAACACTCTACGGTTTGTAAGTCTGATGGGAGTCATTCTGCTAATGTTGATCTCGATTTTATTGGCTGAGATTGTTATCTGAACTAATTAGCATAGCTGGATATGGACCAATTTATCTATAGAAGTCCAGTCATCCATGTGGCTCAATAGCCCTTCTGTTGTAAATGGTTTCTATCGGACATACATGTATACAATAGTAACATAATTATATGCAGCGCTGCCAATCAATATGTGATAATATCTTAGTTCTATCTTGTAGTGTAGGTATAGATCTGCACTTTGCAAATTGTGAGATAGCTAAACCGAATGGACGATGCATATGCATAGTGCCACCAGCTTGTCTAACAAAACATATTGCCAAGAAGGACAAACATATATCTATATAATTTTCAGTTGCTAAAAGATTAAAATAATTGCAACCAAGCTACTGTTGTAATAATTTTTGCTTCAAACATTATTCTCAACTAGTCTTTTTTTGGTCATGAAATATAAATTTGGATATACAGATTTGGAATTTCAGTGACTTCTCCAAAACAGCAGATCCTTTCTATAAAAAGAAAGATGACATGAGGTCATATTTTGCATCTGGCTGAGCATATCATGAGCACCATATGGTAAATTAAGGTCCATATTATTGACTTGAACAGTGTAATTTTAGCACTCCAGGCAGAAGTATAGATGACTTACATAATAATGACATTACCATGCACTGAACACATTTTGAATCATGATGAACAAATTGCCAATCTTACATCTAATTGTTTGCTAGCAGTCCAGATATTGTATATGAAGCTAATTATAGTGTTGTTGTGACAGAAGATAATACCATACTATATCAGAATTAGAAACCCACATGGTGGGCCAGGGATGGCAATTAAGTGACACTTTGAATACTAATGAGAACATAAATCATATTTAACCATTTTTCTCAACAAATCAAATTTATAACCATGATAACAGTCTTCACTCTTGGTAGAGAAATTTATGCTAAGAGCTGCAAGTGTTTGATCTCAAATTTAAAAAATATGAGTTCAACCCTTAAACTATAATAAAGCGCTAAAATATTTTTCTATAAACCATGGAAACCAAAGGGTTTTTTCAATTTGAAACTATCATAAATGTCTTCAATTCATGTAAATACCTATGTTATGGGTCTACAGTCATTAGAAATATTTTTACTCTTACAGTGCGGGGATCGACTTTAGACGTCAGAAGACATTAGATTTTGACGACTAAAGTCGATCCACGCGGCGCGATGTAAGGGTTAAAGTTTTATCACTCTTCAAAACTGTTAGCTAGAGAGGCGTGTTTCCCAAAACCGTCGCAACACGCCCTAGAACTTACTACAATGCCCTGTCAAAACTCTCCTGCTTATAGTAAAGAGGTTGTTACACACCCTGAAATTTTTTTTACACACCCAGTCAGCCCAATCTTAGCAAACACTGTGACGTGAAGTCAACAATAGGTCTGAGCCATGGTAGAACAGCAAATGCAACATGACATCCATGGTTTGCCAGCGGCAGCCACTATTGTGAATACAAATGATGTTAACAATAACAGTACTATGAATCCCACACAATAAACAATCATTATTCAAATAGCAAACTGTCAGTACCTGATAAGCTGTAATGTAATAGTCAGGTACGTTTAGTCAATATAGATTAGAATTAATGCTGATAAGTTGGCTTTCTGCCAAAAACTACTGGATGCTATATGTACATGGTATAACTGTATTTATTCTGTTAAACACCCTGGGTGTTAATCCCCCCTCAGGTTACAGGGGGCTAGGTGCTAATTAGAGTAGTTTTTTATGCATAGACTATATATATAGTGCACCATGATCATGGATTTTATTTTTCATTTCAGGGGAGTGGGTGTTTATTGAAATATGAAATAAATACGGTACACTGCTATGAGATATCCATTTCACATGTATGATGAATTACTAAGCCTAAGGCCATCACACCACGTCATATGTGGGAAGAAAGTAAATGTACAATATTCACTGTATGTTGATTTAATCCTTTTTAAACCTCATTGAAAAGTAATTTTGGGTAGATTCCATCTGTTGATAATTCAAATATTAAAATCAATGAATCAATCAAGTTCAGTTTTTAGAATGGAAATATGCCTGATATCTGGGGAATTGTTATACGATATGAATTGATTTTATAAACCTTGTTTCAGTTAAAGTTGTGATGGCTTGTTTCGCGAGATGCAGGGATCAACACTAAGACTGGCCAGCTGTCCAAGGCCAGTAAAAATAAACTACTTAGGGTCAATGGAAAAATTCTGACCGGGATTCTGTTCTACTTTATTTCAGGACCTCTTGAGCAATGGCTTTTACCAAAACAAGTTAAAATTTAACCTACCCATTAATTATTGAGAATTGATGTAACTGTATCATTATCAGTTACAGCAATTTTTTGTGATACAGTAAGGACTATTACACAAGGCTAAGGGCCAGTAATTATCTGAAGTTACTGCCCAGTAAACACCAGACATTGAAAAAATGCTGTGATGCTGGACCAACAATGAATCAGCATTGGGTCAACATATATGTTTGCTGGGTGGAACTTTGGGCTACTAACTCGTTAACTAGCATTGATCCCTGAGATGCAATTTGAAGTACTGTACTTAAAAATTCAATTGAATATCTCAAAGCTCGAGGGGTTATTAGTAATAAACATCTCGAAAACATATGACATTGCGAACAGCAGGATTAACTCTTTACCTGTTAGTGATGCATATTTAACCCTTAACCCTTTCAGGCCTGAATTTACCATTGTCATCTTCATCCACTACAAGCCGCGAAATGCTGTCGCAAATCTCGACTTGTAGTGGATAAAGATGATTTGAAGTGGGTAGAAAGTTTTTAAAAATGACTATTTATTAGCAAACCAGTTTCATGGAAATTTTCATTCAAAAACCCCTAGCTGTAGGAAAATTAAGGCTGATTTCAGGGAAGTAAAATGATGCTTTAATGCATCGTGGGGGCTTAAGGGTTAAAGCAATAAATTTATTTTATTAGCAGATTAAAGCACAGTTAATGGGAATGAAATGAGAGTTTGAATACATACATATTACATTTGCAAATTGAACTAAATAATGTGAGTAATTTTCAACTATTTGAAGTTGAGGGTCCTATTATGCAAAAGTTTAATATGCTTTGACACTGTAAGACAAAGTGTGTGAGCAAGATAAAAAGATTCAACAATCCATCTGAGGTAAACAGTTCACAAAGTAGTAATAGTAAAAATATAGCGGGAAAACATTATTTGATTGATTAATTATTTGAAATGTCTTGTTTTCTCTGTTCACAACACGGTTTCGGGTATAGTCTTTCTACTGAGTGCTTTGTACGGGGTGATTCCCAAAGGTATGTTTGCTCAAGTTGTGCTGGTTCGTGTTGTCATACATCACTCTGACGCAACTGACTAGACTACATACCACTCGAGACACCATTGATTATTTTATGTCTTCTGCCTTCAGTTTATACAACATGCAATGAGAATATTTTTTAACTCATGAAGATAGTTTGAAAATATGGACACAGGCTTTATAACACTTCCATGATTTTTCCACGACCTAATTTTTTAATGACTTTTCCAGGCTTTTCAAAGAAAAGTAAAATTCTATGAATTTTCCAGGCTTTCCATGTCCGTACCCCCTATGACGTCATAAATCTGGTGGTTTTGTGAGCTGAATAGTTGAGTTCTACTGTACCTGCTAGGGTGGATGATGCTCCTTTTGGTGGTGTCCATGCTGAAGGTGTTTTGAAAGATGGCATTCAACATTTTTACAGTATCAGGGCTTTACAAACCCTATCACCCGATGTCCAGGACAATATTAAAGAAATGGTCCAGAGTTACTGTGTTGTGCAAAGCCAAAGGCAGTATCTGCTTATTACAAGTACAAGCATATACTGCCTCCTAGCTCTGCAGAGCAGTAAATATTGCCTGTGGCTCTGTATCAAATCCAATGGTTCAGGACCGGGAGCTAAAAATGAAATTTTGTGTATTGATCATACACAAAAAATACAAGGTACGAAGACAATTTTGTACATATTGTTGGGACTAAAACAATATCTAAATAATGACTGGCTCATTTTTCGGACAACCATGCATTTTTTTGTCCAAGTGACTGTGAGTTGTGCAATTTTGAAAGTGGAGCTCTGCAAGAATGCCTTTGAACTGTGCTTTTTTGGCAGAACAATTGGTGATGGTACACTGTAAGCTATGGCATATTAATGCTATTGAGCCCCATTAAGCTTCAATAGGAGCTTATATTCTCATTCGCATAAGCGGCAGGCAAAGGTAACGAGGATTTAGAAAACAAACAAGATTTTTCGTTCCTAAAACAGGCATCAGACTAGGCTATTCTAATATGCTTGAAATCATGTTGATTATCAGGCCCACCCGATGACCTCAGGGTGATTATCATCTCATCAGGCCTAAAAAAAGACATTTCGCATTTAATCTCCCAAACTTTTCAAAGCAGACGGGACCTTACGATGTTATGCCTTAAAATATTGGGTATTGATGAAATGGTAAAGTGAAGGGCCGTCCAAGTAGAAAGGTCATTTCTAGGAATGGCAGTATTTTAAACCCTTCAGAGCAGGGCCCGTTGCTATATGTCAGAATCTGCCGTCTAAAGACGGACCCCCACTGAATGAATTAAAAGATTTATAATAGTTGTCGACCCATAACTTAGGTATTCAAATGAAGCAGAAAGAGATAATTAAGACATTTATGATAATTTCAAATTGAAAAAAAAACTTTGGTCTTCTTGGTTTATACAAAAATAATTTCAGCGTCTGATGTGGCCACTCACGATAGAAAGTGATTCCTGTCGGACACTGAGAGTTTTATAAAGCTGGATAAGAGGCATACAAGGTACATGTAGGCCTATATCAGTGTTTCATCTAGGATTCAAAAGGCGCATGGCGCCACCTATCATTAGGGGCACCTTGTCATGCACGTCGGGCACCCAGTTAGGCATTTCCAACACCCACCCTCCCCAGTCAAGGGTATAAACAGAATCAGTTAAGTTTGTAAACATCCCCAATTATTACTACTATGTACACAGGTCGTTATCAGGTAAGGCGTCATAGGTGTGAGCCCCCGACATCAGTGACTGTGGTGTTTTTCACAGTCACAATGGCCTGGGTGGGTTGAATATGACATAAGAACACTGCAAAGAGGCATTTTACAGTCTGAATATTAGTAAGTAGAAGGGCAACATTGCGCACATGAAGGGCAACATGACACTCGTGAAGGGCAACATAGCGCTGCGTCATGTTAGAAAGAGCTAGATGAAACACTGCTATATATTAATGATACAGTGTCAATCCTAATAGAACAATCTGTCCCAAATTAAGGGCCACCTCCTCATAGGCATGCAAACAGAGGAGCAGCATTAAAATCAATGCCAGTGCATGGTTGATGGAGGGATGGGGGAGGTAGGTGCATGAAATTTGGGGTGGATAAATGGCATTTTCTTCAAATTGAAAAAAACCTTGTCTCCAATACTTCAGCGCTGTAAGGGTTAATAAACATGAAAGTCCTGTGGATTTGCATGCTTAATTATACCCCTCCTACGTATAGTCTAGGCCACAATAATTTAAATAAGCATGCCTGTCGATGATTTCTCAGTCAATTTAAAAGGAGCTGATTTTTATGAAACGTTGCAAACGCTATTTTCTAGTAAAACCCCCACAGCCCTGAAGATTTCTCAAAATTATGTTGAGTGTGTTAGAAGTTAAGACTATTTCAGTTGGTTTAATAGGTTTATAGAGGGGCGTCATAATTTAAAATTCACTAGGCCTAGACCTATACATCACTCAGCAGGGCTCTATTCATCCGGTCGTGCACGACTAAAATTTTGCTCTAAATTCAGTTACGTTACTAAAAAATTATATATATATAGTATTCTGCCATGTAATTTGTGCACACACAACAAGGCGTGTAATGCTCCAAGAGAGGAGCTAACGCTGTTCACACAAAGAAGAAGAATTTTTATTGACAAGCACAAGACTGAACACTCACTGACAGTGACAATGGTAATGGAATGTTCAGTTTTAATTGACACTGGTAATAAAATGTTCAGTTTTATTTCAGACTCAAGTCAACTTGTCTTGTCAGGGCTCGAAATTGGACTAAATTTGTACTTGTTCAGTCAGACCACTGGCTTAAAAATTGACTAGTCCTTCCCAAAAATATCACTTGTTCTTCCTAATAATTGTCAAGCAGGGACACTCGTAGGGAAGGGCAAGCTTGTCCTTCCCAGATTGTTGGGATTCTCGGACGATCAAGCGTGGTCAATTTCGAGCCCTGCTTGTCACACTAACAGTGACCACTTAATGAATTAGTAAACTTTTCCCAAAGAATGCCAATACTACCTGGATGCTTTTCACACATGGTACACCAGTATAATTAGCATTGGGGACACAGAATTCTGGACAATAACAAAAGGTAAATAGATCAAGAACATTTTGAAAATACATTATTGATGCCAAAAAGAATTTTGTCCCAGTGTGGACTGGTGTTAGCTCGAAGATGTTTATAGGCCTGATTGTGTCCACCATTTGTTCTTCTGTCCGCTGGGATTAAACGGTCATTGATAGGAATTTTGACTAGCTCATTTAAAATTTTGAGCATGTTCACAAGTCTAGAATTTTTACCTCTTGTTTTCAAGTCAGTCCAGCCCAGGTTCTGAATGAGAGATGTTACACTGGCTGTTTGTCTATAATTTTGGGTGACAAATCTTGCTGCAGATCTTTGAATTTTTTCTAATTTATCAATATCTTTTTGTCTAAAGGGGTGCCAAACTGCTGAAGAGTACTCTAAGGATGATCTGACCAGGGGGAAATAAGCAGTCTCCCTTAGTTTAGGGGGACATGCCTTCAGGTTCCTTCGAAGGAAGCCCAGAGTGGAATTTGCTTTACTTGTAATTTTGGCAATGTGGGCCTCCCATTCCAGGGGCAAACACCAAGATATGGTGTTGATGAGACGTTCGCTAGTGTTTCGCCTTTAAGCTGTTAAGGGTGTAGTTGTTCTTGTGAATATAAATGATGTCACCCACCTTCTGAGTTCTGGAGAACAACACTAATGTCTACTCTATGACTATGTCTATGGTTGGATGAGTTTAACCAATCATTCCATGCCATGGGAAAGCTTATTACAATCGTTTTAGGGAGAGAGTTGAGCTCCTGTATTAACACAGTGATGTCCGTCAATAAGCTGAAAAGCTGATTGAGTTTAAATCAAATCAAATCAAAATCGTACTGGAAGTGATTTAAATATCAGTGGAAGTAGATTTAGGCTAACGTACTACGTCTACGATCGAAGGACGTACGTCGTCGATCCTAGACCTAGTACCCAAAAGTCTTAAAGAGGATACTACAATCGACGGTCCGCCTTGAGGCTCGACCTGCTCACAGTCACAGACATGACACTGACACTAGTGACAGTGACCTGGTGTCTGGTGACACTGACACTGTGACAGACACATCAATCATCATGACATGACTGAAAATAGAGACACACTTTGACAGCTCCTTTGACAAGGTTATGAAAATGTAAACCATATAATTTGTCAATTTAAAGTCACATGACATAAGATAGTCACAAACCCTGACAGCTCAGACACAGCCAGTGCTCGCGAAAAGCAGCAGTTGACAAACTCTGACAAATGAAATGGTTGAGCAGACAAGAGAAATCAACAAAAACTTGCAAGTGTCAGAATCAGATTTGTTTTGGTTAGTTTGCATTGCCACACATAAATAAATAAGGCACACAATACTCACGTCTTTGTTAAGTAAACAACTTCTAGGACACTTTGCGAGCTGTATGATTTTGGTAAAAGTTCACTACTTAGCCGTAAATGTGGGCAACTCAAACAAAAGTAAAAACTTTCTCCCGTCCAAATGGATGAAGATCGGACTCACGACTCTCCACTATTCAATCGGTTTCCCTCTAGCGATTAAACGCGGCAAAATAGTTCCTATCTCATCACTAGGTGGCATTGAAGCCAGCTTATTTTTTACATTTTTTATTGTTAATTTTTGTTTTATAGACTTTTATAGTAGGCCTAGGCCTAATGTTAGGTAATTAACACAAAGTGATTCTTTATATTTGGATTATTTTTTTATAATTTGTAACAATCTACTTTATGCTAAAATAAAATATATGTTTGCTTGTAGACCCTGACTAAAAAACATTTTATAATATTATTTAAATAGCAGGAGAGTGAGGCAAGTTGGGCCACTTTTTTCAAATGTTTATTGGCTCATACAATTCATATAGGCAAAATGAATGAATGTATTTATGAAAGTTTTTGTTGTTTGTTTTTGTTACGTAACATACACAAGTGGTAATCTACATTGATTTTGACATAAATGCAAATAAACTAGATAAACTGGCACGGCCCATCTTGCCCCATCTCCGGGGTACGATGGTCCATGGCTGGGGCAAGTTGGGCATAGACCAATGGTAAAATTTGGATGATTATTATAATATTTATTTAATTTCCAATCTCTAAATAAACCAAACTAAATGGGTTTATATCACCCTCTCAACTCTATTTAATTTGACTGCGAAATAATCAGCGTTTCTTTGCGTTTCCCTGGTTTCACAAAAATGGCGGCCATTTTGAATTCTTAGAATCTTTGTGAACTCGTTATCTCAAGGACCACTAGTCCAAATCGCTTGTTATTTTGTATGTACACACTCACTTTCCAGGTCACAAAATTAGAATGTTTTGGTTGCAGTTTACTTAAAAAAAAAGAAATGGCGGCCATTTAAATTTTACATTTTTTTGTAGACTCGTTATCTTGATCAGTGAGTCCGGATCAGTTGTGATATTTTATATAGGCACTTACCAGCTAGCTTGCCACAAAAGCAAAATGATTTGGTCGCCTCTGAATAATTTGGTAAGAAATGGCAGCCATTTAAAAAAAAGTGTTTTTTCTTTCTATTTGTATTTTTTTTACTTGGGCAAGTTGGGCCATGGCAAGTCTTAAGCCATGCCCAACTTGCCCCATAAAAGTGGCCTAACTTGCCTCACCCGGCGCCATTTGCAAAAAATATTTTATCCTGTATTTTAAAATTATGGCCTCATTATAGTCTATTAGTCAAAACATAAACTACCTGTATATGTATCAAAATTGGTCACAATCTAAATTATATCTTGAATCATTGATAAATGATCAGCATGAAATGCACATCAAAAATATTTTAAAAACTACATTAAAAAAATATTTTATCCATAGTTTTTTTTGTATCTTTTAAAAAGTTCATTACCGAATATGGTAAGTAAATAATGTGATTTATATTCACTAGATGGCACTAAGCATGCCGCTGGGAAATCAGATTTGGCTATACAAGGGGTGGCCCAACTTGCCTCGCGGCCCAACTTACCTCACTCTCCCCTACAAACTAGACCTACCATCTCAGACCTACCACTACCAGTTACCACAGCACTGTATCACTAGTATCACAAGCTCATCGTGTTTGCCTGACACTGACAACACTTAGTCTCAGTATGTAACTAATGAATATTGATCTGTGTCTGTGACACGTAAATAAAGATGTGTGCCAAGCAAAAAACTGAATTCTGCTCTTTCCTAAACGTACTTCTGTCGTGCGCCGTGTCTACAGCCTCTCCGTCTCAGTCTCACGCCTCTTGTCCTGAGTGCTAACCAACAATTACACAGAACTAGAACTGATTCATATTATTATTACCTCCTCTAATTCTCAGAAATATGACAGTAAGCCTATACTAGGCTCTAGCTATGAAAAACGAACATCAACGTCAGTACGGTATGGCCTATATTATAACTATCGAACGTTGATTGCTCTTTTATAAACTTTATTATTATTATTATGTTATAATGGTACTTCCATCATGACAAACTTCCTTCTGTATTGTCCTAAGCCATTATAAATATAAAAACTGAGGTGAAAATCTTATTATAAATGAGGACAGTATTTCTTTTAAATAATAAAGTGAAAACATTTTTCCCTTATGAAAATTAAATAGTGAGGCCAAAAAATGGGTAAAAAGTGAAGTGGAGGGAATTCATAATTTTCAGGACCCATGTGCACTCTTATGTAGGTAACAATACCGAGAAGGGCCGTCGAATGCTTGGTTTGATATAAAGAAACCTCAAGGGCTCTCCATCACGCCATAAGGGACTGGCATGCCAGTAGGCCTACCTGATATTGGTTCTATATGGCTTGGAATATGTGTCTGTTGTCAAGTGAACAAGTGTAAACGAATGATTTATTACTGTTTAAAGAAATGCAGTGCCAGGCAACACTGTGATAGCCCATAGGGGCCTACATGATCCATGCAATATAGTGAACATAATCAATCAATCAATCAATAAAATTTCTATATTGCCTATGTCCTCAGTGGACCGAGCTCAAAGGCGCACACATTCTTAGCGTGATCATGTGTCATAATCGAGGCCAAAGCAGGTTCGTCAACAGCTGAGCCGGGCTGCTATGAGGCTAGGGTGGGTAAGTCAGGTCAAATAGGTGAGATTCAAGTAATATTGAGAATGTTTATATTTTTTTGGCATTATTTACGCATTGGCACAGGCAGGGCGTTCCATACGCTGGACCAGATATAGAGAAAGCTCTTGACCCTGTCTTAAATTTTATATGAGGAACAACAAATTTATTTGAATTTGTAGAACACAGATTTTGGGCATTTCGGCCAAACAAGTAAGTCAGCAAGATATGCAGATTGGTTGTCTTTTAAGGTTCGGAAAGTTATTGTGCATATTTTAAAATGAATGATAAACTTGACAGGAAGCCAATATAATCGTTTTAGAATAGAAACGAAATGACTAAATCGCGGAGCCTTAGTTATCACTCTTGCAAGGCAGGTCTGGACGCGTTGTAATCTAGCGATATAGCCTAGTTTTCTGACATATTGTGAAAAAATGAGTTACAATAATCTAACAAATTACTGTTATACTGATACAGTGCCACTTCAATTTGCTTGGCAAGATCTAAGGATAGACTTCTTTAAATTCGACGGAGGTCACGGTTATGATAGAGAAGCATGCCCTACATGTTTGGGATGTGTTTTCGGAAATTCAGGCTACTGTCGAATACTACACCGAGATTTTTGAAACTGATAGAGACATGTAAATTTGAGTATCATCGGCATAAAGATGGTGGTTTATGTCAAAACTAGAGATATCGGAAAAAAACGCGGAGTGGTGTAGTGTATAAAGCAATGGTCCCAGCACAGAGCCCTGTGGAACTCCATATGAGAGTGTATGTGACTTTATCTGACAGTGTCTTTAATTTTTACGGATTGGTGCCTATTTTGCAGATAAGAAGAAAAACAAATTTGAGCCTGATCAGTTATTTCATATCAATCATAAAGTCTATCTGTTAATGTAGCATGGTCAATGGTGTCAAAATCAGCAGACAAGTCAAGCAAGGTCAGAGCCATAACTTCACCCTTGTCCATACTAATTATGATATCGTTATGTACATTCAGTAGAGCCGATTCTGTAGAATGATGTTTCCTGAAGGCTAATTGTAATGGATTAGATAGATGATTATTTTTTATGTGAACTTGCAGCTGATTGGTTACTACCTTTTCTAAGATTTTCTATGATTTTGACAATGAGCTCATATTAGCTTTTTTAATTTAATTTTTTTTTAAATTTTTTTTTCTGAGGCACGTTCAAAAACGATCCTTTTGGATCTAATTTCTGTTTCTTGCACTTGTGATATATTCTGTATTTTATCTGGAAATTTGGAGCAGATAGTTTCAATTTTATCCACAAAATACTTAGAAGAATGATCACAAAATGATTTTACTGATGTGAATTCTGGCAGAGCCGGCAGTGGAATTATATGCATAATGTTATCCATCGAGATCCATAGGCGACGGGGATTGGCGGAATTTTCTGAAATAAGATCAGATAAATATTTCGATTTAGCTTTTGTCATCATTCTATTACACAGGTGGCATTGCTATTTGTAACGAGACCGATCTATATGTGTGCGAGATCAGCGCCATGTTCGCTCAAACTTTGTGGCAAAGGGTTTCAGCCTTCATTATTTCCGGAGTCATTCATGGGGTTGGTGGTTTTCTGGGCAGGCTCTTTGTACCTACAGGAGCGTGTTTGTCTAAAATAGAGCTAAGGACAGAATCATACTGTTGACATAATAGTCTGGTGCGGTATGTCATTTTGGCCATTTCTGTTGCCAAAATTGATTTTATTGTTTTTATGGCTTCATTAGGGGTCAAATAAGCCAAAAATATTGGGGTTCAATTTTTCCCGCCCATCAACCTCGTTTTATGGCACATTCAAAATGGCCGCCATCGAAATCACATATTTGGCCATAACTTGGGCTCTAGCAAAGCTAGAGTCACGGTTTTGATGTCTATACCCATGTTTTTGGGTATGAGGAGTCCAATAGTGCCCATACGGTCATTTTTTGTCGCAAATATGAAAAAACTCAAATTTTCAAATAATTATTTTGGAAGCGTTATTTAGTATGTATTATAATATAAACAGCACATTGCTGATGGTTTCTGAATGGTAGATGTTTCGTTGATGGACCCTAAATAGTCCACCAAGAAGGCGTACAAGTAATAGCGTAGAAACCGAGCAACTTCAATAACGATGTTTGGTACATTTCCTTAATTTGCAAATGACCATTTTGCAACAGTCACAGAGAAAAATTAATAAAACTAGTGTGTCTTTTGCAAAAAAGTACACACTTTTTTGAGAAGTAGATAGGAGGGATGAAGGTCCGATCGAAATTTAAAAAAAAATACAAAATGAATACAAAATTGTGAGCAAATTGTGCGTTTCAGCAATGTTTCATGTGCTGTCAAACAAATGATCAGAATCAATCATCATGATCATTGCGATTGTGATCCATCTCATCAGCAAAATTATTGGATTTTCAGATTTGTTTCTTTAAAATTCCTAAACGATGCACAAGAAAAAATAAAATAGGGGATTTTAATTCATCACAGCCCATGAGAGATATCCCCGTTTAAATTTCAGTCATAATTTGACATATTCTCCCAGATGCAGGGGCTACTCTGAGATCAACAATTTCATGAAACAATTGATTTAAATACTGACAGTTAAATCTCCCCGTCAAGGCAATATTCTAATGAGATGCAAAGCGAGTATTACCAATTAATATATAAATCTGTAACCTAACCAGGATGCCCGGCCGCGCAATGATTACAGTCTCTGTATCGCGTATACCTACAAACTCTGTTATTGCGGAATAGATTGGAGGAGGACGGGGGCATTACCACAGCTGATATCTAAGCAGATTACAACAAGCATTCAATGGCTTGGTTCATCGAAAAGACAATAAGGTTTAGGTTCAAATTTAGTGATTTTGATTTATATATTAACATATTGACAATTTTTAAATTTTAAAAAGGCCGACTGTCATTCACAATGACATAAGCCACACTACCTGGTGTGATTGTTATATACCTCACTGATGCATTTGTACAGGAGTCGTCTGCAGCGCTGAGCATTTTAACTATATCTGGTACTATTTGTTGAGCTCAATAATAACCCTTGGTGCAGGTGAACTAAGACATCTGACAGGAATGAACATGCTATATTTCACTTCCCACACATTTTGTTCTAATGGTGGGAGGTTTGGCCATCTGATAAAGCAGGTCTTGTCTCCCATTGACATGTGGTTGGCTCTCATAAGGTGTAGCTCATCTAGGCGAACATTTCCCATTCTAGATTTTTAGACAATAATAGTTGCCACCGGAATTATCATTAGCTGATTAGGCAAGAGGATTAGTACACTTGACATACAAAATTCGCTTTCGATGTACAAATAAAGAGAGGGAGAGGTAGCGCATCGATAGAATATCGGACTGCCACGTCATTCATGCACGCATCCTGGGTTTGAACCGTGCTGATCTCGCAGGGGTCTTTCAGAGAAATATCCTTGTCTATTCCCTCTCAATGTGACTAGGTGATCACAGTTGCGGCCTCGTCGAGTTCAAGTTGAAACTAGTGTGTTGACGTTAATTTACAAGCTATTTAAAATAACAATATGTGGATATAATCTGTTTACGTGTGAAGCTAAATTTACTTTCACAGACCTGTTAAGAGATATTACGCAAGATGCTTCATCATCATAGAGACCAACCCACTTTCAAGAGGTACACTTGAATGCCTTTTCATATGTGCGCTCAATAAATAGATATGTTATCTAGCAAAAAGTGGTAAAGATATTTGATCATCTGCAATAAGCCCGTGTACAAAGCTTTCAAAAGAACCTATTTCAAGAAGAAATATGCCACAATTTTAGACAAAGTTACTGAACAATATTAAAACTAATTTGCAACAAAGTAAAAGCTTCTACCGACGGTGAATGGACATACCCAATCATATTCTGTTGTGTATAGCATTGTGGCATTACAAAAAAGTATTAGATTCAGAATTTGTCAGTGTCTGACCAGAATATATTATTTGGTTCAAATCACACCAGTTGAGGAATGACGCTTCACATGCTAGTGCATCCTGTGCAGAAAGAAAGTGAATTCACCTGTCCCGGAGAAATTAGTACAAGCTCAACTTATTAGAGTTTTAGACACACGACCTCTGGTCACGATAAGGCGTTCTAGAGTATGCTCACATGAGTAGAAGTAACCAAGAGAGAGACATCATCAACCATAGTACCCAGTGCTGACTCCACCAAATGATAGACCCGAGGTGGTTTTTGTATTACTCTTTTGGCATGAAGCATCCCTTGTGTAATCACTCACACGTGATCCGTGGACTGCCAATAAAGCGGTCCTAGATCTAGGCCTATTATTGGGACATCTTACAAACTTCTGACTTCATGAGCTACTCTCATGGTTTGATAATTGTGTCACTTGCATCAATCTGCAGAAAACTCAACTCAACGGGAACCAGTTCTAAACAAGTTGGTTTGTATGACAATGTACATACATAGTACTTAGTAAAAGTGTTCATCAGTTTTTTCAGCAATCTTGACTTCTGCCTTTCTAAAATGACTTCCCGCAGGTTATCTAAATTTTCAACCACTTGATGTTGTGTCTCGCGGGCATTATCACTTTTTTATCACTTTTTTTACCGGATAACATATTTATCTACTACTGAGCATACAATATGCAAACACATTCAAGTGTATCTGTTAACATGACTGGATTGGTTCAAAATGTATTATGTTTTCTGTTCTCTCATTTGTAATATTTCTTAATTTAATGATCTGTGGTAGGCTACAAGGCCTCTCATGTAAACAGACTATCTTTGCTTATGTTGTGCAGTTGAAAAAATATCACGTTACCCTTTTCCTGTATTTAGATTGGAACTGATTTACTGATACCTAGCGAAACATCTTTGTGGTTTTGAGTTGCTTGTTTCTTTCGAATAAAAAAATGAACCAAGCCATTGAATGTTTGCTGTGATCCTCTAAGGTAATGGCCCTGTCCCCTCCAATTATGGCTGGAATCTATACTCTGATATCTCTAGGATGTGATGAATTAAAAGTTCCTCTTTTATTTGTTATTGTGCATCATTTATGGATTTGAGAAAAACAAGATCTGAAAATCCAACAATTTGACGGATGGGATGCTCCCTAATTACCCACCAAGATTAATTCTGGTCATTTGTTTAGCAAATATGAAACATTGCTGAAACGCACAATTTGCGCACAATGTGTGCTAATTTTATTTGATTTCGAATAACATTGACCCATCCCACCCACTTCTCAAAGTTATCAAATGTGTTTTGTAAAAGACACATTACCGTCAATATGAATTATCCTCTGTGACTGTTGTAAAATGTTTAACTCTTCCTTGACCAATTTCGGTTTTATGCGAAAACTACCTTCCTTTACCAAATTCGCATTTATGCGAAATCCACATCTGTTCATGAATTAATTGCAATGGAGATATTTCATTACATGCGTGGTTGAAAATTACCAACCAGAATGGTCAGTGACATATGGACGCAATGTTCTCTTGCATTTTTAATTTGCGCAATGCGCATAGCTATGGGCCTAACCTGTATTGTGCCCAGGGGCTACCTCGGGGATAATCCTTGAAAAAGAAGTCGGTTTCTGGGGGTAGCTTTATCAGGGGGAAGTCGGTAAAGGAAGAGTTAAATGAAATAAATGCATCAAACATTGTAATTGAAATTGTTCAGTTTTTACAAATTTTTTATTTTAGTTTTTTTCGAATTCGCGAAAAAAAATGACCGAAAACTTATTAAAAATGTGTTTTATCGTTAAATATCTAAGAGACATCCACATTTTTTATGAGCACTATTTTCTCGTACCCAAAAACATGGGTATAGGCATCAAAATCGTGACTCTAGCTATGCTAGGGCCCAAGTTATAGCCAAATATGTGATTTCGATGGCGGCCATTTTGAATGTGGTAAAAAAAGAGATTGAGGGGCGGGAGGAATTGAACCCCAATATTTCTGGCTCATTTGACCCCTAATTAAGTCAAAAAAACAATAAAATCAATTTTGGCAAGAACTTTTAATTTTAGGCATATTTCTGACATACCGCACCAGACTATAATGCCGAGAGATCTTTCTCTGGTTTCTTTATTAGATCCGAATTGTGAATATCTGAATGAAACGATTCATAATCAATTTTGTTGATTTTTTCAAACGATATTTTTTCTTTGTTCCGTTTCGTCTTAGAACAGTCAATTTCTGATATGACCGCAAGCTGGTCTGAGATACCTGCTGAAAAAAAACTGATTTGAAAGAATTAGAAATGTCATCTAGCCAATGACCATGAACGTGAGTTGAAAAATTAACATGCTGCTTGAGATCGAAACATATGTGAGGATATCTTTAAATTTATTGTTTTTTTTCCATTTGAGTTATCTAGATGTAAGTTGAAATCTCCCAATATACACAAATTGTCGTGGAATAGCCAGGAGGTGAGATATCAACTATCGTTGGTTTCGTTTTATCATATTTAACCATGTTTTTTCACTGCTACAATGTGCTGATTTTTATCTTTCTTTATCCTTTTAGAATTTATTCATACACACAATAAATCTTTAATATAATTACCATTATGATGTGAAGAAGCGTCAAGTAAACACATAATATGTAATCATTCAATTAGGTGAATTAAAAACAATTCATAATTTTAGATATGAAGGTGCACAAATTCCCGGATATATTAAGGTACCAAAATTTTTTATCTGCGGTGTCCCGGAAAACCCATCCTCTACAGCCAATTTCTATCTGCAACTTATAGGCTATGGTTTCTGCAACGGAATTTAGTAATTATATTTTCAGCTTACGTGGTCAAAAAATCAATTAATTTTCAAACGTAAATTACACACTTTCCAGATTCGTTGATTTATGTTATCCATTGATGGATAATTACTGGTCTCGCAGTCTCAGCTTCATTGACTGTCTAAAACACTCACAACTTGTCGGTAGGCCTAGAGACCGGCTGTTCCAAGCACCAGATAAACCTATATTATTTAATGTAACAAATATAAGCCATTGTGAACTATAGACATCCAACACATGCAATTTAAGTAATAATCTGTATAATATGAAGAAATTGTATTACATTTATTATTTTCGTAACACATGATAACTGAGCTCCAAAATAGTAGCACTCTAGTTTTAATCTCTACAATTACAGGAGGAGTGCCGACTTCACCGTACACCATATTTGAACATGTAAATTTAATACCATTTAATATATAGGCCTATTTTATAAACCTAAATTTTATTTTCTCGATAATAGCGATGTTCTCACTTCCCCATATTTCACAACCATATGTAATAAAGGGGACAACTATAGGATTAGAAAAGGTCATCAATAGTGAAAAAAAAGATATCTAGCTTTAGGCCTACGTAGTAGAGAGAACATTGCCCTATTACCTTTTTCATATAATTTCTGTTTTTCTCTGTTAAATACCAACACTTTTGTTTTGGATACATTTATTGTGAGCTTCTATTGTGTACTACAATATTAATCCATTGCATCCAGAGTTGGTTGCCATTCTCTTGGACTCTCTGCTAAAATGACAGTATCGTCTGAGTAGAGGAGAACATAGAGTTTTAAATACGTGTTAAGATTAATATTGTTTAAAAGTTCAGAAATTTAATTGAAAATAACAATGGTAATACATTTTTACCCTGTCTAACACCTGCTTGACAAAAAAAATATCCCGATGTTTTACCAGACATCAAAATGCAAGATTTCGCGTTAATATACATTGAATAAATAATATACATTGAATAAATGGACTTATTTATTTTTCCACCAATACCCTTTGAAAATAGTTTACACCATAGCGCAGCCCTGTTCATCGTATCAAAGGCTTTGCTGTAGTCCACAAACAGCATTAATACAATCTCTTTTCTTCAAATTCCTAGACAACTAAGAATAGTAATTCCAATATAATTCGACGGGTCCCTGGGTTCATTCTTGTTTTAAAAAAATGTTATTATTTCTAAACACTAGTCTGTGGGAACAAGTTCACTGTCAAGTATTACATCAAAGAGCTTAACAATTATGTCAATTACTCTTGATAAGTTAATTTAAAATTAAATCTATTCCTCGACAAATATTGTTTTTTAATGTTTTTATTGCTTTTTTACTTCAATTTCAGTGAAAGATTTAAAATTTTGTTATCCATGTTAATTTTCAGATTTGTCCTATTAATAATATCTTCTCGATCCGTTCCCAGAATTCAAACACTAAAAATGTTTGTTTTTTGTAAATATCCAGTGGTAAGTCATTTACTGATTGAGGGGGTTTACTTTTGTTATTATTTGCCCCAAACATTTGGAATACTTGAACTCAGGTTACGCATTTGCTTTGCAATTTTACTTTTGTATTTGTTGAATGACGTGTTAAAGGTGTGGTCAAATGTCAAAATCAAGGGTCCCCCAGAAGGCAAGGCCAAGGCCCTATTCCATAATAGCACTAAATATGCGTTTCATACCCAAAGCCTCATTAAGAGCAAATTCTCAAACCACAGCAAGTTCATATATACTTGAGCGACATCTATGAGTTAATAATTTAAATCCCTTTTCCCTTGCCCCTACTTGGTCGCTGGCTTGCAAACAAACTGACTGTATTACTGGGGGGAAATTGCTTGACCCCAAAAGCTTGTATTGCCACTAAGTAAACACAAAGCATTTGTATGACTTCATGCAATGTTGGACCAACGTCGAAAACGTTTGGGCCGACGTTGTATAAATGTTATACAAATGTCTTGTGTTTGCTGGGCTGCAGGAGGACTTTCTCTCAAACATTGTACATTTATTCAATGTTGGTTCAATGTTGGGCCAGCGTCGCAGACGTTGGCCTAGCATTAAAACAGCATTGGATCAATGTCTCGTTTAAGTAGTATCTTGTAATCAGTTCAGTGGCTATATTAATGCCGTCAATCTGTACTCAATAGGCAACTGTTGGCCTACACTTGACCGTCCCAGGCATGCACATTTTGCAGTTGAACACTAGTTTAATTTTATTTTGGTTTTGTCTGGTTGGATGTCAGGGATGTCTTAATTGTTGAAGTGATCAGTTGTTCTCAACTGTTCGATTCGATACTTATTTTTAAATCGTATATATATTCGTGTTGTTTTGTTTTACATTCTGTGATATACCATGGTTTGTGAGGTTCTTTACGCCCCTAAGTAGATTGTTTGTTGTGAGGTTTACGCTGTCGCAGCATGCGACATTAAACATATTTTTGTTTTCACTGTAGATAATTTCAACTTTTTTTTCTTCGCTTGTGCCGTAGTTAGTACTACAAACTTGATCATGTGGATTTTTGCTTGTATTGATGCATAGGCATATTTGTGTGTATATCTTGATGACTATGGGACAGTGTATATTAGAGAGTAAAGGGTTAAATTCATTAACATAAAAATCAGCTATACAATTCAACAATTCGTCTGTAGCCTACATATTACGTAGTCAACTACACTCACATTTTACATGTGAATTTACCAAGGTCTTCATCATTATGACATCTTCAATTAAGCATATAAATCCCTATATTTTTACATAAATAAATGAGACGCTTGCCGCTGTTATTTACATGACAGTCCATATTGGTTGGCGTTCTATGGGCTGGTATAGGCTAGGTTCATTTAGAGTATTTACATTAAGTAAATCAAGATCGTCATCATTATCCATTATGTCTGATAAGTTTGCAGTAGGGGCATTAAAATCTCCCATTATACAACTGTCTTTGGATTCGTCTTTCCCTTTGATGTCCGCCATAGTTTTTTCATGAAAATCAAATACTCTTGGATCAGCATATAGAGAGCCGACCTCTAGTGGGTTGTATGTCTGGGACCCGTTAATTCCTCAAGTCGAAAACTGATTGCCTCGAAAAGATCCAGCGGCATGCTTTGTCATCAATAATTACAGGAGGGAAAGTGGGCTCACCTCGACCCAACCGATTGACAGGCTAGGTTGGGATATTTTGCAAGAACACCGTAAAACAGATAGGCTTTGCATGCTCTATAAAGCAATTAATAGAGAGATACGTAGCCATCTCGATTGACATTATAGACATCCAGAGCATATAGCCTCCGATGAAATCATTTCTGCAAATCTAAGCACAAACAGACATGCTTTTGTAAGGTCATATTGTCTTTCCTTATCAAAGTTAGCTTTGTCAAAGCTCTTGATAATGAATAAATTAAAAACCAGACAGCGATGGCCTTTATATTTGAGTTGATGTCTTTTCGCCAAAACATAGTGGGTAGTCCAAGTTCAAATTTGTTAATCAACTGCCATGGCAATCAAAATATTATCACGCCAACAGGACAGAAGAGCACAACGTCATGCACTAGTCCAACTGTTTCAATCGTCTTTAAAGAGACATTTAGTTTGGAGTACCGTATATGTATTACTGGGGACCGGCCTCACTGGTAGTGTACGTAGAGTTGTGTGGCCAAGGTCGTACAGTCTCCATATCAATCGTAAGGACAACTTGCTAGAGTGATAGAAACATATACAGAAAAAATCTGCGAATATCGTATGTACTTATGGTGTTGCCAGGACGATCGTGTGTGCACCCTACGATGGGGAGATTTTTGGATATTTTGCAGCTTTCACAAAGAAGGTCGCAAGAACTGCTACCGATATCGTTCTATGTGTACGGCGTTTGTAGCCTATGGGTCCTTCTGACCAGGCTTTTACAGGATAGAGCTACAGAGCTACAAAATAGCATCATTATTCCTATGGTGATGGTAAGTATGATGTGATGATTCCTCAAGTTGTTATTAAGATCCTCTTCATTCTCTTGTATGAACATTGTTAGACTGGTTCGCTGTCCTACTCCATCTGGCGAGCCGACTGTAGGGTGGCGTATAGCAGGGAAACATTCTAAATGAATGTAATTACTTGTACGACGCTCGTACCAACACCTCAAGGTGTGGGTACGGTGGTTGTTAGGCGACAAATTAAATACCGGTAGTAACTTAATTACCAATTTCGAAGGAAGGTTTTACGAAACTATGTGACGCTATACGAACGCTAAGAACATGTGGAAATGAAGATTTGTAAGAATATATTCATCACATTTGTGACCGAGGTATTAGATCTTTAACAGTATAAATTTACAAATTCAACAAACTGGGTGAATGTTGTCAGTGGTTACTAACGTTAGTGGTTACTTATAGTGATATCCGGTGGGTAAATTATATTTTTTTCGGAAACAGCAACATTCACTTTATATAAAAAGTCGCGCAGGATATTTTACGATTCATTCCCTTTAACAGCTCGAGACTGGTTCTATATATGACGACAATTCATTCTAATGTAGAATCCACCAAAATATTATAGCCAGACACGTGGAGACTGCAGCTTCCCTTAGATACTCGCTGTAGACTAGAGGAGTATAGCTTAAGTAATGTAAGGCCTACGCTAGTTAAATCATGCTTCAGACCCCTCATCACTAGGTGACGTTGTAAGTTGCATCACCACTGGTGAGGAGGCCACGACAGCTGACATGCCATGGTCAACTGGGGTTGTATGTGGGTCACACTTTCTTGGAGTGTAAGTTTATGCCCCTTCAAGTCATGTGGACGTGATCATCTTGATCATGTTGCGCCGGTTGCTACAGCGTTGACCCTTAAACCTATACATTTGCGTAAAAATTTTGGATTCAATATCACACCTGAAGATATATAATGTCATAATATTGGGAGCTAGATAATTTAATGTTCTTCACAACCCATCTAGCTCCCAACATTATGATAGGTCCCACTATAGCTTCAGGTGTGATATTGAATCCAAGCATATTAGGCGATTATATACCTTTAACCCCTTTCTCGTCTATATTTGTTGCTCCTCGGGTCTCATCTTCACATATCTCGCTCACATTGGCTTAACCACATGTGGGCGCCAAACTCGCGATGGGGTGGAGAAGAAAACGAAACTCACATGAGCACCGTCAATGTGAAAAAATCTGTGAGTATAGCACTTTCGTGTCTGAATATGTGTTGTAGAAATCAATAATAAACAATGGCGACACATGTCTTGGTGACACATGTGTCTCATCTACGGTGGTTGTATTGTTGGTGTAGGCCTACATAGGCCTTGAGTTAGGCTGTTGACCTAAGAGCGAACTTGAACGTAGTTTGTGAACGTTTGGCACATCAAGTGGACAGCCCTTTATTTATTCTGTATGCCAGGTGACGAGTCCACGAGTTGACTGATTAACTGCAAGTACTGTTCAGCACTGTGTGTATCAGCCTCCTTCTCAGCTAGTTGGCCCTGCTACAGAGCTTTGAGAATATCTTCTGTAATTGCTGCGTCTGGTGCACCTATGAGAGACAAGTTTATATAATTATGTCTCTTGTATACTGGGTTATGGTTTTCATTATATGCTTAGTATTATTATGACTAGTGCATGCAATCAACCTATGTTGTATTATAGTTGGTCCATCCTATACAATGTCGACCCAGCATAAAAACAACATTGGATCTGCATCTTTTATTTGTGTTATTGCAGACTTGCTTTTGTGTAAGACAAGATACCAGCAGAATGTGCACAGTGATTGTAACAAGCAGTCTTTGTTTAATGTTGGGACAGCATCTCAGATTGTGGATTAACATGAACCCAGCACTGGGTCATCGTTCTTACTGGTGTGCAGTCTCAGTCAGCACGATACACTGACCCAATATTGGTTTCGCGTTTGTCCATCGTTTGCGACGCAGGCCCAACATTAAGAAAACGTTGGGCTGGTGTAGACCTATTGTGCTTATGCTGTACAATTGACACTGTTGGATTGATGTATGTCAACCGTCTATGAAGCTGGCTCAACATAAAATCAACATTGCCCATGTGTTTAGAATGTATTTTCTGACTGTATAATACAAATATACTAGGATCAAGGACGTTGTATAGAACGTTCTTGCTAGGATATTCAATACACATGATACATGTACAGATGTAGGCCTATATCCCTGGTCCATCCTACCATCTCATGTTAAAAGAAGCTGTTAATTTAATAAAAATAGTCACGTGTGTGGGCATGTGTATTTATTCCTTGGCCTGACCCTGTGGTTTAGAATGTCAAGGGCACCATTTTTGTTAGGTATTACCTTATTGACCGGATAAAAAATCAGGTCAAATTCATGACTATTTCTACAGAACACATTCTACAGTGTAATCAATCAGAGCCACTAGCTTACGCTAGTGAAAGGATAGTATCTATATCTGTATCTGTAGCATAATCAGCAAACCTCCTTTAAGGAGTATCACGCTGATGAATAGTAAGGGGGATAAATAATTAAAGATTTAATCTCTAAAATGTTTTAATTGTTTTTTGAAGGCTTCGATGGTGCAGCATTCTGCTATCTCAGAGGGTAGCTGATTCCACAAAGGTATGGTCTTCACAGAGAAAGAGTTCTTGTATGCTGACGTGCTTGCCTTGATGGTCTTGTATTTTAGTTTGTGGTTGGAGTGAGTTCGAGGATCTGCTAGAGTCAGAATGTCTGATGTTGGTACTTCCATCAGTTTATGGATGGTTCTGAAGAGGGTTATCAGTCTGATGTCACTACGCCGATCAGCAAGGCTGTGCCAACCGAGTTCTGCTATCATATCAGACACACTACTGGTATAGGCGTAGTCATTGGTGACGAATCGAGCTGCTCAACGTTGGACCATCTCTATGGATGAGATGTCCTTGCCTAGGTATGGGTCCCATATTGAGGCACCATACTCAAGAACAGGGCGTACTAGACTTGTGTAGGCATTTTCCTTGATCTTTTTAGGGCAGGTTTTTAAGTTCCTACGGAGGAAAGCGAGGGTGCCGTTTGATTTTTTGGTGGTAGAAGCAACATGTTTGGACCAGTCAAGTTTGTTTGTGATGTTCACACCTAGGTACTGAGCACTGGATACCTCCTGCAGGATCTGGCCACTAATGGTGTACATTCTCGTGAGTGGATTCCGTTTCCGACACATTCTGATTGATTCACACTTCTTGGCGTTAAACTTCATTCCCCATTTGTTACTCCACTCGACAAGAGAGTCCAGATCACGCTGCAGTGCAAGTTGATCACTAGCATTGTGGATAGGTCGGTACAAGAGACAGTCATCTGCAAACAACCGGACCTTAGAGGTGACATTTTCGGGTAGGTCGTTAATATGCAGGAGAAACAAGAGTGGTCCCATGACTGTCCCCTGTGGTACACCTGAGACCACATGCGCAGGGTCTGACTTCGCCCCTTCCACAAGTACACACTGGCTCCTGTGTTTCAGGAAGTTTGAGATCCAGCTGTGGATATGCCCGTTGATACCGTGATGATCTAATTTGCCCAAGAGTCTATCACGGGGTACGGTATCTAATGCTTTGCTGAAGTGCAGCACAAATACATCTAACTGAGTGTTCTTGTTCCAGTAGTTGAGCATATCGTGGATGGTGACCAGTAGTTGTGATTCACATGATCTCGCACGTCCGAAACCATGCTGCAGCACTGTAAGTATGCTGTGCTTTTCTGTGTGTTTGATGATATGTTTACATATGACGTGCTCCATCACCTTACAGCAAATACATGTCAGAGACACAGGCCTATAGTTTTCTGGTTGGTATCGACTGTCTTTTTTGTATACGGGTGTAATATTTGCCTGTGTCCAGTCTTTGGGTAGTGTTGATTTATTCACGAACTGTGTAAAAAAGGCATCGAGCTCAGGTGCAAGCTCTGTGGCCGTCTCTTTTAAAAACCTTGCTGGAACACAGTCAGGGCCGGATGCTTTGTTAGGTTTCAAGTCATGTAGCAGTTTTTCGATTCCTTCTGATGTTATTGTCAGTTCATCTATGGATGGGAATTCGTCGCCCTTTAGAGTAGGGATAGCGTTCCCGTCCTCCTGGGTGAAGACGGATGTGAACTGGTCGTTTAGGATTTTTGCTTTGTCGATTTTATCGTTGAACACAAACACGCCATCACGTTTGAGTGGTGATATTCCTACATTATCTTGTTTTTTAGCTTTAATGTAGTTCCAGAATGGCTTGGAATCGTTGTTGTTCAAACTATCAGATAAAATATTATTGCTGTAGTCCCAGTGTGCTGTGTTCAGGGATTATTTTATCGACTTCTTACTTCTCTAAAAGCACTCCAGTCCTGACTTTTGCCACTTTTTCTAGCCTTGTTATATAGTCTCTGCTTTTTACGGCACATTCTCCTGAGCTTAGGTGTTACCCAAGGTAGGTTATAACGGCAAGAGGTTGTTTTACATGGCACCAGGTTGCTAATGGTTTGGCTGATGTGTTGTTTGATCAGTTGCCAGTTGTGTTCTACAGTGTTCTGTGTTATTTTATTGAGGAAATGTGTGGTGAAAGCAGATGTTTTTTCGCGTATTTTCCCCCAGTCGGCTTTGTTGAAGAGGTTAACTTTCCGTTTCGCTTTTTTAGCTAATTTTGGTTTAATGTCACTGTAGACCAACACTATGTCATGGTCTGAATTTCCAGGGATGACACTAATAAATTTAGTAAGGCTAGATTTGTTAGTGCAGTATAGATCAAGCACATTACACTCTCTGGTTGGTTCTTTCTGCAGCTGAGTTAGATGGTGGTCACTCAGTAGCGTTATAAGTTTCTCATGCATAGTCACATGATCAGCTTGACCGAGCTTGTCTCCCAGTCAATATGCCCTGCATTGAAGTCCCCGCCCAGGATGATGGTGGAATTTGAGTTGTTTTTCAATTTACCTGCCATCTGGTAGAGACTGGCGTCCAGTGCTTCGAGCTGGTCGATCGCGCTGCCAGGCGGCCTATAAAAGGAGCCTATGTATAGTGTTTTCTGGTTTCGAAGGGTAACTGTGGCCCAGACTATCTCACCGTCTATATCATTAAGTTCTACCTCAACAGACGGGTATGACGATTTTATTGCCACCAGAACGCCCCCACCCCCCTTCTTGCGATCGCGCTGCCAGGCGGCCTATAAAAGGAGCCTATGTATATTGTTTTCTGGTTTCGAAGGGTAACTGTGGCCCAGACCATCTCACCGTCTATATCATTAAGTTCTACCTCAACAGACGGGTATGACGATTTTATTGCCACCAGAACGCCCCCACCCCTCTTCTTGCGATCTTTGCGGTAACATGTGTAGTTAGGTGGCATGAATTCTGCTGAGCTAACTGTATTGTCGATCTTAGTTTCTGTCATCATGATACAGTCTGGGTCCATGTAGTCTAGCAAGTGATGTATTTCTGCTCTTTTCCCTGGTGCGCTGTTGCAGTTAATGACCAAACAGCGCCAGTTATTTTTCTTACCTGGAAGCTGGTCCGATGACGAGGTGCGGTTACGAGTTGTAGAGTTCGTGCGGACAGATGACAATGTACCACTATACCCTCTGATGGATTTGGGGCTGCTGGCAGTTGGCGGGTGGAAGCTACTGTCCAGTGAACCTAGGGTCAACACAGATGCGTCATTCATGTCTGCCAGTACTGAGTACCGAGTTGTTTAGTTCAAGACTATATGAATGAAACATGTTATCACTGTAATTTGCAGTGTGACATTTTCCACAGAACCAGGAGATGCTTGTGTATGCAAGTCTGTCGAAGCCACATGTGCTAAGTTCAACGCAGCTTTTGTGGTACCACATGTCACACTCATCACAACATATTGCTTTATGTGACCAGGATACCTTGAGATCACAAAGTCCACAAGAACTTATCGTGGACTGGCCCTGAGGGCCTGGATTCATTTAAATATCACCGCTTAAGAGGAGCACAATTAAAGTGATTGCAGTAGACCTGCGGTGGGAATCAGGCATAGTTGATGTGGATCTGATAAATGAGAATGTGTGTGTATGAAAGCGTGATGAAAGCCATCTACCTATCATAGTGTGTATGACCACTGTGGTTTACTCTATCTATCAGAGGAAGAGGCATTGCCAATACAGTAAGAGGACATGGATGATAGGAGCCTGGAGGGTTGTAATACAGTACCGTATAGAGATTACCGGCTGAATCATCTCGATAAATACCAAACGAGGCACGTCCTATAAATTCTTTATTGTCTAAACCACCACAATAATGGTGAACAAATCACTATGTAGATGATACAAATTTGATAGAGTAGTAGAAAAATGTGACCGCATTCACTGAACCATTAATAATACTACTCACACACAACCTGTCTCTACATAGAAGCACCCGATGTAGTCTACCCAGCCGTAGAATAAAGAAATAGTAAATAATTACCCCTCTCGGTGGAGCTAAAATATGTATTTAACTTTCTGTAATTCTATTTCAACGGGTATTTAGATAAATTTGGTATGGTTTCTGGGGAGAATTTGTGAAAAAATCCAATTTATTTCGACAACTATACTTTAAATGAAGCAAAATGTGTGAACTTTTCACTATTTAATAAAACTTGACAGGATGGAATGGCATACATTGTAGGTATATGAATACCATTTAAATAATTGAATATGCCAAACAATACAATCGCATTGTATTTTTTTGTAAATAAATAGTATTTTATCCAACCTGCAATGACTACACATATCTCTCTACACCACGGCTCGGGATTTCACCTTGTTTACCTTTTTTTTTTTATTTTAACACCAACAGGTAACATACAAGTGTGCAAGGTAGTGACTGTTGCTTTTCTAGATTTCACGCAGAGATTTTAAAATTTACACTAAAGGTTCCAACTTATCAAATACATTTTCACACACATAACCCTTGTGCTGCCGAACTGGCAGAATTTTTTTATCTTTGAAGCTGAAATTGCTGCAATTTCCAGCTTCAAAGATGAAAATTATTTCTACTTTAACTTAACTAAAAATAGACATATCCGAAATCCAACTGTTTGATTAGCTGAACATATACCACACAGTAATTTATTGATTAATGTGATAATTTATTTGGGTTGAAACTTATTTGAAACCAAATAATTATATACTGGCCTAGCATCACAAGGGTTAGGTTGTGCATTGCTGTGACAATCCATGATTCCAAGCAGGATAAATGTCAAATCCAGTCTGAGAAATCACCCAGCATCAATTTGAAGTGGCTGGAAATCACTAATTTCTCATTTAATTTCACATTGAAATAACAATGTTTTGGGTACAATCAGAAAACTTGAAATGATGTGATCAGCAATTTAAACGTAAATTATAGGTGAGTTGATTAAGTTAGGATTTATTTGTGAGGTGTGTGTGTGCTTCATTGAGATATGACAAGTGAATATATTCACAGAAATCAAACCAATTTACAAATGCTTCTTTTTTTCACAGGTATTAATGCAGAAAACATAATAGAGCAGGACTTATTATTATCAGCCAAGAATTAATAACACAGAATGACATGTACTTCCTCAGAAAACACGACACCTTGAGCTATTTTAATGTTGGCCCAGAGCTGCAGACGGTGACCCAACATTAACCATTACAATGCTGAAATATTTTTGTATAAACGATGGAGACAAAAGTTAATTCTTTCAATTCGAAATCAGCATAAATGTCATTCTGCTTCATTTGAATACGTATGTTACGGATCTACGGCCATTGTGAGTTGTTCATTCTTTCAGTGCAGGGATCGACTTTAGCGGTCAGAATCTGTTGTCCCTAGATGTCAGCTTTTGATATCTGAAGTCGTTCCCCACACTGAATGGGTCAAACTTTGTCCTGCTAAATTGTCAGCTGATATTTTTCATTCATACGACGCTGGAATTCCTAAAGAAATTTCTAGCATTAAATGATGAAAAATGTTTCTATTAATGAAAACTAGATATCTCCCAAAATGAATTATTTGATCACCTGAACATCTCACAGTCTATTTGATAAATTTAGTGATATTTTATGTAGTTTTACTTCAAATATTGAAAACGGTAATAAATGGCCCTAGCAGCACAAGGGTTCTTGATTGCTAATTCAAGCTAATGCTTCATGACGCTTGAATTACAATCAATTGTCCCCATAAGATTGGATGCTCAAAACCAGTCACAGTTATATTAATTATTCATTGTTTACAGAATACTTAAAATAATTATACAAATTAGATTTATAAGGAAATATAGGTTGCAATCAATTTTTAATCTTCTAGGGACACAGGCCTCTTGAGCATTAGCTAATTATTTCATCTGAAGAAAATAAATAATAATGTCCATATGTAGTTAAGGTTTCACAACTTCAAACAACAAAAAATGTCACTCAAATAATTTGTGGTTATCAAATAATAATTTTTAGAAACACTTTTCTCATAATTAGAAATGTTTTGCGTCATTTGGAGCTGGAAATTGCGTTAGAAATTCCAGCTTCAAATGAATGAAGAATAGAAACAAACCAATCAGCAGCACACGGGTCAACACTTGGTGCTGAAACATTTTGATTAATTCCATACAATTTAACATTTCATTTACGGATCTACAACCCACATAAATATTTAAACCATCCAGTGCAAGGTCCAAGTTTTGATGTCAGATTCTGATGTAGTCAGTCGGTCTCCACACAAAAAAGGTTATTTTTGATCCCTCATTCAATTGGAAAAAAATACTCTTGAGATACCTTTCTGACGTTAAATTGTGAAAACTGGCTGCATTATCAGTATGTAAGAATCAATTTGTTTACACATTGATGTTGATATTCTTAATTTTCAGTACACTTTGACTTGTTTATACATGTCGTACATCTTTAAGCATTACAACTTACAATTAATCTTTTAAATAGCATTTTTAATCACTTATACAAAATTAGAATTTCTACACTGATGTGATTAAAATGCTAACAATTTTGTTCTGGACATTCCAAGATGAAAAGTTGAGTGTAAAAAAACGGATTACAATAACAAAACCAAGAATTGTTGAACCCTTCCAGCACCTCTTAAACCTTTGTAATGCTTAGACCATATATACGTTCCAAACCAAAATAAATGACTAAAACTGGTCAATTATTTTGTGGATCAGTTTGTCAATAACTCAATGTGGCAGGTCTCTATATTTTTTACAATTTTGAGAAGGAAATTGTGTTAAAAATTCCGGTTAGGTTCGTAGATCCTATCTATGACAAAATTCAAGGACGTATCAATGACTTTCAAGGGCGATAAGAACCTGTTTCAAGGACCAATTCAAACAATGAAAGCAACATTAACATGAGTATGTATTATTTTATAGTATCACAGCAAAGCTGCCTGTAGGCAGCTTTGCTGTGATACTATAAAATCATACATAGATAATAATACATATCACTGTGGTAATTTCCTTTGTCAAAATTCAAGGACTTTCAGGTAACTTTTGATAAAGATAGGTTTTCAAGCACCAGTTACGAAACGTGTTTAACCCTTGTGCTGCCGGACTGTATGTATACGGTTTCAAGCAAATGTCGGATCAAATAAATTGAACTCGAATGGCTAAAATATTTTGTGGTAGATGCTTAGTTAATCTAAAGATACGATTTTGAAGACGTTTATTTCTTCATAAATATAATTATTTGGAGCTGGATATTGCGTTAGCAATTCAAGCTACAAAAGAATTAAAAATAATCCGAAAAAATTCAGCAGCATAAGGGTTAAATGAAGGAAAATAGTATCAAATGATTCAGCAGCACAAGGGTTCAAGCATATTTGGAAAAACAAAAATTACGATTTCGATCAAAATAATAACAAACTGAGCTTACATTTCTTATACTCTGCTTACGTTATTTTCATTCACCCCGAGGTTGGAATTACGGCATCAATACAAAGGTTTTGCACTTTCACCAATGATATATTTGAATGGAGATTAACAATATTGACCAGGGCTAGATAAAGTTGACATACATCGTAAGCAACCCTGATTGGTCAAGATATCTATCTTGACCAATCAGCCAGCAACGATTTATGTCTGTCTCCTTGAGAATGCTAGATTTGACAGATCATTATTATCAATAAATATATAATAAATACAGATCATCGTAAATGCATATAAAATGTGAATATTGAGTTAGTATTGTTCACATACAAACATTGTTATCCTGATAAACACAGCCCAGCAAACAGAAGACTTTGACCCAATGCTGGTCTCATGATGGGCTGGCATTGCAGATGTTGGCCCAGCATGAAACCAGCATTGGGTCAAAGTCTTGTGTTTACTGGGAATGCCATTGACTCGCTGTTGGCTTTTTGTTGGGCCAGCGTCACAGGCGGTGGGCCAACATTAAACCAACGGTGGGTTAGCATCTTGTATCTGTCGAATAATGAACCTACATTATCATAAACCTGTACAATGATAAGCACTATGCTGTTACTATACACCTGACATTATCATATATTAATGATACACATCTACACAATTCTTGTACAATATATTAGTCTTCTGTAGTAACTCACAATGCCTATTCACACAAAGCAACAAACCGTCTATAACATAAGCTGTGTTGTGATAACTAGTATTAAACGTGTGGCTCCAATATCACTTAAATACACCAACCACCCACTGCAAAATTTTCAGCACAGTGAAAATATCAGCAAAATTCACACATACCATAATAGCACTATGATCAATAATCTATCTTTATTCACTTTTTTTCCAGAAAATAAAAGTTCAATATAACTGATATTTCATAAAACACTCACGTGTGAAGAATTGAATAACAACCAGAAGAGTAATTAGGAATGATACATATATAACAAACTTTCACATATTTTAAATTTTATTTTACCCAAAATAATTTCAGTGCAGATTTATATAGATTCTAATCAACTAAATCAAATCACCTAAGTATATTTTTCAGGCTATGAAGTTAGACTACTGTTATTAATAAATGATAGTCATATGAATTAGGTGCAATTAGTTCTCTGTGAAAAATATTTCCACTCCAGCTAATATAATAATTGCATGGCCAATGATTCTTCTTCTTTGTGTAGTGAGAACATTTCTATCATACAAATGAGGAATGCAATTACAATAATAATAAACAGCATCAGATCTAAGCTTATGCATGTTGAAGTTACAAAACTTTTTAAAGCACAATTAACTTGTTTCTAAAAATTATTCCTGAACATCAAATTATTCTATACTTTCTTATCACAATGAACCATTGGAGCACATTCTCTATGACAAATCAGTCTACATTATACAAGTCAAACAAAAGGAAGCATTAGACCAACAAAAACAAGCTGCTTTTAAATAAATATGCATGAACAAATATACACACTCTATACACATGTAAATAAATTTCAAGCTGGGTGTATATTTTGTCATAATTAGCAAACACAACTTTGACCCAATGCCAGGTTAATGTTGGCACAGAATCTTGTACACTGGCCCAACATTAAACCAAGATTAGTTTCACCTACTGAGGAGTTCCTCCAGCAGTGAGTAGTCGGGGTTTTTTGTCACAGCAGACGTCGCGTGATTAGGTAAGAAGGAAAAAATAAATAAAATAATTTATTCTATTGAATTCCCTCTGGTAAGTCTTTGTAAACTGTGAAACCTGAGTAGCAACACTAATGTGGTGTCACTTTAATATGTGGTGTAAGGGGCTAAGTCAAAAGATTGATTCCAATAAAAAAATTCTCCCTACTGAGGGGTGCCCGGGGGAACCATGTAACTTACTAACCCAAAGCGCAAAAAACCAGAATTGGCATTTTTAACCACTCACTACCGCAATGAGTAAAAATTACTTGAACATGTACAATTTGAATCAAAACAGAAGCTAATTTCACAAATTTATTGTTAGCTTCTTTTAAAAAAGAATATTTTCTAAGGGAAAAACTGAAAGCCTGAAAACAGCTATAGACAAGATTAGCACTTTAAGGGTTAATCCTGTTCAGGGATCGACTTAACCCTTTGACTTCCAGGCCGGAGTGCATGTCAGGATCCAGATATACTGGTGTAGGAGTTCTATTTTTCGTCATTTGAAGCTGGAATTGCTAACGCAATTTCCAGCTTCAAATGACGAAAAATACATAAATGTAGTATATATTTGACGAAAATTTGTGTCATTTTATGTTTACGTTCATTGACGAATGACGACGGAAATTTCCGTCATGTATGGTAGTGAAAAGGTTGAACATCAGAATCTGACGTCTGTAGACTTCAGTCGTTCCCCACACTGAAATCACTCCCCAAAGTGGAAGAAATAAACTTTGTATCAAAAATCAGAGTTCTGCTGGAACCGTATTTTTCTTTTCAAGCAAGTTTCAACCCAAATAAAAGCCATTAAAATTGACGAAATGTGTTAGGCCACTTAATAAAATCATAAAATTTGGAAGATTTTGCATACATTGAAATATTTATCGTTCATTTGAAGCTGGATATTGCGTTAGCAATTCCAGTTTCAAATGAACGATAAATAGAAACAAAAATCCAGCACTGCATAGGTTAAGTTCTGTTCCATCAATTACTAATATTTCAATGTATCAGGTCAAAAACATGTAAAATTTTCATGAAATCAACATCTTTGAGAAATTTTTCATCTCACAGCGCCAAGAATACATGCTCATCTACATGGTCATCTAACGATGGAAAACCGAGAGGGTGTGAATTTCCATATTTTGATTCCAAGATAACATGATGACTACAAACCCAGTAAACGTAAAATGCTGACATTGTATAAAGGTCATACAAAAGGTTTTGTGTTTTCTGGGAAGGGAAATATATCAAGCTATACACATTTCAACAATAATGTAAATAAGGACTTACTCATTACTAATCTGTGTTCCTGAACAGTAGTATAATTATTGCAATCTAGTCCAATATATATATATATGTTTCGTTTCGCTAATATAAGCTGTGGATCCAAGAAGTGAATTTACATGATTCCACAGTTTGCTATAGAAAATTGAAAAGTGGAATTCACCAGACTGGAGAACAGCAATGTGCTGATAGTTGATTAGATAATGAAATAGACCTATTTTATGTAGGAAACAACAAATGAATTCCATATTTGAACACAATTGGCCAAGGGATTAACTATTAGGCAATTTAAAACGAGGAGATATTATATTCATTGCAGAACCACAATTCTACTGATTATTGTCTAGATGGGGTGACTATTCATTGAAAGAGGTTGCAAGTTTAACAGCATATTGGTATAATATTGGACAGGCATACAAACATCACTGGCCCAAATACACTGTGGTTAAGAATGGAGTTCTTATCATCTGAGATGACAAATACTTGAGCGATTTCTCCAACACATGGATGAAGTGTTTCAAATGTGACTGACTGAATACATATCTAGTGTCCTCCAAGAAATGATGAGAAACTATCCAGCGGTTAATTTTACATGCATAAATATAAGAAGAGGTGTCAATGGCATTTACCAGCTGGAAGGTTAAATGGTTTGAATAATAACTATTTAGAGCATACTAGAACCAATGCTAACATAATTGTTTTTTGTAGGGGAAGTCTAAATAATTCTTCTGTGACAAGTCATGGCAAGATATAAATTATCACGATAACAATACAAAATACCAAAAACCCTGATTACATATTTACATATATGTATATATGATAATACACAACAACTTGTCAAATACTTAATTTATCTGATAAAATTAAAATCTCTCCTTGAAATTAAAGCGTTTTACACTACCAAACGGTATGCACCACACTTTGATGACAAAGGGACTTAAATGTTTAATAAAATAAGGACTCTGATTTGGCAAAAAGTCTTGTATAATTTGACTTATTGGTTGCGGAATGCTCATTTTATATTTGGCCCGGGAAACACAATAGTTGATAATTAGTGAGATTTAAGATAGTATGATACACAGGCATGGCACAGTAAATAAATCAGCTTGAACACAGTCAAATTATATTTTACTATGCATATAAAAAATATTTTATCAGAAAAGCTTTTTAGAAAGGCATACCACTGAGAATAATATAGTGAATGGAATATTACGAAAGTCACCTGGACATTGAAGAGATGTACACTTTACAAGTGCAACAAAAGTGGAAGATCACCAACTTAAATATCCAGGAAATGAAACATGCTATGGATAGACACTTCAATTGGCACGTAATCAACCACAACCAACACCTTCAACAAGTATTGGTTTGAAATCTTGTGACTGCTGAGTGCATGCACAGAGCCACCTATCTGATGTGAAACACAGCTTAATCTGAATTCGAAGAATGGCTTGGATTTACATTATAAAAAATAGAAGAAAAAAACAATAATATTTTACATTTTTGTTTTGAGATTGGAGATACAGATTGGTTACAATGCACAATTTAGAGTCCATGTGCCCTTTAGTGGTTTTCAAGAGTGGAGGACACACTGATTAATTACCCTTGTGTGGCCGGTAGCCACGCTGAGATTTTCTGATTGAAAATAGGTTAAATTTCATTACAGAACATAGAAATTAAAATTAAGGGAGTACTGCCAAACTTATGAGTCCTAATATTGCAAATCTTGATGATTGAACAAGCATTTCATTCAAGATAACTGTTATTTAAACAGCTTATAAAAAAGATTAAAAACAACTTTAGTCGCCCTTTGAGGTTCAAGGGCTAATTATATTACACTTGGATATTTTATAGAACTGGGCAATTCTTTTATTAATACGTTTTATTAGCTGATCAAATCATTGCTATTGGGAATGAAATGGGTGTTTAGACTTCAATATTTGCCCATGCTGGGTCTCAAATTAAACAAATATAAGTAATTTACCCACTTGGGGAGTTGTGGGTCGCGGTAGCGGGACACAACTTAAAGTGGGTGAAAATTTAAATGATTAAATTTAGCAGGTTAAGGGTTAACAACTCTCAAAGAAAGTTAGAGATACTGGGACTGTATTCTCGTACAAGTTAGGATATATCGTAGGCTTCTGATTGGTCGAGATGGCCATCTCGACCAATCAGAATCCTACGATATATCGTAACTTGTACGGGAATACGGGCCCTGATGATGTCTTCCTTCAGAGAATTAAATATCACAATAGAAACACTGGCCACAGCAGATTGATCAGTATAAAAGCATCTGACATATTTATGTAAAATTAACAGGTTATATTAACACAATGTTGCTGCTTTTGCAAATTAAAAGCACTGAGTAATACACATGACAATCATATCTCTAGATGACTCTAATAAACAGCGAGAACGGGAAAAATATACCAGGTATGCAATTAAAAAGTTCAGGTTACCTGATAGAAGTTTTACATTTTCACCATATTTACTACTTGTCACACACCTAGTACTAATGACTAGTCTTTGGCTCCTGGTATGGCAACATTACTTAATGAGCAAACTGAATTTTATTGCGTAGTGTTAGAACTGTGCTTCCGGGCGATCATCTATAAATTATTCATACGAGTCAGCTGTATAACTTTCCCAGCACAATGATTTTGCATATGAGAAAATAGATGAGTATATATCAAGATTATCCATACTACACAGATTATGTATAATAATAGAATTAGTTTTTGAGCTGATTGGAGAAACCCTATAAATGTACCGTCTCACCAGCAGGAGAAACCCTAGTGGGACTCATCTTGTGTCTGGACGTTGATCTCACAGGGACGCCCGCATGAGATGGTGAAGTCCTGGTGGGTGACACGTGATAGGCATACCCTGAGGAGCCAAGCTCCTCAGGAATCCTGTGTGGTGAAGTCTTCAAAGGGCTCACCCCTCGCATCGGGCTCGTTCGCGATGGGGAATTTTTCTTTGAAGATTTGTGATTTGGTGAGGTCTCTCTTGACGTGTTTTTGCGAAATTGACTTGTCTTTGACAACATTGACCCATCATCGGGGTAACCGTTCACAGTGGGAGAATGATGGTCAGTTGGTCCATTCACATAATTATAGTTACCATTTGTAACTTGAACTGGGGCGAGTGCAACAGGAGTGCGATTTTGCGAAACAGGAGTACGCCCTTGTGACACAGGTGTTCGTTCTTGAGCCACTGGGGTACGTCCTTGTGATTGTGGAGTGCGTCGTTGCCTACTATACGGTTCACTCGTGTAATCTGCTAGATGTAAACTGCTCGGTGGTATTGGGGCGGAGGTCGACTCATGATAGCCATTCACGTTGAGAACAGTAACACCTCGGCTATTAGAATGTACAGGCTCTGGTTCTTGATAATCAGTCACAGCCAGAGACTCTAATGTCTGCTCTAGATCCTGCTCGTAAGTCATTGACGTATTCAGATTGTCATAATCAGATGCATCATCAGGTTCACCAATGTGCTGCACTGGGGATAAATTGGATTCCGCCATTTTGGCCTGCATTTGATTGAACTCATCTAACGTTTCATTTAGAGCAGTAAAGCTAGAGTATCCAGGCCGCTGGCTTGTTGAGGTTCCTACACTCAAACCATCGTCTGGAAATGATGTTCTAGATGACTGATAGTCACCATAAGACGCCTTAGAGTTCCCCTCAGTGCCTGTGTCATAATTCTCCTCTACAGAGGGACTCGTATCTCGATTAGATGACACCGTGGATATGCGTGAGCTGACGTTAGAGACAGGAACCACAGCATGTCCGCCATCTGCATGTACAGTGGGCTGACTTCTATGTGGACTGACACTAGATCGACTTCGTTTATCAAGTGTCCTCTTGCCGATCACTTTCTCAACACTGGGTGGCACAAACAACCCAAATGGTTTAGATGGCAGTTCATTTTGAGGGGTTGGTCCGGGTGGTGTTGCCATCTTAGCCTTGGTCAGCTCCTCTATCGAGGCTTGTAGAGTGTCTATAACCTGATCATCCTCGTAGCCAAAGTCTTTCTCCAGTGCACCCTGAACAAACCCTACTAAGTCCTCCATCCCCATCTTCAGCAGTTTCTCTGAAATACAAACAAATTTTGTAAAAAAGGGAAACCAGTAAATATGAGTTGTTGAAGCAATGTCGGTTTAATGCTGGACAGGTGTCGCAGAACATGGTTCATCATTGAGCCAGCATTGGTTCAATGTACCGTGTTTGCTGGGTATACACTTTGAATAACAATGAGAAAGAGAATTCACATCTCAAGGTGATTAACATCAGAAAGTGTTGAATCCTTACAGTGCTCGTCAAGTCTATAGCTATTTTTAGCCTTTTTATTTGTCCATCAAACTAAAACATTTGAAGGAGAAATGAACATTAACCCTTTAAGCACTTAATTTTTTATGAAAACCTCTCGATTCATTTGAATACCTATCAGGGCTTTCCCCAGAGCGCGGATCTGCGGCGCTGCTTTATTCCAGTGCCAAGACCCTACTTTCAAAAAATTTCAGGGGGCATGCCCTGCGAGTCTCTGGCGCGCGAGCGCTTTGAGCATCAAAGCGCATCACTGGTTCACAACACCAACAGCGCACTTTTCAAAAATCACCCAGCTCTATTTTTATCTGGGGAAAGCCCTGCCTATGTTATGGGTCTACGGCCATTTTAAATATTTTTAATCTTACAGTGCGCAGATAACTTTTAGTCGTCAGAATCTAACATCTACAGACGTCAGATTCTGACGACTAAAGTCGATCCTCGCGCTGTAAGGGTTAAATTTGATAGATTGGCATATGTTTTGCGTAACTCTTTCAGCATGGGGACCGTCTTTAAGACGTCAGAATCTGACGTCCAAAGACCACACTGAAAGAAATAAAGAATTGAATGAAAGAATTAAATTAAACAATTAATGAATTCAAAAAAATATTATGGCCATAGACCCGTAACATAGGTATTCAAATCAAGCAAAAAGAGCTGACTAAAACATTCATGATGATTACAAGTTGAAAAAAAACCTTTGGTCTCTTGGTTTTGTATAAAAATATTTTACTACTTCAAGAGTTAAAAGTGTAAACACATAAATAATTTTATGCCCGCTTGAAGCTCTGGATTGCAGTAGCGAGACACAACTTTAAGTGGGTACAAAGCTCAATTATTTAACATCAATAATTTAAGAAAGCATTAAGAATTCAAATTTAACTTGTTGAAATATTGTAAACCATATAAATATCCTAGATAAAAGACAACAACAATGTTCTTATCATAATGGAATCAACCATTTTTCACTAAGTTTGTTTTATGCAAAATATGCCATGCAGTGCAGCAATGCCATAAGGGTGATAAGACAGTTACAGGGGAGATGCAATTATTAAATGACGGGAATATTTTCAAAAAACATTTAAGGAACAACGAGAACCCTGTGGTTCTGTGCTTTGCATAACTGGTTTTGTAACTCATAGGACGTTCACCTCTTGCCTGGCGAGCCCGGCCAATTACATTTATTGCCGGGTATTGGCCAAGGTTCTTAGTCACATGACCATCATTCCTGTGCTATTGAGGCCGGTGAATAATTTTCAGGGTCGAGTCATAGGAAATGCATCAGCGGAGAAATACAATACTGTGAACAACTCTTCATCCGGGGAAGTGACCTTTCAAAAATGTCCGAATTCGGGGATTACCCTATTTTCATCTAAAAATAGCAACAAGTCACAAACATTCGCCACTGGGGCATACCAGAGGCTACATGAAGCTCGGCCACGCCGCGTAGTGTGGCTCTGGGAACCAGAGTAGTTCACCTCCCTCATGTGTGAAACAAACAGGCCTGGATGGCTCATTAAGCCCGGCAATCACGATACATTGTCACATTGTTGGTTCAATGTTGGGCCAGCGTCGTAGACGGTGAACCAACATTGAACCAGCATTGGGACAATATCTCGTGTTTGCTGGGAGGCAGGGTACAGTGACCAGAGATTAGTTATGTCCCGACGCGATGTTGTTCTAATGTTGACACAACTTCTGTGACACTGGCCCCATAATAGGCACTGTTTCTTGCCTTTGTTTAAGGCGGAGACGATTGTGAGCCCAGCGAACGCAATACATTACAGTAAGCAGGTGTTGGATTAGTGCTGGGCCAACGTCGAAGATGTTGGTCCAACCACAGCCATGTATTGGTCCAGCATTGCACCAGCATAGCACGAACTATTGGGATTAACCAGACAGGTGTCTGTTCAATATACACACGCCACGGTAGTCTACTATTTTGTAAGTGTACAAAACTCAAAAGGCAGTACCGTATTTTCCGGGTTATAAGACACGACTTTTTATTTTTAAAACCACTTTTAAAGGCTGGTGCGACTTATTCTCCGGTGCGACTTTTCTATGGTTTTCATCTCGGCCGAGGACAGCTGAAAAAAATCTAGAGTGGCCTCCACCCTCTGTCACGTAATGAGTCAATGACACGATTGCCGTTCATGAACCGCTAACGTCATATCATCGTTTGAGGCCATTGTATGTCAGTTTTAATACCACTAGGGAATGTTATTTAGTTTACTATTGATTAGCATGCATAATGCTTAAAAACTATATATTTAATTTACGATTAATTGGGTAAGATAGAATGTTTTAGTGAAAGATCGTGACTGTTTGTTTGTTATGTCAGCCATTTTTCTCTGCATCAGGTCAGTATCGTCAGCATTCGCTAGGGGGCGAGACAATCGCAAGCAATTTACCGCATAAACACATCTATAGCATGTAAAGTGGAAGTCACATCAACCTTTAGTGCAAGTTTTTCGTCGATTTCCCAGTCAATTCTCAACAGATTTTCATGAAATTTTACAAGGACTATTATCGGGTCCCCCGCCAATTAGCATGAAATTTTAATGACAAAATAATCTATAGCTCAAAAGTTAGAACATTCGACATATAGTAGCATAAATTTCTAATTAAATGACTCCCCTCTATAAACCCATTAGACTGTTTTAAGTTAAAATCTGTTTTAAGCCATGAATTGCATCACATGCCAGAAGGTCTAATTTTTAAACTATACAATATTTATCAATGAAAATTTCACAGTGTTTGGCTGGGGACTCGATAATAGCCCTTGTTAAATTTCATGAAAATCGGTTGTGAATTGACTGAAAAATCGCCGAAAAACAAACGCTACAAGTTGTTGTTATTATTAATTTGTATTCACTGGGCTATAACCTAAATGAATGCCTTTTATCGACATCGCCACCTGGTGAGTGTGGGTCAGTTACGGAAGTGGGAGCTCTCTAATGAGGTAGAAAATAAACAATGGCGTCTGTCTTTCATCCATGGCATGGGAATAATTTCGAATAAATAACTAAATTTTATGTTCACGTACATTGAACAATATATTAAACACTTTTATTATAGACTTTTAATATCGGTCTACCAGGCCATTAAATATCATTGACTCTCTCCTCTTCTCTTGCTATAAACGCCAATGTACTGACACCTGACACTTGAATATCGTCAGACATGTCTCTGAGCCTGGTGCGTCATATCTGCCGGTGCGACCTGTCTATGGTTCGAGCCTAATCTTGAGCCTAGTGCGACTTATACTCCAGTGCGACTTATAGGCCGGCAAATACGTTATGTGCTTACTTGTAAAGCAAGAACATACTGCCATATAATATCTGCTGGAGCGGGATCATGTGAGAAAAGGGCCTATCTATTGTTCGCCACCCCTCCTCACTGTGGCACTCAGTCATGCAATGGGGGCAGGGGGGCGTTGTAACGACGGAACAGCTACAAACCAATCTGGGAACAAGAAATGTTTTAAAAGTCATTTTTTCTGCAAACAATGCGAGTCTCGCACTTCTCATGAACAATTAATGTTCAGACCAGGTAGGTGGACATTAATCACTTAATGTAGAGTGCCTGAGCTCCCTCGTTTCAGACAAGAAGATGAAGATGTCGAAATCACAGCGACAACAGATTGCACTGATAACATAAGCTGTGCCATTGGCAAAGCTAAAAATGTACAGACCTCAAAAGCAACACCAATAGCAAATTATAGTAGACCTAGGTTTTAAACCCAGTGATATTTTGCATACAGCACTTGACCTAAAGTGTGGCCATTAATCAATAAAGTTAGTGTAGCCACATAGTATGGCTGTAGGAGAAGCACAAGTTTTTCCAATATTCTGAGATTTGCAACTTGTGAACAACACCATATCAAACAAGAGACCAAAGGCTGCCATAATCCCCTGCCCCGCCCTCGTGATAGAAACACCCAGACACATCTAGGCCTACACCCTCTCGGTGATGTCAGTGTGAAATATGAAAGACATCCGTGAGGTTTCAATGATATGTTTTGCAAATTGTACTGTTACTCAGAGATATCAATAAAAAATATATCATAACCTTAGAAGGCACAAACTACACCCTGTGGGTGGTGATGTGTGTGTGCAATATGAAAGGAATACCCCAAAGCAGTTCTAGACATCTGCTCTGGAAATGAGATTGTTAGTCCCTAAGCTATCTTGGCTCAAAGATATACCGGTAGGTTAAAAAGTAGGTAAAAAAACATAACAGTAAACCCCCAAAATACACATTTACACACCCTAATTGATGTATGTGTGCAATATAAAGAAATCAAACCACAGGTTTTTGATCAAGAAACTGAAATGCGGACATACAGACGGACATCCAGGTTGACCCCATAACCCAGCTTTTGCTGGGTGGGGGATAAAAATTAATGAAATGGTAGCTTACTGCGATGCATTTTCAACAAAGTATATGACATCGCTGTCAGTATTTTTTCTCCCTGCAGGATGTAAATGTCCCAGAGGCGAAGCGTCAAATGGAAAGGTACCTAAAAATACATATCATAAAGTCATGCAGTGAAAAAAATTCAGTTCTAAGTGTCATGAAACGCTATGCAATTCTGGCCATTTACCAATCAAATCAAAGTTGGCTAGAAAATATGTATGCATCAGTGATAAGGATGTACATGTAGTGTGAGACAAAGAGTTTGAAATAGAAAGAGCTAAAAATTCATTTTAAAAAGTGATTGTTACCATTATGCCATAATATATCACATAAATCAACATAAGATAGGATGTTACTCACTCGATCAAGAAAACACTGTAAGAACCATTTTATTGTGTACAGGCTGCAAGGTATTTCATTTTTATCCTGAAAATGTAAACATGGTCAAATGTATACAAAATCAATTTTGTTCACTAAATCATATGGAAAATACTTTCAAAACTAGGATATTTGTCTTTAATATTAATAATCTAGGTGGTGTGCCAGTGAATTGTACAGGTCATCAATATTTTAGTTTTTAGCTAAAATGCAAGTTCTTAGACCTATTAGGGTAAAAAAATGCATATCAAAATTCTACCGAAGTTATACAAAAAAACATTTCACCTTCAATTATTTTGTGTCCATAATTAAAGGTCTATGGCACCTATTTATGTCAAATACTCAATCTTGAAACAAATACCCCCAACATGGCATTTTTCTGGAAAAGTCATAACATTTACAGTACATGTATTGCGTTATAAATATATAGTTTACCAAATGTTTCTTCAGCTTTGGCAAAAATTTCTTGAGTATTCTATCATGATGCTCCTGGAATCGCATTAGCTTCGGGAAACCGGGGATAAAAAATCCTGTAACAAAGTTAAATTTATCTATATAATTTGTAATAAAATGCATTAATTTGATGCTTATATAAACTATATACCACTTTGTAGTAAAAATTGTGCATAATTGCTTATATTGAGATTGTTTAAATGATTATATACAGATTCCAATCACCCATCCACAGTTTATACAATACAATAAATATTTTCAGTTAAGGTATTTTCTGTTAAATGAGCAGTCTAAAGGAGCTAATTTCTCAGAACTAAACTAGATCTGCTACTGTTATTTTCACATGGGCAATTATATTATTAAAATTTAAATTGATTAAACATAATTTATGTTCAAGGGAGCACTAACACCATCAGCCCTAATGACATCAGGCTATTTAATCACCTTGAGATGTGAATTGCTGTTGGAATCAACACATCAAGGTGAAATATAAATTATAACATGATTTTATATAATAACCATGTAAATTAACTCAAATGAAAGTTTGGAACATCCTTATTATGATATATTTTACTATTTTTTCATTGAATGCATTTTAATAAAAAATTATATTATGCTGGTAGAAGGTTGGTCCACCACCTGCAACGCTGGCCCAAAAAAAATTCAGCGATCATTTGTAGAGTAACCAGGAACATCTATTGTATTTTGCAGACAATAACCCTTACAACGCTGAAATATTGTTGTCTTTTTAAAGACCGAAGGTTTTTTCAATTTAAAATAATCATAAATGTCTTTCCGCTTCATTTGAATACCTCTGTTATGGATCTACGGCCATTATAATTTTTTAATTCTTTCAGAATTCTTTCAGAATCTGACGTCTGTAGAGAAAGGGTTGACATCTGTTGCTTTTATGCTTTCACTTACCATGCATACCATACTTTCTGTTACTCATGAATGCCGAAATGCCCCAGAAAGCATCCTGTAAATCAATAATAAGACACTTTGGTAATGCAAACTCCAGCTTCAAACAATTAAAAATGCCTATATAATTGAAAAGTAGACAAGTTGAATTATTTGATTACCTAAGCAACTACATGTACCACAAATTATTTTATCAATTCTATTAACATTTTATTTGGTCTGAAACATGCTTTAAAACATGTATGCAGTCTCAGCAGCTAAGGGTTAACTAAACGCATTCATAGACTTTTCATTTCTACATAATGTAGATTTAGGAATTTTTTTAATTTAAAGATATTGAAAACATAAAAGTTAATTTTTAATTTTTTTACATTAAAAAAATAAGTAAACATTTCTCCAAAATATTAGTATTTGAAGCACCGTCATCATTTTGTATTCCCTTGTATAAAATACAATGTTTAGTAACATCACATTACTTTTCCATTCTATAACATTTTAGCTCTAGCAGGAAAGTAAACCTTCAAATGAATGGACAGAAACAAGTAAAAGAATTAGGTTATTAAATGTATAAAATATACCTCTTCATTCATGTACATGAGCAGCAGGGCAGCAATCTGGCTCATGCCTTGACAGTAGCCGACTTCAGTATTATACATAGAGTAAGCCGCCAAAACATGAAAAAGGGCTTGTTGCCTGCAAAAAAACATGTATCTTCAATTGCAAAAAATGTTATGTTCAATTGGTTGATGAGATTGGTGTTTATGTCAGGTTGTACCATGCGAATTGGCTTTATCTATTTAGAGCTGTAATTAATGATGCCATTTCCAGCTTCAAAAGGAAAATGACACTGCTTTTCACAAGATGCTGTGATATATCAATAATATTAAGTAAAAATTGTGTAACCTATATGACATTATCATACCATATAATTAGGCCAAGTAATACCCTTTCTAATTAAAAGCAAATTTAATCCTGTGGGAGTTTACCCTAAGTGGGTAGTAATACTTGAAATAAAAAAAAAAAATCCACTATAAAATGACTGCTCGTATACAAAATAAAAAAAGACCTACTTAACATCATATCTTTTACGAAACATGATATGATCTCTGTATGTGCGGTTAACGTCCAAGTCTATTTGTCTGATGTCTGGTGACCATTGACGAGCTCTCAATCTCATCTCCTGCAAATGAGTATCGAGTAATTGAATTTAGAATTACAACCTCATGATTGCAGCTAAGTTACATTTATTTACCTATATGCAGACTTATCAATTTAAAAATACAGTGCTTTTACACTGATCATTGTGTTGAAAAAACATTTTAATATTTTTTAATTATCGCCACGAGTACCACATCTGGGTAGAATTTTTAGATACAACAAAACAACTGTCTACCAATAATAATGAATTTAAATAATTAAAAATAAAATTAAAATGTCTAGGCTTATGCGATGTTACCTCATATACTCCAATTTGTTCCTGCTTAAGTCTGTGTAGATTAAGAAGGCGACACCATAATTCTCCTCTTAAGGAATCAGGAGCACCTTTATGGATGCGCCTTGATAACTGGCAGAAAAAGAACATGATTATATAATTGTGTACAGTGTACATATAACAATAAAAAAATACTACAAAAGAATATTAAATAGGCAGAAGATGCATACTATTATGTAGCAGTTGTTTTTTATAAATAGATAAATATAACAAATGCATTCAAATTTACTATATTACAAATTGATCAATACCTTTTCACTGTTCATATACTTGTCCCACTTTTTGGTCATTTTCAACCACTTTTGTGTTCTCTCATTATTGATCTGACGAAGCTATAAAAATATGCAGATCATTTATTTTTATATCACTTTATCATACATATAATAGCTCCAGACACTCACAGTCCCACAGACTGAGAAGATATAATTATATAATTTATATAATTATGTAATTTAAATAATTATTTTTTAACTGAATTGTAAATAGAGCAAGTACTGGAAATATATATGAAAATGTTTATACTGTGCTGAGTATGTCATAGAAATATTTCAAATAATTTTATTCCATGTAGACATGTAGTATATTTCAAAAGATTTTCAAATCGGTTATTATAGCCTCAAAAGTAAGAAAAGGACAACATAGCATCTTAGGGGACCGAGTTTAGACCAAACGTCTATAGATGGAGATCCAATTCGGATGCCTGAAGTCGATTAAGACCTGAGAGATTAGAACATTTATAATGGCCGTAGACCCATAATGGGTTTAAAAAACAATTATTCATGTGCCGACAACACAGTGCAGAGGGAGGTCACATGTATTATCTATCCCTATTGATATTATTAAGATATATATATTTTTAAGAGGTATTAAGAAATCTTGTGCTCACCTTTGCAGCAGCAGAATCTGATAATTTCGGTGGTGGCTCATCACTAAAAATAAACATTTAAAAATCTGTATTGAAATGAATATAATACATCATTTTAAAATAATGTTACAAAATTAAAACAATATAAATTATGTAAGATTTAAATGCTTCTGAAAACAGGAGTAAATACTTGTCAAGCAAGTATTGAGTTGGTAAGCTAATGAACTATTATTCACAGAAGTTGTTATACATTCAAACAGTTAGGGGGCATTCAATCAGTTAGGGTCACGGTTTATTTATTATGTTTGCAGCAATACATAAAAAATGATGACAGCAGAAGAATCATACTTGAGACACAAACTGAGATATTCAAGTGGATTAAACAAACATTTTTACATTTGCAACTTCTACTATAGCATCTATCAGAGGTGCCAACATTAAGGGAGTTGAAGTCTGATTGATGTGAAAACCTTTGCGAGGCGCGCTGGGCAAAGGTTTGCGTAAGCGTTTTGGAAGCTAGGCATTTTGGATTTTTTTTAAAAATTTTGATTGCTTTTCCTGCAATCTAAAGCAAAAAACAAGTAGTAATAAAAAAATTATCATTGATGCAATAATTCGGTATATTTCTGGATGGTGATTGGAATATCAGAATATGGCCCACAATATAGGTATTTTTCTGATAAAATCAGAATGGTCAAGGCACCTCTGATCTATGCATTATCTGTCATCGTTTGAAAACAAAATCAATAGAAAATGCATCAAATTAGGACTTGGCAGGGCTTTACAAAATGAATAGTGGGGGAAGTAGCCCCTGTCTTGACTCGTGATGCACTGTGGTTGCCCTTCAAAAATGCAAGGTTGTCAAAAACAATGTACAAATTTCAGACTATAATCATTGAAAACAAAGAAATACAATAAGTGTCCTATTTTAATTTATCTATCTTAGAACTGATAGTAGCCCATGGGACGTGGTACATAGTCATATACAGTAGCCCGTAGTCATTTTTATGTTGTCCAGGGCATTGGGCAATAGGGTTTGTAAAGCCCTGCTTGGATTTCAATCTCATTTGACAAATTTCACTTGGTATCCTTAGAAATCGGGTAATTTCCATTCAATGTGAATTAAGAATTGTGGAAATAATTCATAGCGAATGAGAACATTTTATGAATAGGCATGTTACTTACTGAATAAAGCCATATCTGTCGGTGACATGGTATACTTCGAAAGCGGGATCCTCCCATGCGTCTATTTCTGCTCCCTCTTCACGTCCCTGGGGAAGAAAAAAGTTTATATTCAGTGCATAATGTTAGTCCGTATGGCCTTTTGTAGTCTGCAAGTGCAGGACATGCAGATTAATTAACCTTGTGTGGCCTGGACATGGTTCATACAATTCAAGGTTTTTCAAGGCAAAAAATTAAGGGCTTGAGAATAGATAGGCTAGGCCTAATGTTCATAAGAGGACATCAAAATTAAAATTACCTTCAACAAGTCCTCATACTGGAGAACCTGCACCAAAAATGTATGCAGACATCAATGTCAGCCAAAATTAATGGTATTTTTGTATGTACATGTATACCCTCAAATCTTTAAATTATACATAGTTCATACAATCAAAAGCTTTTTAAGATTTTTCAGGGCCAAATATATTTTTTCAAATTCAAGGCTATTCAAGGGTTTTGAAGTTCTGTGCGAACTCTGTTATCACAGAATTGTAAATGTGCTACTCCCTAAACAGATTTAGAAAAGACAAAATAATTTTACTGATTCAATCTATACAGGTACCACTTACTCTGTCATACTTGGCTACTATATCAGCCCTCTCTTGAGCAGCCCTGGTTAGCAGTTCACGCTCTTTCTCACCAAGCTTATCTAAAAAAAGTCAATAAGGAGTCAATTAGTAAAAGTGACTAAGCCATTTGTGACTTTTTTAAAGTGAAGAACCCTTGGGCCTTCATAGTCTGATAGACAAGAGTCAATCCAAATAGAGTTACCTGCCATATATATAATCGCTCCCTTGACAATGAAGATGTATCTGCCACTTTCTTATCAAAGGGAGTGATATATGCATCATATGACATATTCAACTAATAGAAAATGTCATTAACCAATGAAATGAGACAATTAGAGCTTCACATTGATTACATGTATTTTATAAAACTGGGTATTCCCTTCACCAGACTTTTGAAAAGTGGGGTTTGGCCACATGTGAATGCACTGCCAACAGTGGTTGGAACTTCGAAATTTCAATATTTAACATGTCAAAAAGTATAATTTCTAGAATAAGGGGGGGCGGGGGTGTTCGCAACAATGCTGTGAGATGGGAATTGCGGCACTATTTCACTGCAAGGGGAAATTTAATTAAAATTCCAGGTGGGTAAAGGTTGAAAAGATACAAATCCAGTTTTGTACTCACTCATGTTTCAGGGGCTCGGGTATCCTCCAGAGGATTGTGGGTAAGCAGATACAATAGACATTGCTGAAAAAAAGAAGATAAACATAATAATTTTAACCATTTACCAGTAAACACTTGAACCGCTTAATTAAATAACTTAAATTTTAACCCACTTGAAGTTGTGTTTCTCTACCTCAAATTACCGAAATTACCGTAATCACCGGACGATGCCGCGCTACTTTTTATTATTATTTGAGCTCCTGCGCGATATAGAACAACAGGGTTCATACTCCCATAAAGAAACAGAATTCCAGGACTTTTCCAGGACCTAATAAGATTTTTCAAGGACTTACGTGTACATTTTAAATGTACACAATAACTCGTACATTTATTTCCCCAAAACAACTTGAATCTACATTCTACATATCTTTTAAAATTGAAAATAAAATTGGGTAGATCTATTTCAACTTGTTCTAAAAAGGGTAACTTAATTATTAGACTCTAGCAAATACTATTTTTGCAATCTCTTTTCTCATTATTTAAAATTCCGGGACTTTCAAGCACTTTTAACAAAATTCCAGGACTTTCAAAGCCTGGATTTTTATTTTTCAAATTCAAGGACTTTCCAGGATTTCCAGGACCAGTGCGAACCCTGAACAAGTGTGCGATGTATGCGACTAGATCACTGATTAACCTGTCTGACATGTCTGATCACTCAGGTGAGAGCATTGAGCTGTGAAAGGTCAGTATAGTTTTGTCATCGCGTTGGCGCCGTTATCACCTATGCCGTGAGTGTAGCCTCGTTGACGCGTGAATGAACACGGCTCATCAGGCAGGGTATAGCATGAACGGATTAGTTATGTCATGTCACTTATCACTGTTACTCTCTGTCAGAAGGATTAACCCTTTCCATGCGGCTCCCGGACCCCAGCCGGGATTATGTTTAGTTACAGGTTATCAAATGTATTTGTATTTGTTACGTTTTTATTCCGGTATAAACGTAGGTCTATATTTCGCCGACTCATTTCTATCGACTTTCCTTGTATATATATCGTCGTACTCGAAGACGGTATGCGCTGGTAAATTATTTGCAGGTTGACCGTGGCCTGTGGCTGTAAAATGTCACACCTTCAATGCAGCAATCACCTGATTACAGTGTGGAGGGGGTATGTGTGTACTGGCTACTCACTAGTTCCCGTGAGGCCGGTCGAATGACGATCCCTGAGACAGAAACGTGGTATGCCTATATTCGTGTTAATTATGTGACTATATTGAACCGCAACACGTTTAAGTAAACAAGAAAGTATTCATTGTTAATTATTATTATTATATATTACAATAATACTAATTAACACTATCTGATAAATCTAGGACCCGAGCCATCACAAAAAAGTGCGGTGTGTAAGGCTTAAGCACTAAGAAAAGCCTATTTTAACCTTTTGCGCTGTGTAGACCAGTGTGTGGTATCGTCCACCAATTACGGTGCTCATATTTGTCTAATTTGAGATCAAACATTTTCAAATATTGATGTCTAAACACACATTTTGTTCCCAATAACTATTTAAATGGCTAATAAAACGTAATAAAAATACGCTAGTCACGGTTTAAGGGTTTAATTATCTTATTATATTTTCACCCACTTGAAGGGAAATTTATGTTCAATGTTAAAACACACATTTTATTTCCAATTACTGTAAACAGTGATTAATTCTGCTCATAAAATGGATTAAAAAGACAATAGTTGTGCTTGGTGCAGGTTTAACAGGGTGTTTAATAAAAATTGTCAAATTTGTTTTAACAACATTTTAAACTGAAATTCAACACAATGATGTCATTGTGTTAATTTCAATATTGCTGCAAAAATGATGATCATTAGTTGCTTTTGCCAACTAATTCTCATCACTAATTCAGCACTCCCAGGAAACACGAGACATTCACCTAATGTTGTTTTACTGTTGACCCAATGTCTGCCATGCTGGCAGCCTAAAAGATAACTAGATAACTAGATAAAGTCACTTTAAGTGAACTATGTTTTATAGCGATTTTCACCAACAACATGTAATATGTTTAGCTAAGTGGCCGATAACGAATTAGCCTCTATAATAAAAAAATTGCAATGAAATTATGGGAAGCCACTAAAATCAGCACTCGCCAGCAGGCTGGTGAACCCCTGATACTTACCATCCCTTACACATTTCCACTGGCCACTGGCGAGCGATAGTTTCGACCCCTAATGATGCTGTATTGACAGCGAAGTAGTCCAGATCAATTGCTCACAGGCGGGTCAAATCGATGTATATTTGATTTTACCTGTTTTCACATGAGTGCATCGACGTAAAATTGCCATAAATTAAATCAATGGTTTGACATCACATTCACATTAATGTTTGATGTCTAATTGATGTAATGATGTTTACATCAATCTGATTTGCATTTTTGACGTGTTTTTACCTCATTTTTATGTCAAATTGACGTCTATTCAACATCAATTGCCCATTGGGAATCAACGGGCAAAAAAATCACAGGGGCCTGTAAAAAAATTAAGTTATTATTAATCCAAACGCATGCCTGCAGCCTGATCCCCCCCCCCCCAAACCACAGTTACCTGTTTCTGTTGCTAGATGTATTATATAGACAAGTTCGGAATCTCACATTTTTGACAGTGATGTGTACCGAACTCCCTCATGGCGGCCAGTAATGATTATAGTGTAGAGGGAGTTCGGTACACAATGACATCAGCGTGAGATTCCGAGCTTTCTATATGATATCTATGATATCGACAACGGAAACAAGCAAGCTTTGCCCCAAACCCCCCTCTTGTCGAATCTTGAAGAGGCTCTTCAGACTTTTTTTAGTTCATTAACACTAACAGTTACTGAAGTTTGGCCAGAATTTTGGCAGGAAATGAAGAATGGCAGGATTTGGAAGAAGACAGACTTAGTATAAAAATAAAACACGTGCTTTCAAATTCCATCTAGCTAAGTAAATGGACAAGTGGCCAAAGCAAGTATTTGGCACGGCCCCTTTGCTGGCCTTGAACTTGACTGATGAATGCTCAGAATGGAAGATAAATTGAGTGCTTCAATTTTTTGTTGTCATCGACCATCCGGTCGTTTACATCATTTCTCTCAGCAACACATGCATTTATCATAGTCATGTCATTGAACAAATAAATTACTAATTAATAATAAACATTTCTAACACTATGTCATTCTTATACTAATCATTTTACACTGGTAATTACCAATAATCATGTTATTTGTTGTTCTCAGTCAACCACACCATGATTCAGGAACCTGTCTAAACTGTCACGTGACTGTACTAAAACTGGGTCACTGATTCACATGTCTGCCGCCACCAATAGATGTCGCTCAAATCAGCTAAACTGGATAATCCTTAGGAAATAATGGAAAAATATAGGGCTTTATAGGAATATCAGTGATCAGAATAGTCCAACACGAAGCAAACTGCCGTAATTCGTATTTTTTCGTGATATTTGCTAAAATCGCAAAATTTATATTCAACTAGGCCCCCTAATCATGCTGCTTTTAAGATAACCTGTGCAACAGTCCTCTCATGGCTTTTCACTGACAGCGCTAGAGACGGAATTTCTGTCTACTTTTAAGAGGGATTCTATAATTTTAAGCATATATTTAGATTTTAAGCACCAGCACTGTCCGCACCTTGTAATATTTATTATTAAATATTTTGATTTTATTTGATTAGGCCTACATAAATGCAATGAATGACCTTTATTTTACAATAAGGCAATATTACAAACAAAAAAATTCTAACATAAATGTGTTTTGTGAAAGAAATATTATGTAAATTTAGCCAATTTCAGCCAAAAAGCCTTGTCCCACATTCTAAATCCCACATAAACAGGCGATTTATTCTATATATTATATTTGTTTCTGATATAATGTTAGTGAAAAACACTATCTATAAGAATATATACAAGTTTTTTAAAATAATTTTATTATTTTACCACTTTTTATGCAATTTATGTCTGTCCCACGTTGCAGCAACTCTCCGTAACGCTTATAGTTTTCAGGTGATTTCTATACTTTTTCTGACCAAAATATCACTTGTCTGGTGCAAAACAGTTGCACGACACCTTCATGCAGGGAATCGTGAAAAAAAGTATAATAAATGTGTTTTTGTTTAGAAATAATGTAAGGTTTGTGCAAGTCTTTGGGTGAGTATTTTAATTCAACGTCTCTCCATAACGCGATTTTTTACACATAGGCCTAAATACTGCAATTAAACTTGTAAGCACCCTACAACCTCCAAGCCTACTATACAACCTCATTTGAAAAAAACAAAAATAATCATAGTATAGCATAATACATAGATGCTATGCACGATTTAGTAAAAAAACGTCTCTCCATAACGCGTATTTTCTGTCTCTCCATAACAAAAATAAAAACGTTATGGAGAGAAAAAGTAGTCACAAATTACCCTTTTACTCTTTTAAAAATAGCTGTAAAGCTTTATGAATTTGGTATTTTAACCAACAAGTGACACTTGCTGCAATAGTAGGCCTATCTTTTCTTTTTGTCTTTTAAATTGTGTTAGCATCGATATTTAGTATTTGTTTATTGTCACTCCATAACAGGAATAATTGTCGTTATGGAGAGACAATGTTCGTTATTATTAGGCCTACTCTCCATAACGACAATAATCGTAACGGAGAGTAATTCTTATTTCATTATTTAAGGGTTATTGTCATAAAGTGATTCTTTCTAAATCAAGTGATCAACATTATAATAGCCATGTTCAACTACTTGTTGAATATGGTATACTTTTGTAGAAAGGTCACTGAGAAATTTAAGTTTGAAGAATACTCCGTAACATAAATTTATCTCACCATAACGGTAAATTAGTCTCTCCATAACGATCGGAAAAATTTAAATTGATAAAAATAAGCATTTAAAATTGAAATTAAGCTCTGCTGACAACGCCATGTCGATAAACAAAGCTAAATTGACATGCGTTTAATTTTTTGACAATATTCAGACAATCTCATATTTCAAGGAAAATATCATCACTGGTGCCTAAAATTATAGAATCCCTCTTAAGCACCTTCACAGAGGGTGGCCCAGCATTAAACCGCCAATGACATGGCGACATTGGCAATGGGCATTTAGGCTACCGTACCAGTGTTTTCTGTGATAATTTTATTCTTTTCACCTCTTTCTAAAACAAATACGCTATCTTACATTACAAATAAATGCATAATTTATTCACGATTGGGTCATGGGATAGTTCAAGGAATGAAATGTTTACACATAAAATAGGCCTACCTGCAGAACTGCATAAATAAGAGCTCCCAAAAAAAACAATCATGCTGGCCTAAGAAACAATTTCGTTTACATTTAGCCTAGGCTAATATATGTCAATTATTAGAAAGGTTTGTCGAAAACAATTCCTGGCTGAAAAAGATCCCAGCAATTAAGAAGTCTAGATGTTATTGTAATTGAAAAAATCAAAAATGTATCTTCATGTATCATAGGGCCTACATGTAGGCCTAGGCCCCTAAATATGCCTAGAATCTCAAAAGAATATTCATAATATGACGGGTGGCCCTTGTGCTAGCGCCATACCGGGTATAGGCCTAGGCCTTTGACTTTGACTTTGACAGAATACTCCAGCAGCCCTCCATTGTAGAGTATCAGGCTGGAGGGGGGGGGGGGAGAGGCTGGCACATCTAGTCGACCAGCTGACTCTTGAATGCTGCCACAGTTTTCGATCTATGGCAGCTGCCGGAAGAGAATTCCAATCAGGGATAGTTCAATGCCAAAAATAATTTTGTCCCAGTGTGGTGTTAGCTCTGATGTGTTTATATAGGCATGATTGTGCCCACCACGTGTTCTTCTATCTGCTGGAATTAAACGGTCATTGATAGGAATTTCGACTAACTCATTTAAAATTTTGAGCATACATGAAAGTCTAGAATTTTTTTGTCTTGTTTTCAAGTCAGTCCAGACCAGGTTCTGAATCAGAGATGTCACACTGGCTGTTTGTCTGTAATTTTGGGTGACAAATCTTGCTGCTGCTCTATGAATTTTTTCTAATTTGACTATGTAGGCCTAATTGTCTTAACGAGGGTAGGCTACCTTTGTCGACTTTATTTTTTTATGTTATTACCATGGGGTTATTACCGGTAGGCCTCTGTAGGCCTATATGTAGTCCTATGTTTAGCCAAAATAAATGAATCCTGAATCCTAAATATAGGCCTAACTGTGACATCGATAGAATGCGAACAGAGAATACATTGCGTGTGCTGCACAGCCATTAGAGGTAAGTAGGGCCTACCCAGCAAACATGAGACGTTAGCTCAACGTTTGTTTACTGTTGGGCCAACGTCGTAGACGGTGTGCCAACGGTAAACCAACGTTAGGCCAGCGTCTCATGTTTGCTGGGGATAGGTCTATTGCACCTCCCACAGCGCCAAACTATTATGCTATTATAGTTGGCTTTCATTTTTATTTACTTCGAGATGTGAATTGCTGTTGCATTTCCCCAAACTAAATGAAAATGTCCTGATTTTACAAAATATTCAAGTATCTCAAATGCAGCGGTTATATCATGGTAATGAAGATCTTAAGATTATCTTATTTACAATAAAAAAGTTATGATGCTCTCAACTTTTCTATGGAAATGACAGAAAGTTAAGAAAATCTAAATTATCAGATTTTTGGTGTGATAGGTGCCTGATAACCTCTTTATTGATATGGATAGGGCCTAATACTATTTTTTTGGTAATTCTATTCAAAATATGCTATGTGATGCATAAGTACGAACAGAGAACTGAAATAGGCTATAAAGGTACATTAAACCTAACAACGCTGAAATATTTATAAATACCATAGAGAACAAAGTGACTTTTTAATTGTAATCATCATAAATATCTCAATTAGCTCTTTCCGCTCATTTGAATATATAGGGCCTACATATGTTATGGGTCTACGGCCGTTGTAAATATTTTACTCCATCATTCCAAAATTTGTCAACTATATTTTGTGATAGTTCGAGTACAGCCTGCGGGAGAAATTGGGGGCGTCTCTCTTGGATTTCAATCAGGAACGTTGAAAAAATCACTTTGGTACAAATAATATATTATAAAATTTAATTTTGAAGCTTTTCACTTTTAAATGTCGCTAAAACGCAGAATATATATTATAAGGTCTTATCTTCAAACAAATTGTGTGGGAACTGATTAGGCCCCTACTAGTTTTTAAATATAGGGCCTAACGCTGTTTTGGTGCATGCTGTTGCATATTAACCATTAAACTGGTTATCTATTTTAAATTTAATATTTAAAAGATTTAAAAGTTTACCCAGCGACACATTTTCTATCGTCAAAGCTAAACTGTAATAATAAAAGTGACTCATATGTCACATGTGTCATCTTCTATGCCCAGTACTATAATTTTTAAATGCTCCATCAGTAGTCTGGCTACATGAATACATGCATCTATGGTGTTACTCATTCACGTGGGTGAACATATCTTTATGTGTCAGTATTACAATACCCTTGTCCTGTTTTTTTCAAATTTTCATTCGTTTACAGCTGGAGTTGTTAGTAGTTGCTAACGTAATTTCCAGCTTCAAATGTCATAAAAATGTATATTTATGAAAAATATGCATATAATATGCTAAGTTAAATTATTTGATTAACTGAGCAGTAATCACAAACTACTTTGTCAATTCTAATGACATTCTATTTAGGTTGAAACTTGTTTAAAAACATATATCGGGCCTAGCAGCAGAAGACTAGTTTCACCTGGATCTCAATCTTGTTTACATTGGTGAGCAATGAAAGCCAGGAGTAAGTTAATTATAAAGTTTTTTTTTCAAAATATCCTCTCAGACGCGATAAAGATAATCCTACGGATTGCAAAGTGATAAAATGTTGTGAAACGTTATTACCGACCGTAATGAAGAAATAAATGTAATGTTTCTGTATAATGGCCTTACTAACAGCACACGCCATAACTACACAAGAATAAGCCTATATCAGAAAACGCCATAAACCATCAGCCCTCGGCAAATAGCTTTTTGCTGTGTTGTGTTTGAGACGATAACAACGCAATGATGACTATATTT